>OVAF01000044.1:60825-101291 GCA_900406245.1 Odontarrhena argentea
TTCATCTTGGACTGTCAGGTTTGTCTCCAACAAGTCAAGAAAGTCAGATCTTTGCTATTGCTTAAAAGCACTCATCTTTCCTAATTTGTATTTGAACAGGATTTGGATAATGGAGGCATCTCAGACAGACCTGATGATGCTGTTGATATCTTCCACACCTACTTTGGAGTTGCAGGTAATTAATTAATTTAGCAGTGTCTCTTTAAGCTCAACTTGTTGATTTTGAAGCCAAACTGGTCTCATTATGTAAAATTGGTGCAGGGCTTTCCCTTCTTGAGTATCCTGGAATCAAAACAATTGATCCAGCCTACGCTTTGCCTGTTGATGTAATCAACCGGATTAAGCTTGCTGAATAGCTGTTCATCTGACTCATATGTAATGAGTATGATCTTAAATCTTAGTGGTCAGATAATATAGCAGTAAGACAGCCCTTGGTTTGTCTACTTAGGTGGTTTAGAAGTTGTGTTTTCGTATGCTCACCCGAGGAGATTGCAGTTTGCTATAGTAAAGTTATTAACCGAACCAGGTGGATTCAAGTGATTACTACTGGACATGTGATTATGAAGTTCTTGTTTCAATTCTTAAGCACTTTGCAAAGCTCAATAGCCTCAGTGTTGTATTACTTCTTGAAATGAAATGGAAATGAAATTGTGCTGCTACCTTGTTTACATTATACGAGTTGCATCACTGTTTTTCCTCTGAGCGTTCATTGTGCATTACTTCATGAAAAAGTGGAAGCATGTTGTGTTTTGGGAGCGTTCTATACTAGTAATAAACTAGACCATCGATTCAAGAGCTATTGTTAAAGACCATCAACCCAAANTTTTTTTTTTTTTTTTTTTTTTTTTTTTTTTTTTTGTAAATTCCCTTATTTTTTGTTGTTTTTCAAAAATAGCTTAAAAATAATTATTGTAAATATTTGAATTTATTGAATTATTATTGGTTTAAAGTTATAGGAGATTGTGTAATTTTTTTTTTAAGATGTATGAAATGTCTAGATTTTTCTATTATGAATTGGGCGGAGTATTTAATTACCTAATAGCCTAATACTTTGATTTAAAACTAAAAAACCCATAAAGATTTAAGTGGACAAAATGATGTGAATTCAAAAATAGTAATCCAGTTTTGCAATTTACATTTCTTCTAATCTCAAGAATTAAAAAGACAAAAAGAAAAGCGAAATTTGANAAAAAAAAAAATTTTTTTTTTTTTTTTTTTTTTTTTTTTTTTTTTTTTTTTTTTTTTAGCGAAATTTGATTTTCCTAAACCCTAGTACGCCATTAGAGAGGGTTTCAGTATTAGTCTTCACTTTTTTTTTGGCCAATTTTGCTAAAAGCTTTTAACGAAGCCGACTCTTCGATGGAGGCTCTAACGGGAATGGAAGCAGACATCGAATCATTTTTCAACGACCAGGATCAACAGAGACCTTCATCTGACGGCTGCAAGCAAGTCCCATGGTTGAGTTGGGAAGAGTGGGACTCTGTTAGAGAGTCTCTCTTCTCTTCTTCTTATGATAGAGCCACTTCTGCATTAGAAAGAGTAATCCTTTTGTTGACCCGGAACTCAATTTCATTCAAATCAAGCTTCTACAGACAATTACAGAGTGTGTGTGTGTGTAAAGAAGAGATTTTTATTTTTTTGTAACCAATTTTCAGGTTGCTACATGGAGAAGTAGAGGATCTCTTCCAGCTCCCGTGGATGTTACTGCTTCTCTTATTGAAATTCAGCTCAAAGATGGCTTTATTCCGTTAGTTTTCTGTGAAACTTTGGGGACTCTTCGAATGATATTTTGGATACTTACGGTATCTGTGGGCTCAATTTTCTTGTTTTTGTGATTGTTAAAGGAGAGAGGAACAACCAGCAGATGCATTATATTCGGAGCATTTACTGCAAATGCTATACTGTATGGGAATACTCAGGTGACTACGAGTTTGACTGACTTCTTGACTCGTTTTGGTTAATTTTGGGGAACCAGAAATTTTCAATGAAGCTTATATGGGTTGCTGACTCCATTCACTTTTTGTCTCTTGTCTTGATAGGCTTGTGAACTGTGTCATAGAAAAGACAAGGAGGAGAGAAGACGTTTCAATTGCGGATGCAGCTAGAGCAATCGGTATCCCACGTAAATTGATTGATCTTCGTCATGGTAAGAATCTTTGAGTACCTTTCCTTGGTTGTGTGCAGTAATTTTTCGATGCTGCGTTATGCTTATGATTGATTTGTTTGTTCTTATTGTAGAGGGTTCTCACCGTGAGCTCCCTGCACTCTCGGTGCTTCGAGATGCTTCAGATGAGGTACATTTTTTTCCTTCTTGATTCGGTTTGGTATTTTAGTTTGTCTTATTTAATTATTTTAAGTAACATGCCTCATAGGACGTGAAGGTCTGTTTTGCTGTAAATCAAAATGTCCCCTCTTACGATCTTGGTAAAGAATAAAAAAAAGATCTTTTTGATATCCTTTTAGCAGGTGCTTCGTGTGGTGTAGTTATTGGGCAAGCAAGGAAGATTTTGATTTGCCTGATGCATTTGTTGGTCATTGTAGGCACTTGAATGGTTGAAATCTTATTATTGGGAGACGCAGAAGTACCAAATTCCGTTGAAAAGAGATGGAACAGCTAGCATCAGAAGAGAAGTCAAATCCAAACTCCGGAAACTTGCTTTCTCCTTGCAGCTAAAGCAGAATCCTCAGTTTGACTCCCCTTTGGTCAAAGAAAAATGTAAGACAACTAAATATTTTGTTGTTTGGACCTTTGTGCTGGGGGAATGAACCCATCTATGTCTAATAGTAATGCCAAGCAAAATATGTCTAGTTTAGATTGCCAAGAGTTAATGTTTCCAGCGTTAAATCTGGAAATAATTTTTCATTGCATTCTCGTGTTTAGTATTGCATTTCTGTAATTTTGTATGGTCATATGGTGGGTGTTTTTGTGATTTCAGGTTCTAATAAAAGGATAAGGAAGATTGTAAGCAGCCTTGTTGAGTTATACCCCTCTTTCTCCGCAGAAATTTCATCTGTGCTGCTTGAATTCTTACTCAAGGCCTTGGATTCTTCAAAGTCGGCAGAACTTCAGAATCAGTCCCAAGATTTTAGGGTCTTTCTAGATGAATGGAAACCTGTTATCTTGGAGTTCTCAAATAAAGAACCGGAGTTACTTTTGACTCTACTTAAGACAGTTCTTGACATGATCCAAAATAATGAACGGAGAAGATATAATTCTGGTAACTATTGGTTTGTCCCATATGCTTAATCCCACGAATCTCAACTTAAAACTCCATATGGTTTCCAGATAGTTTTGATTATATGATTTGTTTTGTCTTTCAGATGTGCATCCTACAGAAAATTCAGTGGAAGAGATTTCACAAGTTGAGCAAGTCCCTTTCTTGTTTGCATGGCTTGTGAGTCTTCTCAATGGGTCAAAGCATTTTCAGAGAACCAGTTCTCCAGAAGTAAAATCTCCAAGCATGTTTCTAATGGAACTTATTCGTCAATGTCTGGTATTGGGGGCCTCAGGGTATGAGCTTATATTCAAATCAGCATTTTTACTCGCAGAGATCGTGGGAGGCCGTGACTTGAAGGAGAAGCTCATGAAACTCCCTCTCATGCATAAAAGCTCTACAAGTGCTCCATTAGAACAGAGCTCTGTAACAACTTCTGCGACTCTCCTTGAGCAAGAGAAGAATCTTGGTAGAGCAGGGAAGAGACTCGAGTTTTTCAAACTTCAACTGTCAAAGAAGAAATGTAATGACACAGACTCAACCAATAACAAATGGAAAAGGGCGAAATCATGGAGCCCTTGTCCGATTGGCATGTTGCCTCGAATCATTGGATCTTCTGGACGATTACCTCTTCTGGACGTTCAGAATGCTCAGAGCATCTCAAGACAAAAACAAGGTAACATCAATATCAAAAGAGGAGCCGAGTGCAATAGTCGGCAATTGGAGAACTCTACATGTAAGCGAGCAAGAAAGAGTGGCGAAGATTCTGAATCAAATGATGTGTCATTAAAAACATATAACGAAGAAACTGAGATGGATATAGAACATGCTATTGAGGAAACTGAAACTGATGCCGAAGAGAATCTGATGGTGAGCGATGAAGAGGAAAACAGAAACTTCCTTTTGATAGGTGGTGAATGGAAAAATGACAAAGATGGAGAGCTACTGGGGATGGCTTCTAGTCTTAGAATTTGTGTTTGAAAACTTTGGAGGTGTACACAACAATTTTGTCACTAAAATCCGGACGATCTTTTAAATTAGACATTTGTTTAAGAAAATATGTCTGATATTTGATCAATTTTTTCAACTAAAACAAAGAGTGTCATACAGATAGATATTGGGAGAGTAACTAAAGTGATCGGTGGATTAAATGTTCTTTTTCAACAACATGAATTGGATATAACAAATTATTATACATAGAATAATAACTGTTGTAAATAGTATTGCTTTTATAAACAGAAAAGAGATGGAAGGAAACACCACAAGACCAAAATGTTACAAAGCTGCCACCAAATCCAATATCATATACCAAATCTGCATTTTCTTCTTCACAAATTTCCCCTTTCTTCTTCAAGGAATGAATTCACCATTTTGGGATTTTAACCTAGAAACCAATCTGAGAACAAAACAAATCCTCTTGTTCAAAACAAAGACAACTTGAAATATAAGAGGACCAACCAAAATGTAAGCAATCCTTGTGCATTGGCCGACATACCATCTATGATAAAGTTCTTTTGATACGTTAACTCATTTTAAGAAGCTGAAGAATATCAAGTGCAAGTTTCCTAAGAACCAGAGACGGATGGTATGCTAAAATAGAAGTAACACAGTTGGGTACACTTGCAATGATACCAAACAAATGTTAACCTATTGCGATTTCCATGACTAAAAGTATTTCGTTAACAGAGGTTTCAGGTCAAACTGCCTAAAGTACAGAATCTGGCTTATGAAATATGTATGTATGACCCCAAAATACCAAAGTAAGTTGTACTGACATAAAATAAGAAATGACCAAGAACGCCAAGCTAACTGTACACGACAGACAGGTAAGTACATATACTGATATACTTACCTAATAAGTTGCCTACAGTGAGTTGAAAAGTGCTTCTAAACCTCTCCAAGACACCTACTGAGTGTAAAATACAAAATTGGAAATGTCTACCATTTAGCCAGCAACCCTTATTGCACCCATCTCATCAAGCTTTGAGCTTTTATGCTGCAACAAATTTAGTTAAGGGCTAAATCAATTAAATCAATACAATTTACGAAAGACATATTATTAGTTCTCTCAACACCTTTGTGCAAGCAAATTAATTAAAAAATCCAAGTTATCAATGAGGAACATGAAAATTGATCCTCCTGGGCATTACCATTACCTTGTTTTTTTTGTGCCTCTGAACATCATTAAGATCTTCATCTCCATCGTGTTTCCTTTTCTGAAAAATATTCATAACAAGGCTCCATGTGATTATCATAGGACGAAAAACTAAATCAATATACAGTATAACTATTGCACCACAGCCTCTTGATCTGGTAAATATCACGCGAAGTCAACCATAAAGAAAGCAGCCCAACTCCATAGCAACAATCAGACATGCTCTTACCTTATCATGATGTTTCTTCGAGTGATCCCCCGAATCGTGGTGGCCATTTTTGTCCTTCTTTCTGTCCCGGTCCTTGTCTTTATCTTTATCTTTGCTTCTATCTTTATGCTTGTGCTTGTGCTTCTTATGCTCTCTATCTTTGTCCTTATCCCTGTCCTTGTGTTTTTTATGTTTCCTGTCCTTGTCTTTTGACTCGCTTTTTGACTTTGGCGGAATGGTAGGAGCTCCCTTCTCTGCCTGAAAGAAGAAATAGGTGTGTTCATGTTATATCACCTTGGTCAATCTTCTTCAATGAATATCCAGATACAATTTACCTTATCAGGGAAAGATTACAAAAAACCAAAGAATTAAATGTCAAAGATAATAGGACATTCATTCTTGAACCCAATTTTCTAGTTCAATGTACAGTCTAATATTGATACTTTTATTAAAAAATAGTCATATCATAGAGTTGAAACTCATAACTACCAAAGGAGAGCACATTCTTACCTGAGGCAGTTCAACAGGAGTCATATCATTTAATTGGAAAGCCTCCTTAAGATCATCCATATCAAAAGGTTGGATGCGTGTAATAGTCTCCCGGCTCTGTGACATGCTTTGAAGAAGCTGATCTAATTGCATCCCTTCTCCTTTTCTGATCTCGGTGTCCCCAACCACATTATGAAGATAATGGGCGTCTGATAAAGATGCGGGAAGTGATTTTTTGCAAAAGAATTCATAATGTTGCAATAGTTTGTATTGAGATATAAGATCCACAGCCCCACACAACTCTTTCGGACCTGCACTTATAAAAACCAGTACCACTTTGACCTCAAGGTGACTCAAGGAAAATGAGCTACATAACTGAAGAAGCTCCAAATTTCAAACCAATCTACCTCCAAATTTAGTACGTTCAGGTTCCATCTTCTTTATCACACTCTAAATTCCTTTAGCATGATCACTGCAATATGAAAATTCACGGAAACATTGAGTGCCCCGAAAAGAAGAGTAATACACAAAAACATTTTGAATATGAGATTCGACACTGCCTAAACTAATAAGCTGTAGCACAAACAATACAAAAACCAAAATATCTCCATAACTCCTATATTCAAAACAAAAAAAGAGGTTTAGCATGAACTTGTATCCAATCTCGAATTTTCTCCCACATCTCCTGAAACCCTCTAACTCCAAGCTCGAGATATCAGAAACCAAACCCTCAAATTGATAGATATAGTCGAAAGTTCAGATAACGAAAAATCATACACTAAGTCCTGCATTGTCGATCTAGTCAACATGAAAGTTTCTTCTTTTCTTTCATTTGAGCTATCAATAACCATCAGACAACACTAGAAACGACCAATTAGACTCAATCAAAAGCTTCACAAGAAGATGAATTGCGGGAAATAAAAACACGAATTTCGATTCGCAAAACAAACCAAGACAAAAACCCAATAACAAAGCACAATCCCAGATTCAATTGGTACTAGAAACAAAATCCAAAACACAAGAAAGCATACACGTTTTCAGAACCCAGATCCCGTTGAGAAATCTCTTCTGCTTCTATCTAGCGCCCGAAAGACTACAAAATCGAAAGGAAGAGAAGAGGTTCGTTGATTCTTAGGTGTACGATTTCCCGCGCAAAGTTTGATTAAGCAAAAGAGAAGGAACAAGGGACAGAGATCGAGAGAGAGAGCGAAAAGGGAGAGACTAGTTTGTTGTTAGGGTTTCTCTGTTTTCTCTGTTTCTTAACCAATCGGGAATTTTGATATTTGTTTCGTTCGCTTCTTCTCTCTATAAGACAACTCCACGTGGGCTTCACGCGCTCTATTCAAGGCCCAAATACACACTGAATTTAATAATAAGTCTCCGTGACATAACTAGAAAAAGCTTATGGCAATTGGCAAGTACATAAACAAAATGGTGATCCTTTGACCCAAAAATAACATTGTAAGGTGGATCTTATAGAAATATATTGTGTAGTACAATTTAGTGATAGAAACCAATACATAAAAATTCTTAATTTCGCGTCTTATGATATACTATATATCAGTACATAGAAATCTTTAATTTTGCGCTTTAAAAATTGATAGCTGGTTTGGTTTCCAAAACTGTTTTAAGTAACGAAGGTTGTTGACAAAAAAAACGAGAACTAGATCTCCAAACATGTTATGTTCACGATGAGTAAATTTATTGAAGACTTTATTTACACCACGTGAAACATAGATAACAAATTTATCTCTAATAGTAGTAATTAATGACGGTTTCTATTTATGAGATCTTGTGTCTTGTGATGTAAAAACATTAATATACCATATTGGTCAACTATTGGATGAGAACATTCACCAATATTTTTTCTTCCAAAAAATTCATTTACTAAATTCACATAATCTCTTATACATAGTGATTTTCTCGAACAATGGTGACATGTACCAAAAAAATTATGATATAGCTAAAAGAAATGTGACATGACCATTTCACTAATTCTTCTTGGTTTCTCATTATTTCACCTAATTGTATAATAATCATCCTCTAACAACAACATTATTTTTGGACCTCATTTACACAAATGATTTGACATTATTCTCGGACCTCGTTAGTTTTCTGACCTCATTTGTTTTCTAAGAGATCATCAGCGTAGGTTTGTAAATTTTATGAAATAAAACATGTTAATTTTGTAAGAATTCAGTTTCTAAGTTTTATGAAATAAAACATGTTAAGGTTTTAAGATTTTATCAATTGTGAATTTTATGAATTAAAACATGTTAAGGTTTTTTTACTTATTAAACACTTCACGTTAGATTAGATGTGTACTAAATAGCAAACCAGGTAATTCTTAAGCTCTTACTTTACCAACAAAATTTATGCCAAGAATTTACTTGAACTTATTGTTCATCATGTTCATAGTTTTTAGGTGTCAAATCTTTTTTATAATTTTACTTTTAAAAATTTAAAATTCAAAAATGATCCTAACACTATTTCTTTCGATATTTTTCAAAAACATATCAAGAAACTTCTAGACTGTATGCAAGATTTTGATATACTCTTAATAATAATATCTTTTGTTCCTAAAATTTATATAAAACTCTTCTATTTAAAGGAAAACGACTAAACATTCTCCGCATACTCATTCCAAACACACAAAATGATTTATCTATGTTATAATGATCCTTTTTTCTTTCAAAATAAGATACTAAGCTTAATCCTACAAAAAAAAATGGCAAGGTCCATGCAAAGATTTTTTTTTACCAATGTTCTTTATATATCTACTCATTTCTTGGTTATACCATGATCATAAAGTTTTTTTTATATTGAATTCGTGAAGAGGTGTGAATCAATGGAACAAAAAATCCTTAAAATTTATGTTAGTTGATGATGAGATATCCTCTCATCACAAAATCACATTTTCAGTTTTGCTCGATGATGTTTATGTCTAATATATTTTGTTTCAAACTATAACAGGGTGACAAAATCGAAGTATATGTGTAAATTGGGTTTTGGAAATTTTGGTTTATGGAATCTTGACATACAAAACCCTTTTTAGAAGTAATTTAGGGGTTTGTATTGTCTAACATTCCCAAATGAACCGATAAAAATCATTTGTTACCCGAGTACATAGATTTTAGACCGGATCATTTAGGTATATGCTAGCTAAATCCATGATTTATTTTTTAGTTGCTTTTTCGAATCTTGGCTTACCAAACCCCTTTTAGATGTTTTTCAGAGGTTTGAGTCTAAAGTTACGTTAGGTTTAGACTGGATCATCCTACCGAGCAATCCATGATTATTTTTTTTTTCAAATCTTGATAGACACTAGCAAAAGTTGTGTTGTATTTAGATAATCCAGTTTTTACACACGGCCAACTTTATGTCACCATGTCACGAGTGAAGTCAAGATCCGATTTGAAAATACTCATCATCGACAAGGAAGGAAAACCGCAGAAAAAGTACAATCAATGTTGTATTCGACAAACTTTTCGAGACGATCAAATAGTCTTTCACATTTTTACATACAAATTAAATCATTAGTTTGTTGTTTTATCAATTAAAATAATATGTTTCCATCTTTTGGTCTAATACATTTCCATTTAACTTTCTATATATTTAAATTTCGTAAAATAGAAAATAAATGATCAATAAAAAAATAAAATAAAAGTTCTTTTTCCCACATATAAGGCGGGCTATCACCTAGTTGAATAGTATAACCAAACTTATATATAACAGTAGTTTTTTCTATGTGTGATCAACAATATGATAATATAACTATTCATTTTTTTGTGACATAAATTGTCAAAAATAAGGTCATATCTATTTAACTTTGATAAGTTTATTTTTATATATGCATTAAAACTAAAATCATCAATAACTATTTGGGAAAACGATCAATAAACTTGGTTAATAAGCTTTCATTTTTATGCCTTTAAACAATTTATCCGATCTCTAGACTCTCTAGTGTCTTGGTAAATCTTCTCTTTGTACTAGTTCAAACCACAAATTAAAGATCCAAATCAGCATATCTAAGACTTCTATGAATTTAAGAAAATTTCCAACGTTGATACAAGATATCATCAAATTAATGTAGACTATGTAGTATATAGTTTCTTCATATAAAAAAAAATCTAAACTTCTCGAAAAAATAAAGAGTTTGGTCCAAAAAATGTCATTCATCTTTCTTCCCTTGATCACGAGGGAATAAAGATGTAGTGTGATGTATATGATTCTTACTCTCTTCATAAAGTTGTAGTGTGATATATATGGTTCGTTCCTCTTGATTCAGAATAAAAACAAAACTAAAAGCTAGTATTTTACAAAGACAAAAACAAAACAAAAATGATAAAGCAAAAATATATATAGATATAAATAAGAGGAGACATTCAAGTGGGAAGTGGATTTCTTTCATGTGTGTGAGTGTAAATGTGGGTGTGGAATAACACAATGAAAAAAGGAGAGTGAAGACAACATCATTTTCCCCAAAGAAAGCTAAGTATTAGAATCATCACTCCCATTCCCCTTTTTGGCCCCTTCCTCTTCTCTCTTTGACCCTTCACTTAATTACTCACCTATTTGCTTTTTAACATTCTCATTACTCTCCAAACTAACCACTAAAAGTATAAGATTGACCACACTAATCAATACCACTCACCATATTAATCCAGCTAATATCTTAACCAAAACTTAATTAGAAAAAATATAATGACATTACAATAATATCTAATTTCTCCTTCTTTTTTTGAGCAACAAACTTTTGGAGCAAGTCATAGGTTAAAAGTCCCCTAGCTTTTTCTTCCATCACTTTCATTCCTCTCTTCTCATTCTCTATCAGTCTTTGTGAGAGAAACTAAGAGATCTTGATCAGATCTTTTATTCCCTCTTACGTCTTCTGAAAACCTATCTCTTATAGAGAAACTTTTTACAACTTAAAGATTCTGTATATATAGAGATGGGAAGTTACTACTCTAGAAGGAAAAGTCAGAAACACATCACTCTTGTTGCCTTCACCATCCTTCTTCTTCTTTTGTTTCTCTTTCTTTACGCCAAAGCTTCATCGTCGCCTCCTGATAATCATCATCACTCAACTCATGGAAGCTTGAAGAAACCTGGAGTTTTGGGCACAAAGCTTCATGATCAAAGTTTTAATGGTGTATCAAGACGTCCTAATGAAGGAGTTGAAGATGTTTTTGAGGATGATAAGAGAAGGGTCTTCACAGGTCCTAATCCTTTGCACAATAGATAAATTTTTTGCTTTTACAAGTTTTGTGAATTTTTGTCTGAATAAAATATACATTTATGCAAACAAAAGAAATACCGTATTTACTATTTTCTTACACTGATATATACATTACATCGTACGTGATCTGGCTTGATTTGTAACTTTCTGTTCTACGAGGAATGATATTTAAGAGTGTTGAACAATGAATCATTAAAAATACTCGAGTTGTAGTAAGAAATGCTTCTTGATTTTCTGTATGATATTTTTTTGTAATCAAGTGTTTGCATATGCATAGTTATCTTTGATTTTTATTTTGGTTTGAATATGTTTGAAACTTGTAGAAATTTTGTGTGGTAAGAATATGATGATAATGACAAATACACATCATTGTTGATGCCAAAGAAAAAAGGAAATGAACATCATTGTTATATTGAAATTATGATAAAGCTAAGATTCTTACAGAGTTGGATGTGAAAGATACAAGATTACAACAGGCCATTTCGTGCTTACAAATAGTACCTTGATTCATTTTATCCCTAATCAAGTTCAGGTGAAGTTAATTCGAACTTCATCAATTTCTTAAATTTAAACTGAAACAGTTTGGCACTTTACTGTATATAATTTCATTTTCCAGAATCATAGAAATTTGAAGGTATGAAAAAACGAATTTCATAGATTTTTCATTGAAAGCTCGAGATAAAAAGACTTTCTGTTTACAAATACATTCTCATATATCATATATATGAGATGCGAATCTAGACCAGAATATAATTTAGCCCACTCTAACGAAAACAAAAAAAGGTACAAACATCTCATTATCTCAACATAACAGAGCCTTGGAAGCATATTTTTAATGAAGACACAGATTTAAGAGTTTAATAAGTATCGCTTTGCAGCTTCTGGATCCAACTCCTCATACACCTGAAACCAAAACCATAAGCAGAGAATGTCCTCAGCATAACTGATCTGCAATAAATCTTCAGAAGATGTGTATTGAGTGTGACACATACAAGTTTCTTGTGGAGTTTCTCGAAAGCCTTGCAAAACCTTTCTGCTTCAACCTCACCTACCTGCAAGGGTTTAAAACAAGTTAACATGCCGAATAGACGTCCGTAGAAGATTCAGAGATTAAATAGGAACCAATTCTCTAGGTAGAGGTGTCTAAGTTGGCAAGTCAAGACCGAACAAGACATGTACTATATTGATCTCCATTCTCAGCAAAACTCTTATTCTTAATACCACATCAAATGCAATAATTATGGGAAAGTTCTGCAGCTGCTTACTCAAATTTTGTGCTCCAGAACAAATTAGATAATATATATTCAACTAGGAACATTTGAACAAAGTCATCGGTGATAATTACCTTCTTTGCAGCAGCCGTTTTCAGCTTTTCCCAGAATTTATCTGCCCAAAGAAGTCCATAAATCAGTAGAAGGGATGCAAAAAGACCATGTTTAACGATATGGAGAAGGAGTAAAAAAAAAACTCTTATGATAACAACCTTAAATCCGTTTGTTATACAGCTTAAGAGCTAAATTATATAAGTGTACAATAGTAGCATACAGATACCAGCTACAAGTTAAGCATATGCACATATGAAGAGGTTGACAGAGTTTTTTTTTTCAGCATGAATATTTCATTTCATTGGTCAGATCAGGTAAAAAGCAGTACCCAAGACTAGCTGAGGGAAACACCTATGACATAACAAATCTAAAACTAAAGATTCTAATTGGATCAAAGTCAGAATTCTAAGACTGGAAATCTTTCCCAACTATATAAGACAGGGTACCCTTACACATCAAAAGCTAACAAGTAAATAATCATGATTCCTTTTGTAATCTTCTTTGTTTCCAAAAGGATGACATAGATTCGTAATTACATCCGAGGAATATATTCTCAGGTATATATTTCAACATGGTATGGGAGCTTTCAGAAAAATGTGATAGATCTCTTTAACGAAGGAAGTCATGAATCGAAATCCCAAGGTAGGAAAAAGAACCATACCATGATCAGTCTTTTGATCTTGCAAGCCTTTAGGCTCAACTACACTCGGTGCCTCGTGCCATTCATCTACCTGCTTTAAGTAAATCCAAGTTCCATCACATTTCAAGCATATATATACAATCAACAAATAAGGAAAATGTCGGAATATACCTCTCGGTTCACAACTGACAGTGAAGTTGATCCTGCTGAAGAATCTAACTCAGCCTGAAACCAAATTAGAATTAAAAACACAAATGTTAGTCTGTAATGGATAAATTCTGCAACAAACGAAAATCAAGTCTTAGAAATAAAGTAACAGAATTATCTATACAATCTTTAACAGAACTCATTAAATCCCAATCTCAAGAACGTCAATGAGATGAAAAATTTCAAGATTTGAGTGTGCAAACGGCATCATTCTGAATAATTCACCAATCATAACAGAGTGATATTGGGGAAGAAAGATGAAAAATTAAGATCTAAGAGACAAATTAAGCACCATGTTTGCTAGTAAAAAGCCTTATCGATACACACACTACTACAACCAAATGGGGAAATTAGGGTTTTCACAAGAATCAAGGTTTTGGCAACGGAGAAAGAGGGAAGAAGAGAATAGAGAATTACACGGTAGTCGCGAGAGCGTACGACGGGGAAGAGATCGATGAGGTTGCGAAACTCTTTCTCCTCCATGGCTTCTTCCTGATTTCTCCTCCGTTTCTCTCTCTCTCTCTCCCTCTCTTTAAAATCTTTGAATGTTCTAAATTACCCCTGATGCTCTGCTCTCTCTTTCCCCAAACCGAACCGTATTTATCAAATTCCAATTCTTAAACCCGTATCCAGACCACATTATAAAATAATTCAAGGAGTATAACATAATTAACATTACCCAAACCAAATTCACTATTTAATTTTTTATCTTTCTTTGGTCTATTCTTTTCCAAATATACATTTAGCTGTAGTATAAACACTGAAGTATTATTAATTACTTTTGTTCAAAAGAATCAAAACAGAATTGAACCCAAACCACAATCACATTTTTTTTCCCAATTTAGTTTAATCAAATTCAATTGTATTTCAAATATAACTAATTTTTTTAGAAACAGGGCAAACCCAAATTCCGAATAATTGAATTCAAACCAAACCACAAACTGGACATTTTGAAAGGAGCTGATCGAATTATATCAAACATCAAAGACCAAGTGGCTTCAATGGTTAGGACTTAGGAGTCTGTAAAGACAGTGATCGTATAGAACCAAGTGACCAACTAGTCTTTTTCTTTTTTCCCAATGAGAGAAGTGTAACAATTTGTACGCTCAATCCTATCCTTGATTTGTGTTTAAAACAGAAAAGTTACTAAATTCGAATCCGGGAATGAATTATTTGAAGTAGCAAGAGCACAATAAAACATAATGGACTCCACTATAACAACACGCAATTAAACAATAGCTCCGATCGACCTCACTTTTACACACAGACCATCACAAACAATACATAAGAAACTCGGTAAACACATACGGAACAAGATAACAAGAGAGAGTTATTAGAAAAAGGTAATATCAGCTACTTCACTCATGATCTCCTAGCTCCTCTTCCTCCTCTTCTTCATCATACTCACCTTCTTCATCTGCAGTTGCGTCTTGGTATTGCTGGTACTCAGAGACGAGATCGTTCATGTTGCTCTCAGCTTCAGTAAACTCCATCTCGTCCATTCCTTCACCCGTGTACCAATGCAAGAAAGCTTTTCTCCTAAACATAGCAGTGAACTGCTCACTCACCCGCCTAAACATCTCTTGGATCGATGTGGAATTCCCTATAAAGGTCGATGCCATTGAGAGACCTCGAGGTGCTATGTCACAGACGCTTGACTTCACGTTGTTCGGGATCCATTCCACAAAGTAGGAAGAGTTTTTGTTCTGCACGTTTATCATCTGCTCATCCACTTCTTTCGTGCTCATTTTGCCACGGAACATGGCAGAGGCGGTTAGGTACCGACCGTGACGCGGGTCTGCTGCACACATCATGTTCTTTGAATCCCACATCTGTTGGGTGAGCTCAGGGACGGTGAGGGCTCGGTACTGCTGGGAGCCACGGGAAGTGAGAGGGGCAAAACCGACCATGAAGAAGTGGAGACGAGGGAAAGGGATGAGGTTCACTGCGAGTTTCCTCAGATCGGAGTTGAGCTGACCAGGGAACCTAAGACAACATGTAACTCCACTCATGGTTGCAGAGATCAGATGATTCAGATCACCAACTGTTGCAATAAAACCATCGCAAGACATCAGCAAAAAGGTGAGACCATGAGAATCATAATTAGAGACTGGATCACGAACGCATTGAATTACCAAACAACAACTTTCATTGTTGTGGGGATCAGAAACTTAGTTTTCACAAAAAAGCTGCAGAAGAAAAAGGGACATGGAAGGGACTTACAGCTAGGAGTGGTAAGCTTGAGTGTTCTGAAACAGATGTCATAAAGGGCTTCATTGTCCAAAACCATACACTCATCAGCATTTTCAACCAGCTGATGAACTGAAAGTGTCGCATTGTATGGCTCAACCACTGTGTCTGAGACCTTTGGTGATGGGAAGACAGAGAAAGTAAGCATCATTCGATCAGGATACTCCTCCCTGATCTTAGATATCAGCAAAGTTCCCATTCCAGACCCAGTGCCCCCACCAAGCGAGTGGCATACTTGGAAACCTGAAAAGAATCATAATAATACATATCACTACCAGAACAAAATGTTCAAAGAGCTTCCATAAACTTTTCTTGGCTCTGAAAACAGAAAGGAAGAGTTTAAATACCCTGAAGACAGTCACAATTCTCAGCCTCCTTGCGTACAACATCGAGCACCGCATCAATAAGCTCAGCCCCTTCGGTGTAATGTCCTTTAGCCCAATTGTTTCCAGCACCAGATTGCCCGAAAACAAAGTTATCAGGCCTGAAGATCTGACCATAAGGTCCAGTTCTGACACTGTCCATTGTACCAGGCTCAAGATCCATAAGAATAGCGCGAGGAACATAGCGTCCACACGATGCCTCGTTATAGTAGACATTCACACGCTCCAATTGTAGATCAGAGTTCCCAACGTAACGACCAGTAGGATCAATACCATGCTCATCACACACAACTTCCCAGAACTTTGAACCAATTTGGTTCCCACATTGACCACCTTGAATGTGAAGGATTTCTCTCATCTTCTAGTTTATCTAAAACCAAAATTCACAAACAAGGAATCTCAATTAGAAAATCGACATCACATGAACAAAACAAAACAAAATTCTGAATCAGATCCCAAAATTTCAACAGCTAAATCACGAGATCTCAGATCAAACAATCTGCATCAGATCCAAACAAATCAAAGTAAGATCGCTCAAGCGACTTCAAAAAATAATCCCGGAATTCAAAACGGCACTACAATTTCAAGTGATTGTTTACATCAAAATTGAAGCTAACACAAGAACAAACAAGTATGAAACAGATCAAGAGCAGATGCAGATTCGGAAGAAGATGATTCGATCAAAGTATGAGTGTGAGTAGAAGTTGTTCATTCTAAGCTTCGAGAGAGGAAACAACACATAACGAGACTCAAACAGAGTAAAGAAGAACTCACGAGGAAGACGAAGATGCAGAGAGATTCCCGGCGAGATTGGGAGACGATCGGAGCAAGGGGATAAGTGAGTGAATGCAATGAGTGAGTGAAGATGATGGAAATATTTATTGTGGAGTAAGAAGGGGGAAAGGTAACTTGATCCAACGGCTACGATTAATTCGATCTCTGAGAAGCTGTGTGCCGTTGGATGGTGAGATATCAACGTTTGTGAATGGTGTTTGGTGAGATGTGGGAGCTACTTGTTTAATTGATTTATTTTAATGTCGGTTCTTACTTACTTACACATACAATTATTATGATTTCACATGTTAAGTAAAAAATCTCTGAGAAAATGCCCACAATTATCAGTTGGACCACTGGCACCAAATAACAGAAAAAAAAAAAAAAGTGTATAAAATCTGGAAACTTCAGATGTATCACATCATATAAGACAATGTGATACCAAAGGGACTGAGAGTAGACTTTTTTTTTCTTTTTCATGGATAACATGTGTTATGACACACTTGAATTTGGATGGTACCACATGCAACACTGATAACAAATTGTTATTAACAATACAAACTAGATGTTGGTGTTGGAGGGTATATTTTATCTTAAAAGGCTTATAGTTTTTAGATAAATATATTTTGAGCTAATATATGAAGGATGGTTACAAAAAAAAATATATGACTACATGATTTTGAGATGAAATTTCATAATTACTAACATAGTATTAAAGCTCATCAAGTCTTTTTTTTTCTTTTTAATGTGCACATCAAGTCTAGTATGTAAGGTAATTAATATGAAAAAATTAGAATTTTATGAGTGCCGTCCTTAATATTATATATGTGGCCTAAAGTTTTTTTTTTAAATATGTGGTCATTTAGATAAATACTAGAAAAAAACAAGACCCTAAATACTATTATGCTAATTTTTAAAAAACAAAAGAAAATTGCCGAAGATAAAAAAAGGTAGGGATATATAGAATGATCATGAGAAAAAGGAGTAAAAATGAAAAAGAAAGTAGCTGTAGTTAATGTGAATATCGAAACATGATTATGTAAGCACTAAGCACAACGGTCTTGTAACTTGTTTGTGTATGTATATAAATATAATCCCTTATTTATGACTTAATTTCGTTTTCATATGGTCATCCATTCTCAACCCATACGTTTCATCTTTCTTCACGTTACATACTTACATTCACTAATAAAAAAAATTAAACAAAAAAACTATCAATTAACGATGATGTTGATTACCTTGTCCTCGCTTGCATAACACTACAAGTCATTTTTTTTAGTGACAATCATATGCTTACTTATAAAAGAAAATAAACCTAAAAACGATGCTTGAAAATAACAAATCAGTCTCTCTATCCCACCATCATTAATTTAATTATAATCACGTAAAAAAAATTATACAATAGAAAGACGAGTGTTGATTATTATTAATATAAAGTTGATCTGTCGTTGTAGAGCATGTAGATCGGAATCTGATTACAACCAAATGAGGTGTAGGGGGGGGGGGAAAAGGGAACATCACACATGAACCATGTGATTTGCCAACACCTCACGTGACTTAAATATTTGCTCTTTTATTATTTTTCTCTGGTTTAATTCGTTTACCAGTTTATCTACAAAATTTATGTGAGTAAATGATGCTGTATGTGGTCCAATCATCATGTTTTTTTAAGGCATTAGCTTTTTAGCAATTTTAGGTTATGTAATTCATCTAACTATTTTAAATTATTTTTGGCAATTTTATGTTCTTATTTTAAAGTTAATTATGATTTTATTTCCTTCTTCTTTGCAAACTAGGTTGTATTAGAAGTAAACTCAAATTCTCAAAGGAGAAGAAGCATTACAAAATCGATTATAGTAGATTTTGTCGTGAAATTGGTATATTGAACTTTTTTTTTGAAAAAAAAAAAAAAGTTCAATCTTATTCTCATAAGGTTGAACTTAAACAAAAGAGTTCTAATATTATCTATTATTATTTCATGAGATTCCTTAGAATTTAGAAATTTAGAATGATCTACTGAGAGGAACTAGCTCTTGATAATTCAAGAAGCAAGCTAGCTAGGAGACACTAGTTTGTTTGACTGATTGCAAACTCAACATTTCTCATGGCTAGTATCTTGTTACCATATAGCAGTGACCAACATTTATGATATATTTCTTACACTGTCATACATAAATAAAAGCTTGTTGATTACAGAACAAAATGCCTCAAACATGTAAGGAGGACTATAAATTTGTTGTTTCATGGGCTCTCAACTCTGAGTGAGTTCTGGTTGAGAACCAAGCCAAAACCGAGCCTCCAAATGGTTTTCAAGAGTGTGTTCTTTTTCAATACATTGTCATGCAAGCTTAATTGAATGGTGGACTTTTAATCTAGTCGGAACATAAGTGACGTAAACTCTCAAACTTTAGGTGTATTAGGACATTTCAATGAAGACATGTACAAATTATTTTTTTTATATATCCTATCGGCTATCCGGTTGGCCCAAGTATGGAACGCATTGAGGTGCTACAAGAACAGACTGTTATACTCGTGGTTCAACGGACACCATGAGCTTGAGTCAACAAGTCATGAGATCCATGAGATTCAAAGAGCAACTGCACTGCCAGTCCCGAATTGAGATGTCATCCGACTATATATGTGCCAAAAGATAGTCAGACCAAGTAAACCGATTGGACCGAATCCCAACTGACAAAAAATTTCCAACAAAGTGGAGGGGGATTAAATCTTGGATGTGAGAATTTCACCCTTTCACTAAGATGCGCCTTACCACTAGCCCACCATATTGCGGACGACAAATTAATACTCTTTCCTCACATCGTTTGCATCAGGAGTTATTGATATAACATAGCAAATGGCTTTTCAAATGAAGCATTTGATCTTCAGGGAGGTGCGAGCCGTCAAGTATTGGTTTGCCGACTAATCGATTTTTGCCAAAGTGTATTCTCATGTTGTTGTGCAAGGACCTTTTACGTGGAGTCATAGTTGATATGTTGACCTAGATGAACTCTAAAACAAGTTTTCGAAACATCACTCCCCTTTGATTCAGATCTTATGATTAACTAAAGTTATCCCTTGTGATTAAACATATTCAAATCTACTAGACCTGTCTTTGAGACTTTCTGATGTGCACAATTATCCCTTTTACTTTATTCAGCTTTAGTCTTCATTTCTCTTAATCATACAATAAACAGAGACAACGAAAGCTTATATACATTATATTAATCCTCTCAAAATCCAAATCAATCATGATTTTCTTATAATATCATTCAAATTCAAACCAAATCACTCACCATTGCTTGTAAAATTATACAAAACTTATTGTAATATATTGGATCGAGAAGAAACCGAAACTCCAAAGCAATGGCGATACTATTCGCTCAACCCAAGAAAAACCTACTTCCTCTCCTTCTCTTCCTCTTCTGCATCTCCGTCATCATCCTCCTCGTCCTCCTCTCCGAGACCACTCACTCCAACACCCAGCTCTACACCACTTTCCGGCGAACTCGCTCCGATCTCCCTCCTTTCACTTTCCTTATCAAACTCCTCACATACAACCGTCTCCACTCTCTCTCCCGCTGTCTCAAATCACTCGCCGCCGCTGATTACGGCGTTTCCGGCGAGAGAAGGAGCATTCACCTTCACATCTACATCGACCATTTCAACCTCGCGCGGAGGGATAAGAAACCGGCGGATGATAAATTGAAGATCGCGAGGGAGATTTTGGAGTTTGTGGATGGATTCGAGTGGAGATTTGGGGAGAAAGTTGTTCATTATCGGACTAATAACGCGGGATTGCAAGGGCAGTGGCTTGAAGCTTGGTGGCCTAGCTCAGATCATGAGTTTGCTTTCGTAGTTGAAGACGATATTGAGGTTTCTCCGCTTTATTATGAGTTTCTGGAACGTGTGATTCGTAAATACTACTTTGATGCTTCTAATTTCAATCCTTCTATCTATGGAGCTTCGCTTCAGCGACCAAGGTTTGTTCCAGGTACCATTTTCTATACTGTGATTCAGCGATTTGGTTTTGTAGAGCAAACCTTAGTAATTCTTCTGGATTAATAGTTTTCGTTTCTTTTAGGATTTGAGTTGAATTTTCAGCTGTTTAGAGAATTGCAGGAGATTGATATATCTATTGTAGTTACTAGGAATTGTAGTAGATATGGTGATACGTTGTGATTACTATGCTTTTTAGAAATGGTAAGACTTTGGAAGTATGGAACAATAAGAAGTAGAATTAATGTGTTTATGCTTATGTTTATCAATTTTTCGATATGTGTGAGATAGGGACTGATTGATTTAGTGGTCAATTGTAGGTAAACATGGGAATAAAATACACGTAGATCCGAAAACGAATGCTTTCTTATATCAGTTGGTGGGAACTTGGGGACAGCTTCTCTTCCCAAAACCGTGGAAAGAGTTTAGATTGTGGTATGATGAGCACAAAGCTAATGGCAAGAAGCCTTTCCTTGATGGCATGGTAATTTCTAAGTTGTATTTTGTTCTTCATCGTTTTTATTGTTTAACTGTTCTAAGTTTTATGTCATTTATGATCTGGGATGTATGTTCAGGTGTCCAATGGATGGTACAAGAGGCAGGGGGAACGAATATGGACACCCTGGTTCATTAAGTTTATTCAAACTCGTGGCTATTTCAACATCTACACTTTTTTCCCGAACGAGGGAGCTTTAAGTGTATCTCACAGGGATGCTGGTGTTAACTATGGCAAAACTGCTGGACCAGACTCACAATTAGTGAATAGAAGTTCCATCGGTTCTGATTTTCTGAAACTCCATCCCCTAAGCAACCTTAAGTGGTACGATTACTGTTTCAGTGAAGTTGTTCCAGGTAGAGTTGTGAGAAACCTGAATGAACTTGGCACCATTCTTCCTTCTGTGCAGAGAGAGAAAACTGTAATTCTGGTCAGTCTGTATGATGCTGATAAAATGTTCATCAGGAACTTACTCTGCCATTTTGAGAAGCTTAATACTCAAAACCACATTTTTATCGGCCCTAGCTCTGAGTTATTCTATGATCTTTCGAGACGGGGACATCCTGTGATCGATGCGGATATGTTTCTGGACAAGTTGATCAACAGCAAAACTTCTTACCCAAATTCAATGAAGGAGGCTTTAGGAAATGCTTACGTTGTTAAGAAATGCTTAGAACTCGGATACAGCACCTGGATATTTACAGGTAATGCGCTTTTGGTGGATAAAGGTCCCCTCCTCGATAGAGTCAGCTCGAAATATGACTTCTATCGCGGGGAAAGAATTTTGATAGTTCAATCTTCATTGTCCACTAAAAAGCTATGGAGCAATAAGTTTTTACACAGCATCGTATCCTCAGCAACAAAGAATCTGGAGTTTGTTAATCTAGTGAAAGAGCTGGTGAAGCGAAATGGCAGGAGAATTAAGGATATAGAGACGATGGGTATTGCAGAGAATACCAATACCAAAAGTGTGAACCAAACGTTGGGAGACGGCAAACCGGTGGTGTACTGGTCTTCTGAGGTTGGTTCCAGTATCATACGGAGAAAGCTTGAAGAGTTGAACTTGTGGCTAATTGATGATGACCTGTCTTGCAAGGCTGTGGTCTGTCATAGCTCATTACGTTAAAAACTTGATTCGCATTTTCTGTCAATAGGATTACGATGATTCATTGTTGGTACACGTTTTAGATCAATACCAAGAATATCTTGTTTGTTACTGTTATAAGATTATTAGCCAAGTCAAGTCTACTACTCACTAGGCTCTCGGTTTTGGTAATTACTTATGGTTCAACTGGGTTTGTGTATAAAGCTTCCTAATTGGATGGCTGATCTTAAGCGCACTGTAGGCTCTAGGTGGTGTAATAATTATTATAGCTTTCATTGGTTACATTTAGCTATGCGTCCAACTCTAAGACATATTGCTTTGGTTCATCACAACCAATTATCAACAACACCCAAAAGTAATATCCCTTCACACTTTATCTCCTAGATGATGCATCATCCATCAGAGTGCATCCATTTGTCCGATCAACAACACCATACGTCTTTCAAACCATGGGCATTCCATCAAGCAACAACAAAAACAAAAAAAAACATCATGGTAGGAGCTGATTTTTATCTAAAAAAATAATAATTCATATCTCAAGTAAAATCAAACGTTTCAAAGCTTGTTGATTCAAACTAAAATTTTAATTTTATATAACGGAAAAGTTCACAATTTTTTGGTCTACTACTCGCCCATAGACATGTTATTGCATTTTTCCGACTAATAGAATAAAAAATAGATTTGTCTGAAAATTCAATAATAAAATGTTTATATGAAAAAATAGATAGAACATATAAAGTCAGACAAAAATTGTAGTTATTGTTGAGAGACGCTGCTAATTTCATGCATCTATATATAAGATCGAAATTTGTGTTATCAGTATACGAGATTTTGTAGTAGTTGAGAGCCTCAGACAGTCAGACTTACCAAATGATACATCGTGAGTAATGATGGATCAAATCACATTTCAAACACTGAATCATCAAAGCAATCAAAATAAGATTTGTAGATGTAATAATCTTTATGGAAATCAATTTGTCGCCATGAATTTCATCACAACTGATCTAAACTAAATTTATAACCATCGATTTTATCACATATGACTGATGATCGATGAAGTGAGGAATTTAACCCTTCTAAAAAATATTATTACTGAATACATTTAGCAATTTTTTTTTTTCTGGTGGTACACCTAGATTGACACTTTATTTTGGTTTTTGTACTTTTTCCTTAAAATACAAACAAATAGTGACAGTTTTAATATTACAATAATCTAGTTTCCATTTGGTTCACAAACCAAGTTTTAAGATGATCTAGGTTTTTCAAACATAGTCAAATTTACTAGTTCAACATCATTTAGCTTGAAATGGTGATTTACATATCAAACATAATATTATTAATTTTTTGTTGATTTCAGACATTAAAGTGAGGTTAATGAAAAAAAAGAGAAGATGTTTTATCCCAGCAAAAATCCAAAGAGATGTGTCACTTGTTTCACGTCACGGGTACATAACCAAAAAGAATCATATGCAGTCACAAACTTCACGCCTAGTCCAAGCTTGGGGTTTGGTTATGACTCAAATCATGCGACCGTAAATAATTGAGACACAACCAAACAAAATCTCCATGATAGAGATATGTACCAGATCCAATAACGTCTACACAATAATAATAAATATATATTATGCAGTACAATTGTAGTCCCTAGCATTTCAAAGTAAATACATTTTTACCAAAAATAAAAACAAATACGAGGCACTAGTAATTATGTAAAATTTGTTATATAGGAGTGGTATTTTACATGATGACACACTATCTACCCGGTGAAATGTTACTGACGACAATAGGGTTCATTCTAGAACTTATGTTTCTACTTTCTACTTATAGCATAATTTTTTAAATAAATAATGTTAATTGGTTGTACGTACTAAACTTCTTTTTCTACTTAAGATTTTTATTTTAAAAATTAATTATGACTTGTTGTGGATGGACATGAATCACGACAGACCATCACCACCAATCATCTGTCCTGCTTTCTGCATTCCATTACATCTTTTATATAATCAGTAGTTCAGTACCATGTAATTCTTTAATGTGTTCTGTGTCATTTGAACAAGTGTGTTAATAACTGTATTATAAAGTTCTAGATCAGTCTACAATACAATGAATCTATAATACATATCTCTTTTTAAAAAAAAAAATTATAAAATCATTTGTTTACTTTTTATCTTCTTCTTCATATTTTAGAATTTAAGCTACTAAAGTGGTGGTGGACAATTAGGAGGGTTTTCTAATTTGGAAGAGTCCCATGTGGATATATATAGGTGAGGGATTAAATTCTTTGAAGCGTGCAATTTTCTAACAAATTTTAATTAACCAATTGAAATAGTATCACATTTTAGACTACTCGCCAGGTACATTCACCCTGAATCTAGAGAATGAGTCATAGGACAATTTGGAGAAAAAAATGGATGTTGACATTCACCTTCGTCACTTAAATATAGCAAAACGAAAGATTTTTTTCACCTAAATCTAAAACTAATGGAACATCAAAATGATTTTGTAAGAAATTAAGTTGAAGAATGAACGATGCCGAATTTGGATCATTGATTTGCATGTGACATTTCAGCTTTTTCCCATGGGACAAATGCATATATATAGAGTCTATCAAGTCATACAGTTCATTGACCACCACATAGTGCTCCACTTTAGGGATGAACTTGTTTGTTTGACAGCTTGATGTGTTATCTAGTACTCTTTGCAAAGCAACTCGAACCGTCTTTTTAGTTTTATGTCGAAACCATGTGGAGGATATCTAAGTTCACATTTTTTGTTGGGCAAGCCCACCCTTAAGATTAATTGTAGTTTGTTTACGTTCAAAACCAAAAGATATAGTGTGATACTGATCTAGACTACCCAATGTTATATATAGAAAAAAAATAACGAGTCCAATTTTTTTTCTCATATCTTTTTAAAGAAAAATGAATGTGTTTGATTCGTCACAGTTTTGAAAAGAAAAAAAAAGAACTTTTTAATGCAAGAAAATGTATAACTGATCATATAAAAAGGTAACTAAAGAAATCTTTACTGATTTTTTTTTACACAGTGAAAAAAGATTATGCTTGGTTTGTTTAAGTTCTAAAGATTATGCTTGGTTTGTTTAACTGATCATATAGAAAATGTTTGATTTTTTACACAGTGTAATTCGCAATACATGAGAAATTCTAAATATTTCAAAACGAATAACCTTCAGACGTAATTTATCAATGTTTTGGTAAATTTCTGAGACTTTGTATAATTTCTGGTATATGAGAAAATCATAATCGATCAAAATATAATTTCTACCTCTAATCATATCTAATCAATTGTACCTTTGATATACATATGTATAATGTATTTTGTTATGATAATTCAGTTTACAAATTAAACATTTTTTTGAATAGAAAGAGGACGAAAAAAGGAGAAAAAAAATTACAAGGACGAAAAATAATCGTGTTAGGCTGTTAGCTTTGAAATGATATATATATATATATATATATATATATATAAGCTTGGGCAATGAAACAGTACTACAATCCTACCAAAAAAAAATAAAAATAAAACAGTAAGAATGAGAGCATCAAATAAAGAAGATGTAAGTATAACATTAATTATTCTTAGTTTTATTCATTCTTTGGTTATTTTTTTCTTCCATACATCATTAATCAGTAATTTGATGTGGGATGAAAATAATTTGTTCACACTCATAAAAATTAGCTAACGACCATGACATGTAGTCTGGCGGTTGTGCTAGTACTGTTATTGTGTCACCGTCTGGGTTCGAGCACAGCTTAATGCATAATATTGTTATCGAAGGAAAAGAAAATTAATTATCTAAAATACATTTTATCGCAATTGTATATGCAGTTGTTGTCTGTTGATTTTATTAGTTGAATTTTAAGTTGCTGACAAAAAAAAAATGTATAAGTAGTTTCTGTATATAGTTATTTTATTTTAGTCAGTGTATATTTGGTGGTGAAGTGGCCATTTTAAAGTTGGCTTTCTGATGTTTTTTGGTGGATTCATTACGTATTCACAATCAATGTTTCCCTAATCATAAGTGAAAATATTTATATTAAAATCCGATTCGGTAAGCAAATTGATTCATTCTGCTAAAGTGTAAACTTCACTATTTTAAAGGTTTGTGTTTTGACTAACGAGTGATTAATGTACTAAGATATTCTTATTATAATCCAACTTTTGAAATCATATGATTATATTTTTTTTTTTTTTGAAAAGGATATGATTATATTTTGATGGACTCAATAGTCTTCTTTCCATCGTGGGGTCTTCCAAAGAAGTCTTTCAAGTAATCCGAATACACAATCTTTCTATACCGAGCTATCTCAATGTTCTCTAACACCTCGGGCAATGGCTCGATAACCGAATCATGAACCGGTCCGCAGAAAACCGGGATTGAAACCCGGCTACAATCCTTATTGACTAGCACACAATGCTCCACGCTCCTATACCTATCATTGCTTAATATTTGTAATACATCTCCAATATTAACCACAATTGCTCCTGGAATTGGAGGGACATGAATCCATTGGTCCCCGTCCTCCGTGGCTCGAGCGTAGAGGCTACTTAAGACGCCATCTTCTTGTAGGAGGAGAGTGAGAGTGTTGATGTCTGAGTGGCGACCTGTTCCAATGGCAAGGCTTGGCTCAGGACATTCGGGGTAGTAGTTGAAGTTCATTCTCATAGTCCCCATTAGAGTTTCTTCATTAGACTTGTCAATTATTGAGTTGAGATTGTTGATGAGTATGCTTAAGATCTTCTTGCTTATTGGTTTGATCTTCTTGAAATGGTCTATCACTTGCTCCCTACATACAAATTATATTATCAAACCATCTTACATTTTACATAAACTCACGAAGTATAATTTGAACCAAAATCTTAATGTAAGACTAAGCATATTAGAGTGTTCTAATTTTCTTGTTTTTTTTAGGAAAAAGGTGATGGTTATGACCAAAAAAACAAAAGCAAAGTGATGAAACCATTCAGTTTAACCAAAAATTCTGTCAATCTCTTGGGCCGGGTATATATATTTGTCAATCTTTTTGAGTCACATATAAGACAACAAAAGATAACAACCAAAAAATTTCGAGACATCGTATTTGAACAAATAAAAAAAACAAATTGATGGATGTGGGCTCTCCGAATAATACTCTTATCAAACAAATTTTTCTCTAAAAATCAGTGAATACAGTAGCATATGCGTTGTCTTTTTCTTATAGCGGAAATCACAACTCCGAAAGAATGAAACAAAAAAAAAACCAAATTAGCTAAGTATACGTTTTTTTTGGGACTAAATATTGGCTAAGTATACTTACTTGCAAACAGGAGGCCACGAGGCAGCAAAGTCATGTTGTTGAGGAAGATACTCAAACTTGAGGAAGTCTCTCCACTCCAAAACACTCTCTTTGACAGGATTGAAACTTGTTGTCAACCATGCTGTCTCCGACACCGAACTCCCTCTCCAAAACCTTTTCCTCTCCTCCCCCGGCAACTCGAAGAACCCACGCGCCGCACCAATCACACCCTTCAACTCCTCTGAAGCTATCTCATGGTTCACTATCTGAAACAACCCGAGCTTAGCCGCCGCATCACACATCTCTCTAGCAACGTGCGGGTCAGTCCAATCTGACACGTCGATAACCGGAATATGTGATGATGCTAAGATTTTGTTGGAAGTGAGACGTTCTTGGAGAGGTTGAATGTATGGAGAAGGAAGTGTGGTTAGTGTCAGAAAGTCGACTAACCCTTTTACTCCATTTCGTTGGTTCACTACGAAATCCCTCGCGTCTATTTCATCCAAAGCCGAGTGCGTGGTGGTGCCTTCTTTGCCGGCAGTAAGAGTCATGGTCTCTTTCACTCGTTAATTAGAATGATTCCAAAATGATATGGTAATGTATGTTTTTAATGTACTTGACCATGTTATGTTGCATCTCCTATTTAATACATGAAAAAAGTAATGGCAATCTTTTGTGATCATTTTTTTTTCCATCTTTTTGGAATGTTTTATTGTCTTAAATGGTTTTTAATGGTTGTACTACAATCATATTNAAATATTTTTTTTTTTTTTTTTTTTTTTTTTTTTGGCAACACAATCATATTGTTTTAAAACTATATATATATATATATATATATATTAGGATAAAGAGATCGTGACACAAAAAAAGGTAAAGAGAGGCACTTTTTACTTTAAAGTTTTCAATCATGTAATGAGTAAAACCCTACATCTCAAATATTTACCTCTTCGAGTAACAAATAAAAACTCGAAAATGTAACTAAAAAAATAGAAAACAATCATTAACCTACATTTTTATTTCTTACTCATCCAAAAGCAAAAAAAAATTGTTTTCTCTCTTTTCTTTTATATGTATGCTAGATAATGGTTTGCCACACTTACCATGCAAGTTGCCATATATCCCTTATATATGTATTAGTATCAAACCACAAGGTGTATGATTCAATTTAGGAGAACGGTATCTAATCTAACTGTACGTTCTATATGTCTAACATATCACCCACTAACCTACATTCTTTGGTGCATGCTACACAAATTTTGATAACTCATCCATAAAATACACCTACGTACTATATTGAAACTATCCTATCACCGTAACATCATACGCACCGCTTTAGCTATTAACGTACGGTGCAAAGTTTTAGGCCAATAACATCATATTGTTCTATTTTATTTTACTTCAACAAGTTGTGTAATTTCACATGAGTGTCATAGTATGAAGTCTGTCGGAGCGGGGGCCTTCCTTGCTGGCAATAAGAGTCATGGGCTCTTCGCTTGTTGGCATGATGCGGTAATGTAATGTTTTCTGTATATATGACAATATGTCATGTTGCATCTTCTTTTTAATACATGAAAAAAAGTAATGGGAACATCGACGCCAAACATACAAAATCACACAAGAAGAAAACATGTTTTGATATGTTTAACTGCAATAAAAGAAACCCATATCATGAGTTTCGAGACTTTTTATTACCATTCAAGGGTAAGTAAAAATAAAAAACAATCTGTACCAAAGCGGCCCTCTAGAAAGCTTTTCTGGCAGTTCATAGAGATGACCAAGAATTTGAGATAAGTTATTGTCGATTCAGAGTAGGAAGCAAGCAGTCATAAACGTGTACTAATCGTTGTGTCACCGTAAGCTTGTATGAGGTTTGCTGTTGTGGCTTTCCTAACTCGATCAGATCTTGTTTCACTCTGTTTATAAAAACACATCAGTTACTTCAGGCACAATCCGAGATACAAAACTCTAAAAGGCAGGCAAAGAAACAGAACAAACATGACTGAACGTTTTGTATCATCACACAAAGTTGCACATTGGCTTATCATTTCAGATCATGCTTATACGCTAATAAGGCAATTCCATGACAGGAAATTGGCGGAGAACCGGGTTTTGCTTACTTAAAGTGTGATTATTTAGCAGAATTTGTGATTAACTGAAAGCCAATGACAGAATAAGAACTTACAAATCCCACTCGTCGGTTGCTCTTGCAGGTGTCTCAACAATCCGATACAAACGTTCAAGGTTGTATATTAGCAAACCAAATTCAGTTTCTGCATCCTTATCCTGTGACAACATCATGAAAGGGACATGAATTTTTCTCAGAATTCCTCAAAAGACCTATTTGTAATATGATTGTGACTAAAACTCAAGGGAATAAGGAAAATAGTAGACATCTTACACGTCCTTGTTCAATGTAGCTCTGATACTGCATAATTCTCTTTTCGATTTCAACGACAAGTAGCCTCCTGCGTATACGAGCAATTCTTCCCCGTCCTTGAGCTTTGCTATCCTGATACCATTGAGATCAAACGCTATAAAGACAAATTATTGACTGCACAGTAATATATTACAGTCACATTTTATTTTGCTTGAATTATCAATTTCCTCACCTGTTTAAGCCATGTCCGAAGCAATGTGAGCATTACAAGGCTGAGAAAGAATGCAGGTAATGCAGCCAGAATGGCAAAGTTTATTTCATTTGCACGGAGTATCTGATCCAGTTCAAGCATTGCTCTGCAGGAGAAGATTATTCAGTTTCATACAAAGTTGATTAAGGGGATCTACTATAGCCAACTGAGAAGTGAGGTTTAAAGAAAATTACGTTTCTATGTCCAGTTTAAGCTTCTGAACCTGAAAGATGGACAATATTGATGTGATTAAAATCTCTCATATAGAAATTTAAGCCTCATGCCTAGAACTCAAATTACCTGGATAAGCAAACCACGGGCAAGCTCTCCATTGAGGAGGTTGTGAATAGGGTGCACAAGTTCCTTTTCATACCTGCAATTAGAAGGAAATTTTTAATACGTACCTGTCTCATGTGGTGGAACTTTAAACTTACAGTAACTATTACAGGAACCTTAGACCAAGTTATGAGAAAACGTCCATTATTGTTTTTAACTAGCCAAGATTGGAACTACTAAAAAACTTGTAGCCTCAATTATTTCCTGGCCAAAATTAATGCAGAATGTAGACAATTTATGTGCCTTTAAGTGCCTATGAAAGAAAAATGTTCACAGGTGTACCTATTCATAACAACTTCAAGCATCTCTTGTTCAGATGCGTTATCTGGGACCTTTTCACGCGTAGCCTGTTCGCAGAAGTTCCTCAGCATTCTGCATACCAAATTAAAAGTTAGGAGAGCAATAAGAAGCACTAAATGAATGGTTACAGTATATATGTTTATGGTGATTTGGAACCTAGATTCATGAACTCCATATGAATATAACAAGTGAATTGCTCCGGCGTAATGAAAAAGGAATGATGCACACACATATAGAAGAGTAAACAACTGGAACCAGGATAAAAAGAATCAAGAGGGAAATGGATATCAACCTATGCAGTGAATCTTGCGTCAGCTGCACTTCTTCGGCTTCCATCACGCCCTTGTGCCTTTTTCGGAAAGTATCAAAAAGCTCATCTCTAATGGCAAACAGCTGCAAGATCACGGAAAATAATTCAGAAATTCCAGGCTAATAAAACGTAAAGTAACAGACAAATTACTCAATCACTTATGATAGAAACCAAACTGAGAGTTTCATTAGCCATTACTATTTACTTCATTTGTAATCTTAAGATAGAACTTTACTCAACAAGTAAACTGGAGCAGGAAGAAAAGTCACTCTTCTCACTTAAATTTGAGAAAGAATAAAAACAAACCGGTTGTTCAACATGATCACTGAAGAAGCTCACTGTTGCTTCTTTTGCATCATGAATCCAATTCTCAATGTCCGAACTACCCATCAAACTACTGTGACGTAGTAACCATAAAGAAAAAACAGAAAGCCCAACTGCACCACATGTATATCGGACCCAGTACAGGGTCATCTTTCTTGGCTTTCGATGTATACCTACCTTTAAAAAATAAATAGAAGAAGGAAATATCTCAGGGCTGATTTGAAATGAAAGATGCTTGTCATTATTCTGTTAACAAGAATACTGCCAAGGGTACACAAACGACAGTACACCTACCATAACGGATAAATATGAGTTGAGTTTTTCCAAATTCTTAAGAACTAGGTTGATTGCATCTGTAAGTTCACAATCAGTCCACTGGGATCCTTCTTCATTAACTTCAGGCAGTCGATCAAACACAAGAGGCGTTGGGTAACTTCCATCAATAGAAGAATCCGACTGCAGATAAAAGCAAGTCAATAGAATTAGAAATCTAGAACCAAGAATCAGGGCCTCCACAATGAAAAAATAAGCCAAGCAGGTAGAGTCAACGGAAAGTAAAATTCATGTAATAAGTTAGTGTGTTTACCTCACGCTCAGCATGTAAATGGGTGAAAGAACTCTCCAAGTTCGAAAACAATCCATTGATAACAGCTAACAATGATGGCAGTGACTTTTCTGGATTTTTCAAAAGATCCTCACCACGTTTATCTAGTTCAACATAAAGCTAGAGAACCCATTGAAAGTAGTGACATTAGAACGTCGAAAGTTTAAAAGAATGCTACACTAGCACAGTTTAAACTGACGCAACTTATTTTTGAAAAGGAAGGAAACATTTATTACCTGAGCAAGAAAAGAAGCAAGTGCAGATCTTAACTCCACCAAGACCCGCATTCTATCCAACATATGAGATGAAGATGACTGACAAAGATGCTGCATCGCAGATTCTTCACTGAGACTTTTGCTCACAAAATTTGTACTCTCATTCACAAAAGCTACTGGTCCTCTCTCGAAAACCATGAAGTAAGCTTTTCGAGCATTGGAACCCTGTAGTCAATACAATAAAAATAAAGCCAAGATAAGTCAAATTAAAGATGCTTACAACATAATCCAGTAAAAGAAAAAGTAAATAACTGGAATGTTCTGTATCATTCACCTCAGCTCTAGATCGCCAAAAATCTAAACTCTTCTGTATATCATGCAAATTCGAGAGCACATCAGCCATTATTTCCTCCAACACAACATAAATCCTAGACGTATCCGCCGAGATATTGCTTGTAATTCTGAAGAAATCAACAAAAAATATGATCAAAAGTCAAAACAGTCATCAAATCATCACATTTTGAGGATTGTCTTCTCCGAAGTAATGTATATAATCAATGAACACAAAACTACAGTATCACAGATGGATTTCAAAATTTCATTTTAAAGTCACAATCATCTAACTAAGGAAACTAGCAGAAGCTACCAAATGACAGAACCGAGAGAGATGAAGCTTACGTAGAAGAACATGGGAACTCGGAAGGTAGAGGAAGAGGAAAGGAAACATGTCGTTTTCTCGTAACACTTTGGCGATAGAGATTGGAGATTTTCCGGAGAAAATTGGAATTAGGAGGAGTGGGAATCAAGGAAGCAAGGCGATTCCGTATATAATTGGAGTAGAAAGGAACTAGGTTTCCGAAGTTCGACGGCGCCGTCGACGGTGATGACTCGTTCGCCGGAGGTTGAGAATCCATTGAAGTCGGCGTGTCAATTTTTTGTCAGTTAACCTGGGAAGTTTTATCGGTAAAGATATTTGGAAATCTAAATGTGGATCTTAATTGGACTGCTAATGGGCCGATAGGAACTACAAATTTTGAACCAATCTAGGTTTTGAAGTTTGGTCTACTGGGTCAACGGGGTATTCAACCAAAATTTTTGATTCCATGTTTAATGAGTTTTAGATAATTTTGCATGAATTCTGCCAAACTATATATGGTGTTTTTGTATTTTTAACTTAAAAATTCCTCAAATAACTCTGGAATCACTTAAAAGTTAAACCAAATATATTTGAATTTTTTTTTAATAACAAGGGATTTGATTATATTTTTTCAAATCATTAGGAAAAATCATTAACATAGTCATATATTCCCGTAGCTTCTTTAACTGTGGAATATATCTAGAGTCCCAAGGTAAAAATATCAAACATCTAGGGTTCGTTTTATGATTTGTTTATCAACTGCTTGGCGAGGTATCTTAATTACACTCTTTTTTGCTCTTCAACTAGCATATCATAGAAACCCTTGCCTTAAATTCCTTGAAAACACATTTATTTCATACTTTATCATAAGTTGTTTGACGTCATCTATGATTTGTTGTTCTCATGTTATTTATTTTGAAAATGCATCTTTCCGTAATAGTATATTGAATGTTTTTACGTAATTTCATTAAACATTTCCATTTCAATATTTTAATTTTTTTAATGAACATATGGTGCACCAGCAAGATGTTTTATTTGTTAATCAGTAATAACATTCCAAAAAATAGCTCACTTTCACGATAACATTTTCAAATCTTTATATACAATTAAGGTACATTGTCCTACGTGGCATCCTCTGAGCAATTCTAGCATTTAAAATAAAATTTCTTTTAACTTGATTGGTTATTAATCCATATCATCAAAAGTCCATTTTAAGTCCATTTAAATTTCTCTACGATCCATTAACGGAAAAAAAACCTATGGAAACCCTAGATTAAAAACTTAGTATATAGTACTTTAATCAATAATCGCATAGCTTTTCACCATTCCTTTTATATTTGTAGGTAAATATTTTGATCCTCCATAAAATATTTTGTTTCATTACAATCTATCATCTTGGTTTACGATCTATTATGAATATGTATCTTGAAGTTTCAAATCACTTATAATTTTTAGATAATTTACATTTTACAATAATGGAACAATTACCCTTCTTTTGTGCTTGGATAGAAATCTATTTATATTCTTAAAACAAATTACTACCTCTGCAAGTAGTTTCTAATGATCAAATTGATATATGATCGTTATGCATGTTAATTATTTTGTGTAAGTCAATAAAAATCATTGTTTCTTTATCATTGGGTGCAAGACTTTGTTGAACACTTGAACGTGATTGAGAATATAACCAAATTTTCATTAGTCTGGTGGCCCTAGATACAAGTAAGTTAACCTCATGTTTGCGACCATTTTTATTATAAATAATAAATTGGACATTAAATTTTGAAATAATTCTCCCACACTTTAGTGCGGGGATCACCTTGTTCTACTTAAATTATAGTTATACTAGATGACAGCATTTATTACTAGACAAACATGTTTGGTAGAAATAGTAATATCACTTAATTCATTTTTGTCTTAATAAAACCAAACTAATGGTTCATCGTTCATTGTTTGATAAAGATATCCATATTCCATAGTTAAGAGAATGAAGCACATCCATATAAAAGATATATAAAAGAAATGAGAGGACTTAACAGAATATATAGGATAACATGTCAATTTTTGTAAAAACAAATAAGAAAAATAAAGTATAAAAGTTGCCAGATTTTAAATAAAATAATAAGTATTAATATGTTGTATTTATCACAAAATTTATCTTAGCCATAGATAGTTTATGGGTTGAATGATCTCTATATATTGGGTCTTTCTAAATTGTGTATGTGATTTGTACATGACTACATAACATTAGCATTTTAAGGAGTTTTTGCCTTCAAATCGTTATGTAAATGATTGTTTTGGCATTCACTATATATTTTATAGCTAAAATCAAAGTGCGACAACCTAGACCAAAGAAACGTTTGGAACCTTTTTATTAGGAGATAAAAAGCAGAGCCCTCAAACATAAAATGAAACCTACCAAAGAAACACTATGGAAACTTATTAAGAGCAAAAATACCAACCAGTCTCCATTACTTCGAAGGCATCCTCTGGCTCTCCAGCATGTGGTTAAAGTCAGCTATATATATATAAATAAAAAATAAAAATCAATCAAATTGGGTTTGTGGTCTTTAAAGTTTTATGAATTTTTAACTTGTTTTTGAAAATAAATGAGTGTTAGTGGGCCAATATTTTTCGAAGTTGTTTTGTTTTCTAATCGTTGGGGTTGGGTCTAGTTTTGGTCTTGTAAATTAAGGTTTTGTCACATGTATGAGACATTCCGCTTTATATAGCACGTTCAAATGATTTGTACCATCAAAATTGTTTCTACCGTAAAATTAAATGGCAATGGCCTTTTGCCACAGGCAAATCTAGATTTCACATAATCAGATGCCCAAAACCACATACATCGTGATGTAAATTATTAAATTACAAAAGTGGTACTAGAAAGATAGATCTATTAACAAGGAGCTAAAATGTCCCCCAAACAAAAAAAAAGTATTTGCAAAGTTCTTGATACCATTAAAAGAAAGCTCTGCTACCGTAAAATACACGAGACCCTTCTTTTTTCTTCTCCATTCCATTACTGTTATTACCATTGTTATTATTTCGATTTTGGACTTGAGTTTCAGTGTTGTTGTTGTTGTGATCCATAGGAAGCTTCATCTTTGCCAGAGACTCAGTAAATTGTTGCATACTTCTCATATACATCTCAGCTATCTGTTTCTGCATCGATGTTTCCTCTGGTTCAACATTCATCTTCTTCTCTTCTTCCACTTCTTCTTCTACTCCTTCTCTGCTTCTTGTGATCTCTCGATTCTCTTTCTCGTTTGAATCTGCTGTGTTCTTGTCGTCGCTTAAGCTTGTGGTTGTCGAAGAAGAAGCCATAAAACTTCCATTCCCGTTATAAACCTCCTTGTCTTCCAAGCAAACCATTGTTATGTCGGTTTCTTGCAAATGTGTTGAGCCGAGACAGAGATTCAATCCATTGAAATACTCGGTAACCATCTGTTTGTTCTCGTTAACAACATTAATGTCAGGGAACTCAATCCTCGTGTAATCCACTGTTTCAGAGACTTGTGGGTCAAGCAACACAACCTCGGAAGAAATAGAAGTGTTAACCTTGGGATTTAAAGAAGAAGAGGAAGAAGAAGCGATTAGAGAAGGGTTAAGAACAGAAAGCGTGAGCTTCACGGTACCAGCAGGGGAATGGAAAAGATCAGTGGAAGAGAGACTGTAATCTTGAGTGACACTTTCTTGTCCTATGATGTCTGAGATTGGGACAAGTGCAAAACCAAGAAGCTGATCTTCCATGTAATGTCTTGCTCTGCTCATCATCCAGATCTCACATTTAAGAACCGCAGAATCGATTTGAGTCACATCAATCATAAGCTTTTCGTTGAATTCCGGATTTTTGCCAGCCCTATGGATGATTCTTGTGGAGATTGTGTCATCAGGATTGTACGTAAGAGAGAATTTTGCGTAGACGTCTTGGTTATCGTAGATGCAGATGTTGTGAATGTTTCTTGCGTTGTGAACAAACACTTGGAGAACACCTGAGAAGCCGCCTTGATGATTGTAGCAGAACCTAGACGAAGAAGCTTGTTTCAGAGATTCCATTAGAGAGTAATAATCGAAGAAAGGACTATTTTGTTTCTTATAAGAACATCAAGAAAACGAAGAGAAAGCTATAGATGATGAGTTAACGTTTAAAACGAGTCTTAAGCTGAACAGTAACATGACCTCAAAGGGAAGTCATGAAAGAGAAGTGTTGGTGAAGCAAGAGGAGCATTGAATGGAAGAGTAATAGGGTTGGTGAGAAATGAGAATCAATGGAACAAAACAGACAAGATTAAAAAGAACAGTATGATGACAAACATGATGATTATCAAGAAAAAACAAACAAATCAAATCTTTAGTAATCTATGGATCTTATTCTTAGTAACCACAACACTCGAGGGTAATTTGATCAAACAAGCTAAAGCCATTTCAGTCGTTAACGGCAATGAACAAACACTCCATTCTTAGTCAACAAAGTTGACATGGACTAATCATTCATTGGTCTTAATGGGTTAGGTAAGGGATTGAGATGTCTTTTTTGTGAATCAAAATTATATGAAAAACAAATCTTTTTGTATGTAGCCTTGATTTTGCTTGGCATTGCAGCCTGCACCACCCAAAAAATTGGCCAAAGTCAAATTTCCAGACCCCACCACCATCATCATCATCATTACCATAACCATTAAAATTCTCAATCCATATGATCATAAGCCACAGTATCTCTCACTCACTAAAACAACTGATCAAGAAAGTAGTATAATTAAATGAAATGACCCTAAGATAAGATCTTCGACGACAAAGGTTCAGCAAGTTTCGTCGTTCGACCATTATTAGATACTACTGCTGTACAAATTCCTCTCAAGTATGGAAATCAGAGGAATTTTGGGAGCTGGGGTTGATATAATTACAGAGATACAACACCGCGGTCACGTCCTTCCCAAATTAACCAAGTGAGCATGATGCTTTGCAGCTCTAACTGCTTCCGCAGCTTTGTTAGCAGCTTCACGCTTCATGGCTCTCTTGGCACGCCTTCCTGTTGCGGCACTGCTAGTCTTCTCCCTTGGCTCACATGAGGAGGAAGAGCCGGACTCAGCTGCAGAAGCTTGCCCACCTCGGTTCTTATGTTGGACTTGGGCAGGTCTTGCTTCTTGACGGCCTGCTCTGACAAACCCATTGTCCCCCCATCTTCTGTTTCCTAAACGAAGACTTGAACCATGCATGTAAAACTCATCGAGATCATCATCGTCTTCGTCTTCGTCTACATGCTCATACTCAGGTGGAATGTCGAAATCATAGTTGAAACTGTCATTGTCTGAAACCCGCTCTACTGCTTCCAGAGGCTGAAACCACGATGCTCTCAGGAGGAGGCAGACACTCTCCTCGAACATGAAATCTTCCACACTAGAGAGGAAAAAGCAAAGAAAACGATGTAAATTCTCCCCAAGACCACGACAGAGTAAGCGAGACACAGAAAGAGCCAGTCAAGCGAATGAAGTTAATAATGGAACCAAATGTAATTAAAAAGATGGAAAATTACCTTCCATCAAGAGCGCGGTGGACATTGAGAAAATCAAATGGATGCTTACACTGTGGGCAGGTATGCTTCTCTTTGTAACTTGCCCAACGGAGTATGCACGTCACACTATATATAGATAGAAATGAATCATTCCTCTTGAACAACAAATAGAAAAAGTCAGTGTTTTGACTTGTTTCATTTCTGACTAACTTACTTTGTTTGTGAACAGAATCAAACTAAAGAAACAAAAAACCATAGTTATGGGTTCACATTTGAGAAACTGAGCAGAGGACTAAAGTCAATCTCGCAAAAGTGATGGCTAAACCCACAAAGAGCATAACATACTCAGTGTCAAACTAAACACTGATAAGAAAATTACAGAGCAGAAATACATAACTAGCAAAATTAGTTCACTAAGAATCCAATCACCATAACTTCTCATAAAAAGGAAAAGGATATAGAAACTCTACACTAATCTTTAAAAAGCAATGGCTTAAACAATCACTAAATCACTCGGTCTCCGACTAAACATTGATAAGAATTATCACAGATAAGATATACATACAGGCGAAATTAGATCACAATGAATCTATGTGACGTACCAGTATGCATGCTCACAACCTTTGACCATAGCTGTCTCTATAAGAGGTATAGTATTCAAGCATATAGCACAACAGCCGCCATGGTTCCCGAAACTCAGCTCATTGCCCAATTCTGTAGCCTTCATTTCATCCTAAACACAGATAAACTACATTAAATCAACCTCATGAATGAAACTATAAAGGCCAGATCAAAATGTAAAGAGATTAATTAACATCAACCTAAACATTTTCATGGGAAAAGGGAAAGATACCAACTTCCTGAACATAAGCCACAGATTAAAGATCAGACACTCCATAGAGCCAAAGTTTTTGAATTTCAAACTAACCCATTACTAGGCGTAATACAATTAGGCAGATCAAGATGTCTAAACCAATTCAAGAACCCTACTTTTTATTTTTGAGCACATTTCTACATCAAGTAAGCAAGGAATACACAGAAGCACTTAGGATTCAATAGCTAAAGATTGATGGAATCAACCACAAAGCAAACCAAAAGCTTTGATTTTTCCAATTTGAAAAGCAAAATTGATTTCTCAATCAATCAGGGGGGAAACAAAAACAAAACCTGATCTTGAAGAGACAAAGCTTCCACGAGCTTCTCATCAACGATCTGGACTGAGGAACTCATGGCGGCGAAAGAAAGGGACAAAAAGAAAACTTGATTCCCAGGGATCTGAAAACGGAGGATCAGGTAATAAATCTATATAGCAAACAGAGAACCCTAATCCAGTAAATTTGAAGAACAACAGTTGAGTTCAGAGAGAAAACTGCAATGGCCTATGAGAATATGATTCGGGATCCTGCGGAGGAAACGCCCGAGGCGATGAAGAGAGAGAGGTACACACAAGACCCTAATTGTAATTACGACTTGTGGGGGACTTCCCTACACCAGGAATCAAGCGGTGATAAGATTAAGATGCAGGCCCAAAAAATTCTTATTTCATGATTTATTTTTATTTTTTTATTTTGAAGTAGATTTTTAAGAGTCCATAGCTAACAAACATGTAAATTAATATTCATTTAAAAAAAAAAAATTACCTATTTCTAACTTTGAAATAATGTTGTCATTGACACCCTATGAGTTCACATTTAATAATATGCATTTTTAGCTGAAAAAAAAATTGGTTAGGATGATTAATGCGAATTAATCCAATGTAATTAACGACAAAGCCTTCTCTGTTGTCTCTCCCTTCTCTCCTCAACCACAAAGAAGAAGCTTTTCT
>OVAF01000045.1:0-101098 GCA_900406245.1 Odontarrhena argentea
CCCGGGTTTCTTCAAGTTCCATATAGAGAGTATTCCCAAGCACCTGCACCAAGCGTCCATTCAAATGAGAAAGAACAAGAAATTTGAAGCAATACATCAACAACTTAGATCTGAGAACATTTTTTTTTTAGAAAAGAGGTATATATTAGTCTATTTTTAGATATATCAAAAATATATCAACAATTTGTGTAGCCAATAACTTTTCATAAACGATAATTTGGAGTTTTGAAAAAGGGTATAGTTTTTGTAATTGATTTCAAATTATGGGATATCTGAGAAAAAATCTCATAATTTAAAATATATTATAATAATATATGTTATAATTAATTTATATCACAAATCACACATATATATATATATATATATATTAAATAATATATTAAAAGATATTAAGTAACGTTGAAAAAAAAAAAAAGAAAAAAAAAAAAAAGATATTAAGTAACCTAATACTCTTAATATAAAATTAATAAAAATATAATAACCGCGCGTAGCGCGGACTTACCCCTAGTGTTAAATTACAAGCATAGTGTTTATAAATAAACTAAAAAGAGTTGAAGATATGTAGTAATGTATTAAGTACTTTATACGTTACATTTAATTATAAAATCCAACATTTATACTCAAACTCATTATAAGTTTCAAGTTTGTAACGATTACTAAAGCCATTTAATTATTTTTAATTAAGGACACCAAAATGATTTCAAATAACTAGGAAATAAAAACGGTAAAAATCTTTGTGTCTCTTGATAATCTTTCTCCCAACAAAATCTCATACTTTAAATGTAAATCGTTATCTTCACTCCCACGATTTTCTCTTAACAAAAGATTTCAAATAAAAACAAACCTTTTGTTATATGTACACACAAAACGTTTCAATGACAGCTTGAATCAAATCACACATACAAAACATCAAAAATGGCGGAGAACGACTTCTCTCTGAAAGAAACATGTCCCAAGATCGGCGGCCGAAGATCAATCCCCGGCGGAGAAATGCTGACTTCATCATTCGATCTAGTCGAAAGAATGACATTTCTCTACGTCAAGATCGTAAAGGCTCGAGCTTTACCTTTCAACGACTCATTCATTGAAGTCACAATCGGTAGCTACAAAGGAAGAACGAAACGTAGCACAAGCCCTAACCCTAATCCGGAGTTTAACGAAGTTTTCGCCTTTAATAGCGACCGTCTTCAAGGAAATGCTGTGGAAGTGGCTGTGATGGTGAATGAAGCAGAGATTATTGGTAAGTGTAAATTCGATGTAGCTGAGATTCCGACACGTGTGCCACCGGATAGTCCCTTGGCTCCTCAGTGGTATAGATTAGAAGATGGGGTTGGGAACAGATTTGGAGGAGAGGTTATGTTGTGTGTATGGATGGGGACACAAGCTGATGAAGTTTTCCCCGAAGCTTGGCACTCGGATTCTATCACGGTGTCTGGAGAAAACGCGGTGATTGCGCGGTCTAAAGTGTATCTATCTCCGAGGTTGTGGTATCTGCGAGTGAATGTTATTGAAGCTCAAGATTTGGTTCCTCTGCAAGGAAACAGAACAAGTCCGGAGATTGTGGTAAAAGGGTTTCTAGGGAATGTTGTTGTGAGGAGCCGGGTTTCGCAAACGAGGAGTCTGAGTCCAGCTTGGAACGAGGATATGATGTTTGTTGCGGTTGAGCCTTTTGAAGACAGTTTGCTACTTAGCTTGGAAGAGAAGGTAGGTCAAAGAGAAGAGTGTTTAGGGAAGTGTGAGATAAAATTGTCTCAGGTTGAAAGAAGGATATTGCCGGGGGATGTACCGGCTCTGTGGTACAATCTCGAGCGCATCGGGGATTTGGGATTCGCGGGAAGGATTCATTTGCGGGTTTCCTTGGATGGAGGTTATCATGTGCTCGACGAATCGATTCAGTATAGTAGTGATTACAGAGCTTCTGCTAAATTTCTTTGGACTCCGGCTATTGGTGTGTTGGAGCTTGGAGTCATTAGTGCGTCAGGTTTAATGCCTATGAAGTCAAGGGACGGGCGAGGAACTACTGATGCGTATTGTGTGGCAAAATACGGGCAAAAATGGGTGAGAACTAGGACCATTGTTGATACTTTTAGTCCGAAATGGAACGAACAGTACACTTGGGAGGTGTATGATCCTTATACGGTTATAACCGTTGCGGTTTTTGACAATTTGCATCTATTAGCACCTGGAAATCGAAATGGTCCAAGAGATTCGAGAATCGGAAAGATCAGGATCCGTTTGTCCACGCTCGAAACAGAGAGGATCTACACACATTCGTATCCCCTCATTGTTTTGAAACCGGATGGCGTGAAGAAAATGGGAGAGATTCAGCTCGCGGTTCGATTCTCCTGTACTTCAACGATTGATATGCTTCAGAAATACTCAGAGCCGTTGCTACCTGAAATGCATTACTTAACTCCATTGTCAATCTATCAGCTAGACAGTCTTAGGCACCAAGCAACTCACATACTCTGTTTGAACCTAGGCCGGAGCGAGCCTCCTCTAGGAAGAGATGTAGTCGAGTATATGCTCGATTTCGGATCCAACATTTGGAGTTTAAGAAGAGGAAGAGCAAATTTTGAACGACTTGTGACTTTCTTGGCCTCGATTGTTGATTCTTGGACTTGGTTTGATTCTGTTTGCAAATGGAAGAGTCCGGTAACGACGATCCTCGTGCATTTCATCTTCTTGTTCATTGTTTTTCTTCCCAAGCATTGCATTACGAGTCTGCTATTATACGGCTTTGTAATCGGGTTTTATCGGTATCATTTGAGACCCAGACATCCTCCTCACATGGATATAAAGCTGTCTAAAGCAGATTCCGCCTTACCTGACGAGCTTGACGAAGAGTTTGATGTGTTCCCGAGCGCGAAACCCGCGGATTTGGTTAAGAGAAGGTATGACAGGTTAAGAGGTATTGCGGGGAGGATGATGATGGTTTTAGGAGATTTGGCAACACAAGGAGAGAGAGTGAAGAATCTGTTGAGTTGGAGAGATCCTAGGGCAACGTTTCTGTTTTCGATGTTTTGTTTGGTCTCTTGTGGAGTAATCTTCTTAGTATCCATGAGACTGCTGATGACTTTGCTTGCGTTTTACGTCATGAGACATCCTAAGCTTAGGTATTTTGATATTCCTTCGGTTCCTCAAAACTTCTTTAGGAGATTGCCTTCAAGAGCTGATAGTATGTTGTAATTTTTTACTTTCTTGTCTTTTGGTTTCTTTGAATTTTTTTTTCTTGGTTCAAGAAATTTTAGTAATGATAATTGCCAATAGCAAATGCAATTAGTTCAAGCTTAGATAATCCGTGACCATTGTGTCAATGGATCGTCGTGGATGACTATATAAACGGAAAGGCTTTAATTATTAGTGGTCCAGGCCCACTAAAGATGTTAAATCATCAAGGTTTTAGATATTAAACCACTCTAGCTAAACTAATTCGTTACAATCACTCTGATCGAGATGACGTGTTAGCTAAGATATTAAACCACTAGCTAAACGGCTATATATTATATCAATTAGCCGTTGAAGAAAATAAAATCAAAATTCAGATTTCGAATCTCTCTCTTTCTGAAAACTCTTATTTTGCACTTTTTGTCGTCTCTTGAGATCCTCCATGAACAGATCAGCGATGATCGAATCCAATCAGGTAAAAATTTATGATTTTCGTATTCCAATTTTCCTTTGAATTTCGTTTACTTCTCCCAATTTGATTACCCCTCTGATTAAGGTTTTAAAGATCTGCGACATTGAAATCGGTTCTCGATTAGGTTTTTTGCGATCCCCTGCTTTTGGTCGCGATCTATGAATTTCTGTTTGGTTGGGTTCAAGTTCATAACCTGATTGATTATATGTATATAATTCTTGTGTATGAGATACATGTTCTTGACCTTGTGTGAGAATTGGTTGATTATGTTCAATGGAAGTGTAGTTTCACAAAGTGGTTTGTCGTGTCTCTGTTTCAAATATGATGATTCGTTTCTGTTTATTGCTTTTGGATCTCCATGACAATGCCTTTTGTTGCATCTCGATCGAGCTTTACACATCGTTAATAGCTTAAACGCGCTTAAACGCTAATGAGTGTTCAAATGTGAGGATGTGGTTCTGTTTCTTGCAATGATTGTCGATCTATGCATTTCATTTCGATGTGGCACAGTGAAGCTATTTTCTGGTTTTATGTATGTTGATTTATGATTAGTACTATGAACGTTGCACAGAGGATATGGAGCTCGCTGGAACGGACAGACCTCTTGTCTCAAGTATATGCTCTTCTCACAGACCTTTATTGTGAACGCTGAGATATGGACTCACAACACCAGACAACATAGTTGTTCGATTCTGTTAACAAGAGCCTACACTTTTGTCCTCTTTGAACAACTCACACAAGACATGTTAGTTGTCCTCAACTTTAAGCTTGATATACTACTTTTATCTAACTTTTTGTCTAGTGCAGAGTCATCACCGTAGCTTTTCTGTGGGTTCTCCTGGTTGTTTTTCATCTGCCAAAAACCAAAGCCCTGATTTTCAATATGAACTCATAGGTGCAGATGCTTAAGAAGGTTGGTGAAGTGAACAGTGCTATTTAATTTCATACTCAGGTTTATATCTTCCTTGATCAGTAAAGTTGTTGATTTGTGTGGCAGCAGTTGAATTGTTAAGTAATGTTTGGTTTGACTCAGCATTGAAATCACTCTCTTGGCATTTAGGTTCAGGCGTTAAAGGAACGTCCATTGTTGCACCGAGGTCAGCTCTCATAAAGTTTTTAGTACTGTTTCAGTTTATTGATAAATAATAACTAAACAACTAATGCATAATTTGTTGGTTCAATAGCTTTCACGAAGACATCGGATGTGGTTCCATCAGACAACATATTTTTAGGTATAACTTCCTATTTTTAGATATTTTAAATAGGCTCATAGTTTTAGGTTTTCAATTGCATAAATTTTCATGATTGCTCTGGATTTTATGAGCTCTTTATCTTTCGGATTTTATTTTTACAATTTGTATTTGCATTAATACTTTTATATTTTCAATTTTTTGAAAACTTAATATTACCCTATTAATCATAGAAACTTAAACGGATTCGTGATGCGAGAACTTATCAAGCAGTGATCATCTCGTCCATGATATTTTTGGATCGTCAGCGGTTACATGTTTAATTTGTTTTTCGCGCATGATATTCACGCAGTTTCTAATTGATTTAGTAATATAGATTTTCTTCGTTTGGCTTCTTTTCTTAAAAGAATTAAATGTTTTATGAAGATTTTCTGTTTTACCTTATTAATTAAGAAATTTAATGGATTTCGCAATGCGGTAACTAGCCAAACATTGACATCCCGTCCAAAGTATTTTTGGTCCGTTACAGGTGTGGTGTTTAACTTGTTTTCCGCGCATGATATCCACATAATATATTTTACCTTATTAATTTAGAGATTTAATGAGTATCATAATGCGGCAACTAACCAAACACTGACATCCCACCCAAAACATTATTGATCCGTTAACGACGTCATGTTTAACATGTTTTTCGCGTATGATATCCACACGGTTTCTTATTGATTTGGTGATAGAATTTTTCCCACTCAGCTTTTTACTTGTTTTAATTATTATATATTTTATTTTCATAACATTTTTAAACATGTTTTAGAAATAGTTTCTATAGAGCTTAAATGGATTTTCTTATGCCGATATAAACCAAACATTGAATCCGATAATATCTTGGTCTATTAGAGGTGATGACATGTTTTACATGTAATTTGCATATTGTTTATGCGGTTTTTTTTGATTAATTTGGTAAGAGCAAATTTTTCCACTCAACTTTAACTTTTTTGACATTTTGTTTTACTTGTTTTTCAAATAAAAATCCAATGTTTTTATTTCTTCTACCATAATTTCACACTGCTATCTTTTCCAAAAAAAAAAAAAAAAATGTACCCTGATTTGATAAAAGCAGTTTTTATCATATACCTTTTAATAAATTTGACTAGTAGACTGCACCATTGGTGCTATGATTACCACTATGTACCCCACCTGTTTGTTAATAAACTATCAGAGTTAAAAATGCTATTAATTCAAGTTTATTGTTTGTAACACTTTAAAAAAAAAAAGAGTAATATGGAGTTTTCAAAATTGGTTATGTGCGCGTAACAGTTGTAGTTTTGTGAAGTGTCGTTTTTATTAAAGCCCAAATGTGATACGTCGCGAAAGATCGGCCCGATAAGAATAACTTCGTCTAAAACTCACAATTTTGAAATGTTATGGTATAGTTCAGAATATATGGAAAACGTAAGGGGCTTAGAGTAAATAATAAATATTAAAAACCACAAGAAAACCCTAAACCCCAATCTCAGTGTTACCTGGAATTAAAAGCCACCGGAGTTTCTCAATCTCCGGCATCAAATGGCTATGCTCGCGCACCGTCTCCGACGAGTGCTCGTCGCCGTACCTTCTTGTTTCCAGCGATCCTTCTCTCTTTCACGCTCCTCCAATTTTACTTCCGTGCCATCGCTCTTACCACGCTCCGTGGTGAAGCAACCGACGGAATTTGGTCGATGTCCACCGGCGAGATTGTTCTCGACGACTCAATATCAGTATGATCCATACACTGGAGAAGATTCGTTCACGCCTGATAACGAAGGATGCGATTTTAATCATTGGCTAATCACAATGGATTTCCCCAAAGAAAATCCTCCATCTAGAGAAGAAATGATTTCGATTTTCGAGCAAACTTGTGCTAAAGGACTTGGAATAAGGTTGAATTTTCTGTAATCTGCAATTTTGAAACACGTTCTGAGGCAATTTTCAGAATTTATTGTATATTGATAATTCTTGATGTTTGTGATTTACTGTTTGATTTTTAGTTTGGAAGAAGCTAAGAAAAAGATATATGCAATTTGCACAACTAGTTATCAAGGTTTTCAAGCAACAATGACAATAGGAGAAGTAGAAAAGTTTAGAGGTATGATTCTACAAAGTTTTTGTTTCATTTATGGTTACTTGAAAATGGAGTATATTTGATCTTGGTTTGTTGAGATTTAAAGTTTTTCTGGTGTTTTATGAAACAGATTTGCCTGGAGTTCAGTATATAATTCCTGATTCTTATGTTGATGTAGAGAACAAAGTGTATGGAGGTAAGTTGTTAGTTTGTGAAGTCTTTATCTCTTTGCCCAAAGTTTTCAATGGTTGAGTTGTGTGTTTAAATTATCTTGGGGTTGTGTTTCCAGGAGATAAATATGAGAATGGAGTGATCACTCCTGGGCCAATTCCAGCCCCCACTAGAGAAAGCTTCAATTCTTTAGAGAAGGAAAAAACGCCGGTACAAGAGCAAGTTCAAGATGAGGGTCCAACCTCAGGACAAGTACAGGATCGAAGAAGTCAATTGCCTCCAGTTCAGAGGAGTTTTGAACAAGGGCAAGGAAATCTGGCTCTGAGACAAGGGCAAGGTCGAGGAAATCGAATGTCAATCTCAGGACAAGGACTAGATCGAGGTCAAGGAAGTCAAATGTCAACCCCAAAACAAGGGCCAGATCGAATGCGAGGAAGTCAAATGCCTTCATTTCAAGGGAGTTTAAAGAATAACCAAGGAAGGTTGCCCCTAGGGCAAGGACAAGCTCAAGGAAATCAAAGACCTTCGTTTCGAGAGGGTTATAGCCATCGCCAGGGAACACCAATCAATGGGAACGGGCCAGGTCAAGGAAATCAAATACCTCCACAAAGGATTTACAATCAAGGTCAGACAACTCCGACCCCAAGACAAGGTCAAGAAAATCAAATAACTTCCTGTCAGGTGAGTTACACCCCAGACCAGGCAGCTCAGATGCCTTCAAACCAAAGATTACCTAGCAATCACGGTCGAGGAGCATTGATGAACTACAACCAAGGGCCACCACAAGGAAAATTTATACAAGAGACACAAGAATATTACAACCAAGTGGACCAAGGGAATCACATTCCTCAGAGTGGTGGAAACTATGGTTCTGCACAAGGAACAGGAAGTCCAGGATTACATGGGTATGCTGGACACGAGCAAGGTTGCGAAGGTCCATTGTTGGCTCCACATCAAGGGAGTTACAACCAAGGCCATGGAGCTCTAATGCCAGGGCAAGAACAAGGAGGGCAAATACCTTCATATCAGATGGGTTACAGCCAAGGTCTGGGAGCTCCGTACCAAGGAAACTTCAACCGAGGAACAGCAGGCAGTTATGGTCAATGGGCATTTGTAAACTACAGCCAAGGACAACCACATGGTAATTTTCTCCAAGGACCACAGCCAAATTATAACCAAGGAGGTCAGTGGAATTTTAGTCCACAGAATGGTGGACACTATGGCCCTGCTCAGTTTGGACAGGGGTATCCAGGACACGCTCCATGCCAAGGAAATTATATGCCTCAGTATCAGTTGAGTTATAATCAAAGCCAAGGAGCTCCATTCCCTGGACAATGGCAATGTCAAAGATGTGGAATGCTTTCATATCCGGGGAGTTACAACCAAGGCCAAGGAACCCCAATTCCTGGGCAATGGCAAGGTCAAGAATATGTTATGCCTTCATATCAAGCGAGTTACAGTCAAGTTCAGGGAGCTCCGAGACCTCCATTCCAAAGAAACTACAACCATGGAATACCAACCAGTTACGGTCAAGGAACATCTGCACACGTCCACCAAGCAATTCCAGTGAACTATACCCAGATGGGACAAGGGGATCACAATCCGCATAGCAGTGGAAACTACGGTCCCGTATACGGAGCAGCAAAGAATCCAGGATTTCAACAAGATCAGGGAAAGGTTGCAGGTGACTGGAGCGACAACAATAATCATGCAGACCTAAGTGAAACCAGCAAAGTAAGTTCTCGAACATAAGCGTGTACACAGTTTTCTGGTCTTAAAACTCCACAAAAATAGAATTCTCCAGCCTCAGTTACTATTCTGTAATCTGTACAGATGTTAATTAGTTAATTCCTCTGTTTCCCTCAGATTCCACATTGAATAAGACCCAACCAGATGAATGAAGGAATTGTGAAAACTTGCAGGCGATAAGGAACCCTTCTGCTATTTAGAAGAAGAAACCCTTCAATTGGCGATCGTTGAGAACAAAATTGTGTACAGTCGAGAAGAACTTAATCCCCCCAACCACCAGTTCTGATTTTAGTGGGTTTTTGGCGGACTGGCCTCTTGCTGGGCTGAGTAAACTCATGCTCACAATCATGTGGAAACAATCTTTCTTCTCAATATAGTTTTGGATCATCTTGTGGAATACTGTGATTAATATATCATCTTTTAGATCCTGATCGCTGAAAACTTAAGGTTTGATTTTTGCTTTTCCCATAGTTACTTTGTTTAAGTTTTATCAATCATCCTCATAGCAGATGGGACAACGGATTTACAATCCGCAGAGCAGAGTAAACTATGGTCCAGCACATGGAGAATCAAAGGATTTGAAAAAAGAGGATCAGAGAGATGTTGCAGCTGACATGAAAATGGAGCAGCAACAACAACAGTCATCAAACATAAATGTTTACACACTTTTCCGGTCTTACAACTTCATACAAACTGAATTCTCCGGCTCTAAGTTATTGTCTTGTATATATGTTATAGGTGATTCCTTTGTTTCAGATTACACATTGCATAGAGAAATGAAGCAACTGTGAAAACTGCATGACCCTATTTGCAGGGCTGACTTTGGCGGTCCGGGCTTGCCGAGTTAAAAATTCATGTTCACAACCCTTTTTTCTTTGGTCACTGTTTGTTTCCGTTGTTCTTTACAACTTTTACCATATTTTGCTAATAAATTATTCGGCAATCATACGTGAACTCATGAAAAGGGGTATAGATAAGCAAAATGGCTCTCTTTTTGACTACTTTACTTTGGGAAAATCTTGCAGTTTCTTTTTCCTGGCTTTTTGTCTTCAAAGGGCATTAAAATCGCAAGTTAAAGGCATTTTACAATTTGTTCAACCTTTGTATTCTTCTTTGTTGCTAAATATGAGAAGCATAAATCTCTTTCTTTTACTTGCTTTCAGTACTCTCTTGTCACTTGAAGCATATCGGGTTACTGATGAAACTGATAAGCAAGCACTACTAGAGTTCAAGTCTCAAGTTTCTGAAGAGAAAAGATTTGTCCTGTCCTCATGGAACAACTCATCCCCTCTCTGCAATTGGACTGGGGTTACATGTGGCCGCAAACACAAGAGTGTCACTCGTTTGGACCTCACTGGATTGAAACTGGGCGGGGTGATATCGCCGTTTATTGGTAATCTCTCGTTTCTCATATCACTAAATCTCTCTTATAACTCTTTTGGTGGAACCATCCCTCAAGAAGTGGGAAACTTGTCTAGACTTCAAAACTTGTTTTTGGCATTTAATATTCTCAAAGGAGGAATTCCAGCAAGTCTGTGTAACTGCTCTAGGTTGCTGGAACTTCAACTACACTCAAATCATCTTGGACAAGGTGTTCCTTCAGAACTAGGATCATTGACAAAGCTTGTTACTCTAGATCTTGGTAATAACAACCTGAAAGGAAACCTCCCTGCATCTCTAGGAAACTTAACGTTCCTCAGAGAGCTTAGCTTTGGAGAAAACAAGTTGGAAGGAGGAATTCCAGATGATTTAGCTAGATTGACTCAATTGGTGTTTCTTGATTTAGGAGGGAACAATATCTCAAATGTTTTTCCTCCCGCAATTTACAACTTTTCCTCGCTTGAGTATTTGAGTATCTTTAGTAATAATTTCTTTGGGAGGCTGAGGACTGATTTTGGTAATCTGTTACCAAACCTTCGAGACCTATATTTGGGAAATAATGCTTTCACGGGAGCTATTCCAACCACACTTACCAATATCTCAAATCTTCAAAAGGTGGGAATGGGATTTAATAGTCTGACAGGAAATATTCTTCCGAGCTTTGGAAAACTAGGAAATTTGCAATTCCTCTCACTTAATAGCAATTCTTTGGGGGAGTCGCTCTGCTGGAGATCTTGAATTTCTTAGTGCTTTAATTAACTGCACCCAACTACAGACCTTAGATGTGGATGGCAATAGGCTTGGAGGTGAGTTGCCTACGTCTATTGTCAATCTTTCATTGACCCTCACTATGTTAAGCCTTGAAAAGAATTTTATTTCTGGAAGCATTCCTCATGAGATTGGGAATCTCAGAAGCCTGCAATCATTTTGGTTGTCGAACAATCTATTGACAGGTCCACTCCCAACATCTTTTGGGAAACTTTCAAAATTGGTGGAATTAAGTCTCTATTCAAATAGAATGTCAGGAGATATACCATTTTCTATAGGAAACATCACTCAGTTAGGAAAACTCTATCTGTCAAACAATACTTTCGAAGGAAGGATTCCTTCAAGTCTCAATAATTGTAGCAATTTGTTAGAGTTACATATTGAGGTAAATAAGTTGAGTGGAGCTATACCTCGAGAGATCATGCTGATTGCACCCCTTGTTGTCCTAAACATGTCATATAATTCATTGACTGGTTCTCTACCAAAAGATTTTGGACAGCTGCAACATCTTGTTACATTATCTGTTGCTCATAATAAACTATCAGGGGAACTCCCGCCGACTTTTGGGAAAGTGTCTGGCGATGGAACGACTTCAACTGCAAGGAAACTCTTTTCTTGGCAATATTCCAGACATAAGTGGGTTGGTAGGTCTTATAAACGTTGATTTTTCGAGCAATAATCTCTCTGGAAGTATACCTGGATATCTCGCAAACTTCAGCTCGTTATGGTATCTCAATCTATCCGTTAACAACTTCGAAGGAAAAGTGCCAACTGAAGGAAAGTTTAGGAATGCTACCATAGTTTCAGTATTTGGAAACGAAAATCTTTGTGGGGGCATCTTGGAATGGCGATTAAAGCCATGCTTCTTGCAACCATCAAGAAATTCAAGAAAGAAAGTTGTGTTTGGAGTAAGCATAGGCATTTCTTTGTTTTTGGTGTTATTCATAGCTTCAGTTTCTCTTTGTTGGTTCAGAAACCGAAAGAAGAACAAGAAAAATGAAACAACTCCTTCCATGAAGGGGGCTTTCCATGAAACGATAAGCTATGGAGATCTTCGAGATGCAACTGATGGCTTCTCTTCGAGTAAGTTGATTGGGTCAGGCAGCTTTGGTATAGTGTTTAAAGCATTACTTCCGGCAGAGAACAAAGTTGTTGCAGTGAAAGTTTTAAACATGCAGAGACATGGAGCAATGAAGAGTTTTATGGCAGAGTGTGAATCTCTGAAGGACATCAGACATCGTAATCTTGTGAAACTGTTGACGGCTTGTTCGAGTACTGATTTCCAAGGAAATGAATTCAGAGCTCTAATATATGAGTTCATGCCAAATGGAAGCTTGGATATGTGGCTGCACCCAGAGGAAGTGGGAGAGATTCACAGGCCATCAAAAACGTTGACACTTCTTGAAAGGCTCAACATAGCGATAGATGTGGCTTCTGTTTTGGAGTATCTTCATGTTGATTGCCATGAAGCTATTGCTCATTGCGATCTTAAGCCAAGTAACGTACTTTTAGATGATGATCTAACTGCCCATGTTAGCGACTTTGGTCTGGCTAGGATCCTCCTCAAATTTGACCAGGAATCCTTCCTCAACCAACTTAGCTCGGCTGGAGTGAGAGGAACCATTGGCTATGCCGCACCAGGTAAGATTATCACACTTATGTATTGTTTGAATGATGAAAACTACTATGTTGGTTTTATTGCCAATATTGTTTATGTCAATTATGGTGCAGAATATGGAATGGGAGGAGAGATATCTGTACATGGTGATGCGTATAGCTTTGGAGTTCTTCTTTTGGAGATGTTCAGTGGGAAAGGACCAACCAATGATCTGTTTGAGGGAAACTTTACCATCCGTAGCTACATCAAATCTGCATCGTCAGAGGGAGTTTTGGATGTTGCAGATGGATTGATTCTTAACAATGGTCATAGAATCGGCTTCCCTGTTGCTGAGTGCTTGACACTGATTTTTGAGGTGGGGCTTAGATGTTGTGAAGAGTCTCCAGCATACCGATTGGCCATGAGTGAGGTTGTAAAAGAACTAATCTCAATCAAAGAGAGATTCTTTAAAGCCAGAAGGGGAGCTAGACATTGAGGTGTGGAAGATATATATTCATCTTCATTGTAATATATATGCTATGTTATTAACAAAAAAAATTTGTATCTTGTGCTACTCTCTTTTATTTGCAATTTATTTGGCTTTCCATGATTGAGTTGTGTGTTTGAAGCTATAGAAAGATGATGTTTGAGCTGAATCCAAGGACTAGACTGTATTTTCTGCAATGATCGACTGGTTCTACTTTATTGCGAATACAGATTTTCTAGCTATAACAATATTGAGAATGCACAACATGATCCAATCTATTTACTTAGAAACCTCACACATTCCCTGTGTAGCGAACTTGTAATGAGCAAAATCGACAATTTACCTGACATATGCATTACTACTGTTTGACAGTTTCATCCTAGTAAGACCAATCATAACATCATAAAGTTTCTTGTAATGATTCTCTCTTCTTGTGATATGATGTGGATGTATTTAACAGAGCATTAGTTAGAATCGCGGAAAACAAACCAAGACCTGTTGGTGCTTCCACGTTTTGGATGCAAGAGTTTGGTGTCGGTTCCAGTTTCTTGAATAGCAAGAGACAATTATCTTTTGGCAGGTCCTACTCAAGTTTATATGTACTTTTTTCTCTCCGGTTGTCTCATGAACTTGAAATCATTATTGTTGATTCGAAATCACTTTTTTCTTTGACAATTCTGGTTATCAAATAAATTATAAACGTAAGGTAAGAAACATTTCTTTGGTTGTAGGAGCCATGGTGAATTGTTAAATTAATCGAAGCTGGGGGTACTAAGTCTCCCTACAAATAGATTGTCAGGAGAGACCGAGAGATACCATCTTCTCTAGGCAATATTACTCAGCTCGAAAGAAAATTTTGAAGGATTCATTCCTCCAAAGTCTCAGTATATGGGTAGGGTTCTCTTTTGTAAAACCGAAAATCCGAGAAAACCGAACCAGACTAGTAATTGTTTTCACATGTAAAACCATCGAAACCGTATCTTTTCAGAGGAAAAGTGTCAACCACAAGGAAAGTTCAAGAATGCCACTATAGTTTCAGTATTTGGAAACAATAACCTCTACGGAGGTGTCATCAAATTTCGACTAATGCCAAAATGGTTTTGGATCATTGTTGAATACTGTCATAAATATATAATCATCTTTTAGATCAGACGGATGAAATGTTAAGGTTTGTTTTTATTTTATTTTTTATACGCTCTGATTCCTTAAGAGCAGTGCCTAGAGGTTTAGAGATCATAGGCGACATTCAAAACAAAAAAATTACAATTCATATAAAACAGAAATATTAAAAGTAAAAATCAGCATCATTCTATCAAAAAACAAAAACCATTATCATCCCAAATAAATGAGGAATTTAAAAGCATGTATATGATAGATGAAATCAAACTATAAATTTTAAAAACACTTACCAGATATCAGGTGATTATAAATTTGTTTTTGAAAAAATAAGAAAACGTCATTTTCCAAAGTAATGATTTACAGTTAAACACAACAATATATATATGTAACAATAAATATTTACTTGGTTCTAAATTCTAATGTATGCTTTTATTTTTTTAATTAGTTGCCATTTGAAACTCATCAAGTCACACTCTGAGACATACATATTTACAAGTTGATATAAACTATATCATGTCTCTTTCATTTAAAAAAAAATTAATTGCCCTAGGCCAATGTCTTAAAATTTTGGTCATAGGCACGCCCCATTTCATTTCTTCGTTTAAGTTTTATCAATTATCTTCTTGCAATACGTACATGGCAAGATATGGAATAAAAACTCAAAACAGAGTACAAGTGAATTTATTGAACCCTAAAACCTGAAATTAAGTCACCGTTGTTTCTGAAAGTAAAATTTGAATATGTTTGATCTTTCATTTGTTCGTGCATGTATACTATAGAGTTAAGTTGTTAGTTTCTGAAGTCAACTCACGGTGGAAAAGTTTCTTCATAAGAACGGAATGATCACACCTGGGCCAATTCCTCTCCCCAAGGCTTTGGTTCTTTATAGAAGGAGAGTACGCCGGAACATGAGCCTAGCTCAAAGAAGTTTAACCACAGGAAAACTGAAACGGCAAGGAAGTGAAACTCTGGCTTGAAGACAAGGGCAAGCTCAAATCCTCCTTCAGGTTTTGAAATTGCTTTTTTTTGTTCAGATGAAAACATTGCTTGACTTTCAAGTATAACTCTATATTTAGAGTTCTGTTTAAGCAAACCCTAAACTAATTCAATGTTGGACAACTTTTGATATTTCCTTGTATTGACTGGATTAAATTCATCAACACCAGTGTTGATTTTCAATCTTGCCAGGCAGAGTGGAAAATTCATGTTCACAGCGCACCCCAACTAGCAGCCGTTTTTCTGTAGCCGTCAAGCATTACTTGACGTTTTATGGATAATAAAAACACCACACAATTTGCCATCGGGAACTCAGTCCTCAGCCTCTGATTCATATCTTCATGACCTATGATGTACGTTACGTAGAAGATGGTAAAGACTTGGAGAAATGTTTTTTGTTTTTTTTCGGACAGTTGACTGGTTGACCGACTTGATTTTCAAAAAGTCTTGAGGTTCTGTTTTTGTGGTTATATATTGTCTCTCAGTTGCATTATCATTTATCATCACAAAGACAAAGGCATTTTGCAACTTGTTCGTCATTTTGTATTCATTTCCAGAAAAATATGAAAACCATGAAACTCTTTCTTTTACTTTCTTTCACTGCTCTCATGTTACTTGACACATACGGGTTTACGTATGAAACTGATAAGCAAGCGCTGCTCGAGTTCAAGTCTCAAGTTTCTCCAGGCAAAAAAGGTGTCTTGTCCTCATGGAACAACTCATTCCCTCTCTGCAGTTGGACTGGGGTCACATGTGGCCGCAAACACAAACGAGTTACTCGTTTGGACCTCCGAGGATTCCAGTTGGGCGGTGTCATATCGCCATCAATCGGTAATCTTTCATTTCTCATATTGCTTAATCTTGAAAGTAACTCTTTTGGTGGAAAAATTCCTCAAGAGGTGGGAAACTTGTTTAGACTTCAATACTTGTCTGTGAGAGATAATTTTCTCAAAGGAGGCATTCCGACCGGTCTTTTTAACTGTTCGAGATTGTTGTTCCTTGATTTGTTCTCAAATAATCTTCAACAAAGTGTTCCTTCAGAACTAGGATCATTATCGAAGCTTTATAGTTTAGATCTTGGTCAAGCCAACCTATACGGAACAATACCTTCTTCTCTAGGAAACTTGACATCCCTCATATTTCTTAGCTTGACCGAAAATAATCTGGAAGGAGGAGTTCCTGATGATATAGCTAGATTGACTCAAATATCCACGTTTTCGTTAGCACGAAACACCTTTTCGGGTGTTTTTCCTCCCGTAATCTACAATTTGTCCTCAGTTCAGATTTTGAACATGTTTAGTACTGGTTTCTCTGGGAGCCTGAGGTCTGATCTTGGTATTTTGCTACCAAATCTTGAAAGGTTATATGTCGGAAGTAATTCTCTCACGGGAGCCATTCCAACAACACTTCCCAATATTTCCACTCTTCAATTTTTAGGAATGGAATATAACAATCTGTCAGGAAGTATTCCTCTGAGCTTTGGAAAAGTGCGGGATTTGCAGTACCTAGTACTTAGTCATAATTCTTTCGGAAGCTTTTCTGCTGGAGATCTTGATTTTCTTGGTGCTCTAACTAACTGCACCATACTACAGACGTTAGAACTGCATAACAATAGGCTTGGGGGTGACTTGCCTGCCTCTGTTGCGAATCTGTCGATGAACCTCAACGAGTTAACCCTTCAAAAGAATTTCATATCTGGACACATTCCTCATGACATTGGGAATCTCATAAACCTACAATCAATTTGGTTTTCAGAAAATCTTTTGACAGGAAAACTCCCAAGCTCTCTTGGGATGCTTACTGGATTAGGAGTATTAAGTGTCTCTTCAAACAGACTGTCAGGAGAGATACCATCAGCTCTAGGCAACATCACTCGGTTAGGAAAACTCGATTTGTCCAACAATAGTCTTGAAGGAGTCATTCCTTCAAGTCTCGGTAGATGTAGCTATTTGCTAAGCTTAAATATTGGGTATAACAAGCTGAATGGGACTATACCTCGAGAGATTATGCAAATTGCACCGCTTGTCAACCTAAGCATGTCAAATAATCTATTGACTGGCTCTCTACCGAGCGATGTTGGACAGCTTGAACATCTTGGTATGTTATATGTTGCACATAATAAGCTATCTGGGAAACTCCCAGAGACTTTGGGAAAGTGTCTGTCGATGGAACGACTTCAACTACAAGGAAATTCTATTCATGGAAACATTCCAGACATAAGCGGTTTGGTGGGTGTTAAAGAGGTTGATTTTTCGAACAACAAGCTCTCTGGAACTATACCTGGATATCTCGCAAGCTTTAGCTCGTTGGAGTATCTCAATCTATCCATAAACAATTTTGAAGGAGAAGTGCCAACACAAGGAAAGTTCAAGAATGCTACTATAGTTTCAGTATTTGGAAACGATAACCTATGTGGAGGTGTCTTGGAATTACGTCTGAAGCCTTGCATTCCGCGACCACCAAAAAAATCAAGAAAGAAAGTTGTGGTTGGAGTAAGCATAGCCGTATCTTTGCTTTTGTTGTTGGTCGTAATTTCAGTTGTTCTTTGTTGGTTCCAAAAAAGACGGAAGAACTCTTCAACTAATGTAGCAACTCCTTCCACGGTGGGGGCTTTCCATGAAATGATAAGTTATGGAGATCTTCGAAATGCCACAGATGGCTTCTCTTTGAGTAATTTGATTGGGTCAGGCAGCTTTGGAACCGTGTTTAAAGCATTACTTACGGCAGAGAACAAAGTTGTTGCAGTAAAAGTTTTAAACATGCAGAGACGTGGAGCAATGAAGAGTTTTATGGCAGAGTGTGAATCTCTGAAGGACATCAGGCATCGTAATCTTGTAAAACTGTTGACGGCTTGTTCGAGTACTGATTTCCAAGGAAATGAATTCAGAGCTCTAATCTATGAGTACATGCCAAATGGAAGCTTGGATACGTGGTTGCACCCAGAGGAAGGGGAGGAGATTCACAGGCCATCAAGAACCTTGACACTTCTTGAAAGGCTTAACACAGCGATAGACGTGGCTTCTGTTTTGGAGTATCTTCATGTTCATTGCCATGAAGCAATTGCTCATTGCGATCTTAAGCCAAGCAACGTACTTCTAGACGTCGATCTAACTGCCCATGTAAGCGACTTTGGTCTGGCTCGGATCCTCCTCAAATTTGACCAGGAATCTTTCCTCAACCAACTTAGCTCGGCTGGAGTGAGAGGAACCATTGGCTATGCCGCACCAGGTAAGATTATCACACTTATGTATTGTTTGAATGATGGAAACTAGTACGTTGGTTTTATTGCTCCAATCTTGTTTATGTCAATTATGGTGCAGAGTATGGAATGGGAGGGCAAATATCTGTACATGGGGATGCGTATAGCTTTGGGGTTCTCCTTTTGGAGATGTTTAGTGGGAAACGACCAACCAATGATCTGTTCGGCGGAAACTTTACCCTCCGTAGCTACATCAAGTCTGCATTGTCAGAGAGAATTTTGGATGTTGCAGATGGATTGATTCTTAACAATGGTCTTAGAATCGGCTTTCCTGTTGCCGAGTGCTTGACACTGATTTTTGAGGTGGGGCTTAGATGTTGTGAAGAGTCTCCAGCAGACCGATTGGCCATGAGTGAGGTTGTAAAAGTACTAATCTCAATCAAAGAGAGGTTCTTCAAAGCCAGAAGGGGAGCTCGACGTTGAAGTGTTTATGCTTCCCCAGTTTCTCCTCTACAAAATTGAAGCTTATATATTAAAAAAATATCATATATTTTATCTTCTTTATAATATGTGTGAATGTTTTCAACAGACTGCTATGTTATTTGCAGACAAAATATGAATGTTATTTGGAGTTTATTGGCATTCATAATTCAGGTGATGTTTGAGTTGAACCAAGCCTGAGACTGAAATTGTGTTTGCTTGCAGTGATCGTTTGTGGTTCTACTATGAGTTGCTCCTAGCACAAAAATTCGTTTGGTGATTTGGTCGGTTTTCTTGTTCTGTTTACCAAACCACTAACTTGACACGCACGTCAAAATGGGCAACATAAAAAGTCCATCAAAGTTGGACCAAAAAGAAGAAAAAGGTGCATACCAGTCCTAATTGAGTATCATTCTGAAACTTTATGACATGATTTTGGAAAATTGAAAAGTAAAAGGGCTTGAGAATTAATTAAAAGTGAAATAAAGTCACCGGCGTTTCTCAAACGGCTCGTCTCTCTTTCCACCGTCGCCGGCGAGTGCTTATCGCCATACCTTTCCCTCTATCTCGTGCCTCCTCCGATTTGGCTCGATCTCCAGAGATGTTGTTCTCGACGACACACTGGTGAAGATTCGTTCGCGTCTGATAGCGAAGGTTGCGAATTTAATCATTGGCTAATCACAATGGATTTGTTCATGGAAATTCTTCCATCCAGAGAAGAAATGACTTGCTTCTGGACTTGATTCAAGGTTCGACTCTCTGGAAATTGGTTAACTTTTCAATCTTGTAATGTTAAGGAAGATTGGCACTTTGATTAATGGAAAAGAGATTCGTTGAATCACATTGTAGGCTCTTGTGGGTGGGCCACTGGTGACTTTTGCTGCTATTACCGGTGTTGATGCTGGTGTAGCTTTCATTAGAGTATTAGAGGCAAAGAGGATCTTGAGTCTGCGTAAGTTTACCCTTTTTATCCATGATAAACTTGTATTGTGTGTGGAACTTGATGTTTCCTTGGTTCATCAGTGATTTACGACTTGAAACTTGCCTTTCGAGATGGTGGTAGAGACGATTGTCTGACCGCAGCTAGTGTTTACGTTTTGCATTTGTCACTTTCTCATCATTGGTTGGATTACAGGTCTTAATCAGTTTCTATATCAGAGGACTGAATCAATGGCAGGGGGAATCACATATGATTTTGATTTCTTTTTTCCATCATTTGTGGATTCACAAAGTTACAGTCGCTCCTATGACCATTCTGATGCTTAAGATGAAACAATTTTAAGACTAATCTTTGATGGGTGAAGATTCTCAGCGGCTTACTTGTTTCTTCTGTATTTAGTTAGACTTGATGACCGAAAAAGTGTAATGATTTTCCAACTGTGCAGTGTAGTCATGGCTTAGGATATGGAGTTAATATTCTCTAGTGAGCTCAGGATGAATGCATCCACCACTGCCGCTGGTTTCATTCCTTTTCAAGGTGAGTGATCACATATATAGGAAACCATAATCGCCTTGAAAGTAGGCAGGCATATATGTTTATTTTATCAAGTCTTAATCTCCTTGTATGCTGAGGAATCTCATTTTTGGATACTTAGGGACTAGTTCTGGTTCAGAGTCGGAAGCAAGAGACGATATTCCTGGATCAGCAAGACCTCCAGGATTTGGACAAGGCTTTACTGGAGATGGGTCGAATCAAACATTTCAACAAGAGTATCAGACTATCAGAAAAATGTAGCAGGTGACTAGAGCTACGACAATAACCCTGCAGAGCCGACTGAGACCAGCAAAGTAAGTTCCTCTAACGTATGTGTTTAGACAGTTTTCTGGTCTTGAAATTCCATGAAAATAGAATTCTCCAGCCCTTGGATTATTGTTTTGTATAAATGTGTAGATCATTCTTTTGTTTCATTCAGATTCCACAGTTAATAAGATCCGACCAGAGGAATGAAAACTTGCAGGCGATCACGAACCCCTATTCTGCACAAGGAGCAATAAGTCCTGGATTTGGACAAGGGTATTCCGTACACAGGAAAGGTCCTTTATTTGCACCATCTCAAGGTAGTAACAACCAAGGCCGTGGAACTCCAATGCTAGTACAAGGTTAAGGAAGTCAAATACATTCATATCAGATGGGTTGCAGCCAAGGCCTGAGAGTACCGGCACCTCCATTCCAAATAAACTATAACCATGGAATACCTTTTAAAAAACATCAGCACACTTCAGTAAGAATAACCCTGCAGACCCAACTGAAACCAGCAAAGTACGTTCTCAAACTTAAGCGTCTACACAACAAACTCCATAAAAATGTATTTTTTCAGCCCTTAATAATTGTTCTGCATCAGTATTAAGTATATGATTCCTTTGTTTCAGATTACTCATTGAATAAGAATAACCAGAGGAATGAAGGAAATGTGAAACTTGCAGGCGATCATGAATCCTTCTCGTTAGAACTGTGAATTTCTCGGTTTTGAAGTTCGCTGTAGTAACCACCACTAAGGACTTTGGCGGACCCAATTAGCAGCAGGTTTGAAATGTTATTGCTAATAAATTATTTAGGAATTATATGTGAACCATGAGAAGGGGTAAAGACTAGTGAAATAATTGTCTTTTTGACTACTTGGTCTACTTGACTTTGGTAAAGTCTTGCAGTTTTGTCTTTGTCTTCGAGTTGCATTATCTTCACAAGGTAAAGGCATTTTGCAATTTGTTCAATATTTGTGTAATTCCTTTCCTGGAAAATGAGACTCTTTCTTTTAATTGCTTTCACTTCTCTCACGTTACCTGAAGCCTCCAAGTTCACCGATGACACTGATAAGCAAGCTTTGCTCAGGTTCAAGTCTCAAGTTTCTGAAGGCCAAAAAGTTTTCCTGTCCTCATGGAACAACTCATTCCCTCTCTGCAGATGGACCGGGGTTACATGTGGCCGCAGACACAAGAGAGTTACCCGTCTGCACCTCGGAGGATTGAAATTGGGTGGGGTGATATCGCCATCTATCGGTAATCTTTCGTTTCTCATATCACTTAACCTCACTGATAACTCTTTTGGTGGAACCGTCCCTCAAGAGCTGGGAAACTTGTTTAGACTTCAACACTTGTTTGTGGCATATAATTTTCTCAAAGGAGGGATTCCGAGCAGTCCATTTAACTGCTCTAGGTTGTTGAACCTTGATTTATATTCAAATCATCTTGGACATGGTCTTCCCTCAGAACTAGGATCATTAACGAAGCTTAAGTTATTAGATCTGAGTCGAAACAACATAAAAGGAAAGCTCCCTGCATCTCTAGGAAACGTGACATCCCTCGAAGATCTTAGCTGCGAAGATAACAATCTAGAAGGACATATTCCTGATGATTTAGGTAGATTGATTCAAATGGCGATTTTTGATGTAGGAGGGAACAATTTCTCAAGTGTTTTTCCTCCCGCAATTTACAACTTCTCCTCGCTTGAGTTTTTGAGTATCTTTGGTAATCATTTCTCTGGGAGGCTGAGGGATGATTTTGGTAATTTGCTGCCAAACCTTCAAGGGCTATACTTGGGAGACAATTCTCTTACAGGAGGCATTCCAACAACACTTCCAAATATTTCGACTCTTATAGGGCTGAGATTGGAGTATAATAGTCTGACAGGAAGTATTCCTCCGAGCTTTGGAAAAGTACAGAATTTGCAAGTCCTAGCACTTAGCCATAATTCTTTGGGAAGCTTTTCGGCTGGAGATCTTGACTTTCTTGGTACTTTAACTAATTGCACCCAACTTCAGACCTTAGATTTAGATGACAATAGGCTTGGAGGTCACCTGCCTACCTTCATTGCCAATCTTTCAATGGACCTCATCGAGTTAACACTTCATAAGAACTTCATCTCTGGAAGCATTCTTCACGACCTTGGGAATCTTATCAGCCTGCAAACATTTTGGCTATCAGATAATCTTTTGTCAGGACCTCTTCCAACCTCTCTTGGGAAACTTTCTGGATTGGTGGAATTAAGTGTCTTTTCAAATAGATTGTCAGGAGAGATACCGTTTTCTATAAGAAATCTCACTCAGTTAGGAAAACTTTATTTGTCAAACAATACTTTTGAAGGAACCATTCCTCCAAGTCTCAGTAATTGTAGCTATTTGTTAGAGTTAAGTATCGAGGAAAATAAGTTGAATGGAACTATACCTCGGGAGATTATGCAGATTGCACCCCTTGTTTTGTTAAACATCTCAAATAATTTTTTGACCGGCTCTTTACCAAAAGATGTTGGAAAACTTGAACATCTCGGTGCACTATATGTTGCGCATAATAAACTATCAGGGGAACTACCGCCGACTTTGGGAAAGTGTTTGGCGATGGAACGACTTCAGCTGCAAGGAAACTCTTTTCTTGGCAACATTCCAGACATAAGTGGGTTGGTGGGTCTTAAAAACGTTGATTTTTCGAGCAATAATCTCTCTGGAAGTATACCTGGATATCTCGCAAAATTTAGCTCGTTGGAGTATCTCAATTTATCTGTTAACAACTTCGAAGGAAAAGTGCCAACAGAAGGAAAGTTTAAGAATGCTACCATAGTATCAGTGTTTGGAAACAAAAACCTCTGTGGAGGCATCTCCGAATTCCGATTAAAGCCATGCTTTTTGCAACCACCAAGACATTCAAGAAAGAAAGTTGTGATTGGGGTAAGCATAGGAATATCTTTGCTTTTGCTGTTATTCATCGCTTCAATTTATCTTTGTTGGTTCAAAAATAGAAAGAGGAACCACACTAATGAACCAACTCCTTCCATGGTGGGGGCTTTCCATGAACATATAAGTTATGGAGATCTTCGAGATGCGACTGATGGCTTCTCTTCGAGTAATTTGATTGGGTCAGGTAGCTTTGGTACTGTGTTTAAAGCATTACTTCCGGCAGAGAACAAAGTTGTTGCAGTGAAAGTTTTAAACCTGCAGAGACGTGGAGCAATGAAGAGCTTTATGGCAGAATGTCAATCCCTGAAGGACATCAGACATCGTAATCTTGTAAAACTGTTGACGGCTTGTTCGAGTATTGATTTCCAAGGAAATGAGTTCAGAGCTCTAATATATGAGTTCATGCCAAATGGAAGCTTAGATATGTGGTTGCACCCAGATGAAGTGGAGGAGCTTCGTAGGCCATTAAGAACCTTGACACTTCTCGAAAGGCTTAATGTAGCGATAGACGTGGCTTCTGTTTTGGAGTATCTTCATGTTCATTGCCATGAAGCCATTGCTCATTGCGATCTTAAGCCAAGTAACGTACTTCTAGACGACGATCTAACCGCCCATGTTAGCGACTTTGGTATGGCTAGGATCCTCCTCAAATTCGACCAGGAATCCTTCCTCAACCAACTTAGCTCGGCTGGAATCAGAGGTACCATCGGCTATGCTGCACCAGGTAAAACTGTCACACATCTGTAATATCTGAATGAGATAAATTATTATAATTCTTGTTATTGCTCTGATATTGTTTATGTTAACTATGGTGTAGAGTATGGAATGAGTGGGAAAATATCAGTACATGGTGATGCATATAGCTTTGGGATCCTCCTATTGGAAATGTTTAGTGGGAAACGACCAACCAATGAGTTGTTCAAGGGAAACTTTAGCCTGCGTAGCTACATCAAATCTGTGTTGCCAGAGCAAGTATTGGATGTTGCAGACGAGTTGATTCTTCACACTGGCCTGAAAACTGGCTTCCCTCTCACTGAGTGTTTGACACTGGTTTTCGAAGCGGGACTCGAGTGTTCTGAAGAGTCTCCAGTGAACCGGTTGGCAATGAGTGAGGTTGTAAGAGAATTAATCTCAATCAGAGAGAGGTATTTCAAATCCAGAAGAGGAGCTACTAGACATTGAAGTGTCAATTATGCTTTCTCCTCTAAAAACTTGAAGACTTATTCATAATATATATGTTTGAAAATTTCAACAGAATGCTATGTTATCTTCAGACAACATATGAAATTTGAAGCTAAAGAAAGATGATTGAGCTGAATCAAGGACTGGGACTAAGGTTATCATTTTCATCCTAAAATAACATTCTGTTCCTGTAACTTTTTTTTTTAAAATGTTTGCTTTTCAATTTGGAAAAAGTTGTATACGATTTCCACAACTAGTTACCAAGGTTTTCAAGCAACAATGATTAGACGCATTTATTGATTATGAAAACTGAATATGTTTGGTCTTGAAAAATCGACTAGTTGACCTGCTTCAGTTGGGAAAAGTCTTGCACACAAAGGTCAGCTTTCTTTAAATAAACCCACGACGTACAGACTAGGGAAATGATTTAATTAATATGTCTCTTTGACTACTTGACTTGGGTAAAAAAGCTTGCATTTGTCTTTCTTCAAGTTAGTACTTTAATCACAACCAGCATTTTCTTGAAAAAAATGACAAGCATGAGACTCTTTCCTTTACTGGTTCTCATCATGTTACTTGAAACATACGGGTTTACTACTGAAACTGATAAGCACGTGCTGTTGGAGTTCAAGTCTCAAGTTTCTCAAGACAAAAAAGCTGTCTTGTCCTCCTGGAACAACTCCTTCCCTCTCTGCAGTTGGACCGGGGTTACATGTGGCCGCAAACACAAGCGAGTTACTCGTTTGGACCTCGGAGGATTGAAATTGGGCGGTGTGATATCGCCATCTATCGGTAATCTTTCGTTTCTCGTTTCACTTAATCTCACTGATAATTCTTTTGGTGGTACCATCCCTCAAGAGGTGGGAAACTTGTTTAGACTTAAACACTTGTTTATGTCATATAATTTCCTCAAAGGAGGGATTCCAACCAGTCTGTTCAACTGCTCCAGATTGTTGGAAATTGATTTGTTCTCAAATCATCTGCAACATGGTGTTCCTTCAGAACTAGGATCACTGACGAGGCTTGTTCTTTTAGATCTTGGTCACAACAACCTCAATGGAAAGATTCCTGCATCTGTAGGAAACTTGACATCCCTCAGAGACCTTTGCTTTGCAGAAAACAATATGGAAGGAGGAGTTCCTGATGATATAGCTAGATTGAGTCATTTGGTGAGATTTCAATTAGCAACAAACCGTTTCTCAGGTGTTTTTCCTCCTGGAATTTACAATTTCTCCTCGCTTGAGAATTTGAACATCTTTAGTAATGATTTCTCTGGGAGCCTAAGGTCTGATTTTGGTGATTTGCTACCAAATCTTCAAGAGTTATACATAGGAAGTAATTCTCTCAGCAGAGCCATTCCATCAACACTTTCCAATATTTCCACTCTCCTAGATGTGAGCATGGAAGAGAACAGTTTGACAGGAAGTATTCCTCCAAGCTTTGGGAAAATACAGAACTTGCAAAGCCTTGCATTTCATCACAATTATTTGGGAAGTTCTTCTGCTGGCGATCTTGAATTTCTTGGTTCTTTAACTAACTGTACCCAATTGCTTTTTTTAATCGGGGATAACAATATGCTTGGAGGTGACTTACCTACCTCCATTTTGAATCTGTCAATGTCCCTCATTGTGTTAAGCTTTCCAAGGAATTTCATATCTGGAAGCATTCCTCATGATATTGGGAATCTCGTAAGCCTACAATCGTTTTGGTTTGAAGAAAATCTATTGACAGGACCACTCCCAACCTCGTTTGGAAACCTTTCAGGTTTGGTGGAGTTAAGTGTATATTCTAACAGAATGTCAGGAGAGATACCATCTTCTCTAGGCAACATCACTCGCTTAGAAAAACTCTATTTGTTCAACAATAGTTTTGAAGGATTCATTCCTCAAAGTCTCGGTAAATGTAGTTATTTGCTACATTTATTTGTTGGGAATAATAGGTTGAATGGGACTATACCTCAAGAGATTCTGCGAATTTCACCCCTTATTTCCCTAAGCATGCCAAATAATTCTTTGACCGGCTCTCTCCCAAAAGATGTTGGACGACTTGAGCATCTTGGTAAACTCTCTGTGGCACACAATAAACTTTCAGGTAAACTCCCCGAGAGTTTGGGAAAGTGTCTTCTGATGGAACAACTTCAAGTGCAAGGAAACTATTTTGATGGTACCATTCCAGACATAAGCGGATTGGTGAATATTAAAAAGATTGATATTTCAAACAATAATCTCTCTGGAAGTATACCTGGATATCTTGCAAACTTTAAGTCATTGGAGTATCTCAATCTATCTGTTAACAACTTTGAGGGAAAAGTGCCAACAGAAGGAAAGTTTAAGAATGCTACTTTGGTTTCACTATTTGGAAACAAAAATCTATGTGGAGGCGTCTTGGAATTGCGACTAAAGCCATGCTTTTCGCAACCACCAAAAGATTCAAGAAAGAAACTTGTGATTGGAGTAAGCATAGGTGGGTCTTTGCTTTTGGTGTTGTTCATAGCTTCCATTTCTCTTTGTTGGTTCAAAAACAGAAAGAAGAACCAGACAAATATGGAACCAACTGCTTCCACGGTGGGAGATTTCCATGAACAGATAAGTTATGGAAATCTTCGAGATGCGACTGATGGTTTCTCTTCGAGTAATTTGATTGGGTCAGGTAGCTTTGGTACAGTATTTAAAGCATTGCTTCCGGTAGAGAAAAAAGTTGTTGCAGTGAAAGTTTTAAACCTGCAGAGACGTGGAGCAATGAAGAGCTTTATGGCAGAATGTGAATCTCTAAAAGACATTAGGCATCGCAATCTTGTAAAACTGTTGACGGCTTGTTCGAGTATTGATTTTCAAGGGAATGAATTCAGAGCTTTAATCTATGAGTACATGCCAAATGGAAGCTTGGATATGTGGTTGCACTCAGAGGAAGTGGAAAAGATTCACAGGCCATCAAGAACCTTGACACTTCTTGAAAGGCTTAACATAGTGATAGATGTGGCATCTGTTTTGGAGTATCTTCATGTTCATTGTCATGAAGCAATTGCTCATTGCGATCTTAAGCCAAGCAACGTTCTTCTAGACGAGGATCTAACCGCCCATGTTAGCGACTTTGGTCTGGCTCGGATCCTCCTCAAATTTGACCAGGAAACTTTCCTCAACCAGCTTAGCTCGGCTGGAGTCAGAGGTACCATCGGCTATGCTGCACCAGGTAAAACTGTTACATATATGTAATGTTAGAATGAGTATATTCTTTTGTTGCTTCAATCTTGTTTGTATAAAATTATAAATTATGGTGCAGAATATGGAATGGGAGGGGAGATATCAGTAAATGGTGATGTGTACAGCTTTGGGGTTCTCGTTTTAGAAATGTTTAGCGGAAAACGACCAACTAATAAGTTGTTTGGGGGAAACTTTACCCTCCGTAGCTACATCAACTCTGCATTGCCAAAGCAAGTACTGGATGTCGCAGACGAGTTGATTCTTCACAACGGCCTTAAAACTGGATTCCCTATTGCTGAGTGTTTGACACTGGTTTTGGAAGTGGGACTTGGGTGTTCTGAAGAGTCTCCAGTGAAACGGTTGGCAATGAGTGAGGTTGTAAGAGAATTAATCTCAATCAGAGAGAGGTTCTTCAAATCCACAAGGAACTAGCCATCGAAGTGTCTATTATGTTTTCTTCTCTACAAAAACTTGAAGACTTAATTATTCGTAAATGTATAATATCTTCTTCATGATATGCTTGAATGTTGACTTTGTTGATGCTTTAAGAATAACTAGACGAATGTTAAGTGTTTGTCTGCAATGGTCGCGAGCTGTTCTGTTTAGTTTATAGGGTTTGTACAACTCTTCAAAATCTTGCGGAAGCCTCGATGTTTCTCCTTGGCCGTCTAAATACTAGAGAAGAAGACATGTTGTCGTTGAGTTCATATCGATCATTATGTTGGAATATTGTAATAAATGTATCATCTTTTAGATCTAGATCGATGCAGCTTTTAAAGCTCTGCTTTGTTTTCTTTTCCTATGAATTCTTTAGGCTCTCGTTCCTCCCCTCATTGAGTTTTATGATTTATCAATCATCTTCTTGCAATACCGTGATTTATGTATCATAGATTTGTGTTAGATCCAGATCGAAGTAATTCAATGTTTGCTGAGGGTTTCTGATTGAGTAAGGTTGGGTTTCAATACGCTCTGATTCCTCTTTGTTTCAGAGTACCATGGATTACGTAACAAGCAAGTTAACTTGATGAAAAATGCAGAAATATATAGTTTGCTGCATTCTGAGTTCTGGTTCAGAGACAGAGCAGGAGAGTGATGAAAGTAGCTGAAAGAACGAAAAAGAATAAAGTCTATAAAATTTCAACACAAATTTTACTTTTCTTTCTCGCGGCTGTCTCATGATTTGGTCGGTCTACGGCGAGGATGTTCTCGAACACCAGAGAAGATTTATTTTATGAACGAACCTGCGTTGGTATAACCGTATAAGGTTCGCAGTTCTGGACGTTTATGTTAATATATATTCATTTTGCAATGTTTCTGGATCTGTAATTTTGGAGTCCAATTCGTGTTGCTTTCAATGCTCTCTTGCATTTTTAATTTCTTACAGTTGATTATATTTTGATTTCATATTCTTAACGTTATTTATTGTTTATCAAGGTTTTCAAGCAACAATGGCAATAGGAAAAGTGTAGATGTACGATTCTAGAAAGTCTTTGTTTCCCTTTTTCAGTATCTTCTGATCATAGATTTGTTGGACATTTTTTTTTCTTTTTCTGGTGGTATTTTATGAAAGAAATTTGGATGTAGAATACAAAATGTATGGATGTAAGCTGTTAGTTTTTCAAGTATTTATTTCATTTTAGAGAGTTGTTTTTTTTGTGTGTATTCCCTTGTTTCGTTCTGATGAGTGAAGGAATTGAAAAACAACTTTACAATTGAAAACAAGTTGCTCTTGTATCCACGAGACCTGGCTCCGTGGGCCAGCCAGCGGTTGAAACACCACACAGTTGGGCATTGTGAACTCAGGACTCAGCCTCTGATATTTTTCTTCATAACCCATGATGTACGTAGAGAAGTGGTAAAGTCTAGTGAAATATGCTTTTGTCTTTTTAGATGACTACTTGATTTTCGAAAAGTCTTTGCAGATTGTTTTTGGGGTTGTATTTGGTTTTCAAGTTGCAGTTTCATCATAACATAACCAAAGCAAAAGGCATTTTGCAGTTTGTTGGTCCCTTTTGTATTCCTTTCTTACAAAAAATGAGACTCTTTCTTTTACTTTCTGCTCTCATGTTACTTCACGTAGATGGATTTACGTATGAAACGGATAAGCAAGCGTTGCTCAAGTTCAAGTCTGGAGTTTCTGAAGAAAGAAGAATTGTCTTGTCCTCATGGAACAACTCAGTCCCTCTCTGTAGTTGGACCGGGGTTGCATGTGGCCACAAACACCGGAGAGTTACTGGTTTGGATCTCGGAGGATTGAAATTAGGCGGGGTGATATCGCCATCTATCGGTAATCTTTCGTTCCTTGTATCACTTAATCTCACTGATAACTCCTTTGGTGGAACCATTCCTCAAGAGTTGGGAAACTTGTTTAGACTTAAACGCTTGTATATGGCATTTAATTTTCTCAAAGGTGGGGTTCCGACCGGTCTTTTCAACTGCTCTAGGTTGTTGACCCTTCAACTACACTCAAATCATCTTGGGCAAGGTGTTCCTTCAGAACTAGGATTATTGACAAAGCTTGTTACTTTAGATCTTGGTAAAAACGACCTGAAAGGAGACCTCCCTGCATCTCTAGGAAACTTAACATTCCTCAGAGTGCTTAGCTTTGATCTAAACTATTTGGAAGGAAAAATTCCTGATGATATAGCTAGATTGACTCAACTAGTGTATCTTGATTTAGGAGAGAACAATTTCTCCAGTGGGTTTCCTCCCGCTATTTACAATCTGTCCTCACTTGAAGAGTTAAACCTCTTTCATAATGATATCTCTGGGAGCCTGAGGGCTGATTTTGGTAGTTTGCTACCAAACCTTCGAGTGTTATATATGGGCGACAATTCTCTCACAGGAGGCATTCCAACAACACTTACTAATATCTCAAATCTTCAAGAACTGGGAATGGAATTTAACAATCTGACAGGAAGTATTCCGGGATTTGGAAATGTACCGAATTTGCAATTCCTAGTACTTAATAGCAATTCCTTGGGGAGTTCTTCTGCTAGAGATCTTGACTTTCTTGGTGCTTTAACTAACTGTACCCAATTGCGGATCTTAATGGTGGATGGCAATAAGCTTGGGGGTGATTTGCCTACCTCCGTAGCCAATCTGTCAACGAACCTCATCCAGTTAATCCTCGTGAGTAATTTTATCTCTGGAAGTATTCCTCGTGACATTGGGAATCTCAGAAGCCTACAAAGACTTGTATTGTCAGAAAATCTATTGAAAGGACCACTCCCAACCTCTCTTGGGAAACTTTCAAGATTGGTGGAGTTAAATGTACATTCTAACAGAATGTCAGGAGAGATACCATCTTCTTTAGGCAACATCACTCGCTTAGAAAAACTCTATTTGTCCAACAATAGTTTTCAAGGTTTCATTCCTCCAAGTCTCCGTAAATGTAGTTATTTGCTTCATTTATATGTTGGGAATAATAGGTTGAATGGGACTATACCTCAGGAGATTATGCAAATTTCACCCCTTATTTCCCTAAGCATGTCAAATAATTCCTTTACTGGTTCTCTACCAAATGATTTTGGAAGACTTGGAAACCTTGGTACATTATCCGTTGCCTACAATAAGTTATCAGGGAAACTCCCAGAGTCTTTGGGAAAGTGTCTCACGATGGAGGTAATTTATCTGCAGGGAAATTCTTTTGATGGAGAAATTCCAGACATAAGTGGGTTGGTGGGTCTTAAAAAGGTTGATTTCTCCAACAATAATCTCTCTGGAAGCATACCTGGATATTTCGCAAACTTTAGCTCGTTGGAGTCTCTCAATCTATCCGTTAACAACTTCCAAGGAAAAGTGCCAACAGAAGGAAAGTTCAAGGATGCAACTGTAGTTTCAATATTTCGAAACAGAAACCTTTGTGGAGGCATCTCGGAATTGCGACTAAAGCCATGCTTTCAGAAAGCACAAGCGAAGGGGACAAACCATTCCTTTCTTGTAAAGAAAGTTGTGATTGGAGTAAGCGTATCTCTGCTTTTGCTTTTTATCATTGCTTCAATTTCTCTTTGTTGGTTCAAAAACCGAAAGAAAAACAAGAAACATGAAGAAACTCCTTCCACGGTGGGGGCTTTCCATGAAATGATAAGCTATGGAGATCTTAGAAATGCCACAGATGGTTTCTCTTCTAGTAATTTGATTGGGTCAGGAAGCTTTGGTACTGTGTTTAAAGCATTGCTTCCGGCAGAGAACAAAGTTGTAGCAGTGAAAGTTTTGAACATGCAGAGACGTGGAGCAATGAAGAGCTTTATGGCGGAATGCGAGTCCCTGAAGGATATCAGACATCGTAATCTTGTGAAACTGCTAACGGCTTGTTCGAGTGTTGATTTTCAAGGAAATGAATTCAGAGCCCTAATCTATGAGTACATGCCAAATGGAAGCTTGGATATGTGGTTGCACCCAGAGGAAGTGGAAGAGATTCACAGACCATCAAGAACGTTGACACTTCTTGAAAGGCTTAACATATCGATTGACGTGGCTTCCGTTTTGGAGTATCTTCATGTTCATTGTCATGAAGCTATTGCTCATTGTGATCTTAAGCCAAGCAACGTACTTCTAGATGACGATCTAACCGCCCATGTTAGCGACTTTGGTTTGGCTCGGATCCTCCTCAAATTGGATGAGGAATCCTTCCTCAACCAACTTAGCTCGGCTGGAGTCAGGGGAACCACCGGCTATGCCGCACCAGGTAAACTTGTCACATATCTGTAATGATTGAATTAGTATATTTCTTTTTTTACTCCAATCTTGTTTCTGTGAATTGTAATGCAGAGTATGGAATGGGAGGGCAGATATCAATCCATGGTGATGTGTATAGCTTTGGGATTCTCCTTTTGGAAATGTTTAGTGGAAAACGACCAACCAATGATTTGTTTGGGGAAAACTTTACCCTCCTTAGCTACATCAGATCTGCATTGCCAGAGCGAGTGTTGGATGTCGTGGACGAATTGATTCTTCACAACAGCCTGAGAATCGGCTTCCCTGTTGCTGAGTGTTTGACATTGATTTTGGAGGTGGGACTAGAATGCTGCGAAGAATCTCCTTCGAACCGGTTGGCAATGAGTGAAGTTGTGAAAGAACTAATCTCAATCAAAGAGAGATTCTTCAAAGCCAGAAGAGGAGCTAGGCATTGAAGTGTTTATTATGCTTTCTCCTCTACAAACTGGAAGACTCTACATATCTTCTGGATTATATGCTTGTATACTTTCAGCGTGTGCTATGTTATTTGCAAACAAAAGATGAATATTATGTTCCAGCTTGTATTTGAAAGTTATTGATTTTCATAAGTCAGTTGTCTTTTTTTTTTTTTTTTTTTTTTTGGTCTGAAGTCAGTTGTGTCTAAAGCTACAAAAGGTGATGCTTGAGCTGAAACGAAAGTTATTGATCGAGTGGTTCTATTGCGTTGGGATGTTGAACCTCAAGTTTTGTACAACCCACAAAATAGTTGCCCCGAGGAAGCATACATTTCTCTGTAACATAACTTTGAAACCTCGTGTCACTGATAAGAACATTCTACAAAACTAAGGGCTTTAACCTTATACTAGTAGATATGTTCCTAATTTTCATGATCTCTCTCACTCAGGATCCAGTAATTTTCTACCAATTCTGGTTAACTATGTAGACATAAGTCATACGCCCTTTATACAAGGTGGGTGGCGAAAACCAATATGGGCCATAACTGCTGTTTCTTGATTCTTCTTTATAGGTGGTAACATTGAAAGTGCCCAAGCTGGAGAACCACTCATCCATAGTGCTTCACCGGTCTCTTTATGCTTGAAGTCAGGAGATTTCGCGTTTTTCTACAGGTGTTACAAAAACATTATCGAGATGTCAAAATTGAACATGAGGGAGGAAATGGAAAAAAACTAACAGAGTAGTGTCTTCGATAATTCAAAGATGGCACAAGCACGATGTATTACCTTGTTTGATCTGTTGTCCCACCAATCATCCGGATTATGAACCAAATCCTTCCAAAATTCCTCTCCTACATCAGAAGACAGCTTGGTTTAGAAAACAAGACAGTAAGAAAACGCCAATTAGCTGCCTAGACTTTATAAAAGGAGAATTTACTCTTACGTTGTATTGGTATTGGCTGCGAGATAGTATTGGTCATGAGAGGTGGTAACTTTGACAGTACCCAAGTAGGAGCGTTGTCAACCCACAGTGCTTCAGCGGTCTCCTTATGCTTAAAGTCAGGGGCTTTTGGGTTTGTCTACACGAGTTTGGAAACATTATTGGAAGTAAATAAAAAAAACACGAGATGAGTTACATTACGTCTTCCGGGGACAGTTTATCACCTTGTTTGATCTCTTATCCCACCATTTATCCGAGTTTTCAACCAAGTCCTTCCAAGATTCCTCTCCTACATCCCAAGACAGCTCAATTTAGAAAACGAGATAGTAATAAAACGCCAAATAGCTGCCTAGACTTTATAAAAAGAGAACTTACTCTGCTGCTGTTTCGGTGTTGGCTGCGAGATAGTATTGGCCATAAGAGGTTGTTCTTGGTTCTTCTTTAGAGGTGGTAACTTTGATAGTACCCAAGTAGGAGAGTCGGTCATCCACAATACTTCACCAGTCTCCTTATGCTTGAAGTCAGGGGCTTTTGGGTTTTTCTGCATACATTCGCAATTGTTATTGGGAAGTTAAAAGTATAACATAAGAGGAGAAACGGTAAGAAATAGTGTGTACAAAGATAAACCTGAGTGTAATCTATTACCTTGTCTAATCTATTATCCCACCATTTATCTGGATTCTGAGCCAAGTCCTTCCAAAATTCCTCTCCTACATCGCAGAATAGCCCGCTTCTAGGAGACATTACAATAGCAAATTGCCACAAACCTGCCTAATACTTGCTACAAAACTTACCTTTAAGTTGTTTCAATTTTCCTTGAGGGACAAAAACATCAAACTCCAACCCCTCGAGTTTTTGTAAAACCCCATCAGAAGCACCGTTCATCCACAGAGAAAGACTACCATCCTTGCTCTTAAAATCGGGATGTTTTGGTTTTACCTGCGAAGAGATAAATGGAAAGGTCTGTAGTTTAAGTAACTAAGACAGAAACCAACCCAAATCAAAGTAATGTTTACCAATCCATTAGCTTTATTCCCACAGTAATCCCACCACTCTTTCGGATTTTCCAGGAGGCGCTTCCACAAATTTGTGGTTTCTTCATCCATGACTTTAATCTTCTTGGATCCAGCTATTAATGTACAATATAATCAAACTGTTAGCTTGAACTGCTAGCCAACAATTGAAAGCAACAATGAGTAACGCTAGTTTAAGAAAACAAATACATAATTTTCGTTAAAAACACAAATAACATACCAAACTGCTTCTTAATGCTATTTACTTCTTGTTCAGGTGGTGAAATCGTAGCCCCAAAGCCCTCAACGAAGTTGAGTTTTTGGACCATAATCTGTTATAAACAACCTTCATACATGTTATTATAAATCTAAGACACCATTCATAAATAAATTAAACTGGGTGAAGAAGGACACCAAAACGCACTACGAATCTAGTTAAAATAACATAATCAGTACCAAAATTTTCTCATGTCTTATACACTCATTCCATCAACCTTCACAGAGTTATATCAAACTTGTGAACACACACTTCTTAATCTTTAAGGTCACCTGGACATTGGATTGAGGATGTGACACATTCGGCGGAGGCAACTCTGTAAACAGCTTCCCGGAAACATGAACACGATCATTTTTCTTTAAATGGTGAGCAGCAATTTTAGCTAATTCTCCTTCGAATATAATCGGAATCCTGAAAAACCACAAAGCACCAACCTTTTTTCACAAGTTCTCATCTTTGAATCAATAAACTCACAAGAACATCAATCAAACTCTGAAAATCGAAAAAAAATGTACCAAAAGTTTGAAGATTTTGAAGCGGAACGTTGAGAAAGAACAGTTCCTGCCCAGAATTTCCCATGAGAAGGAGAATTGAACTGAACGTTTTGATCAACGAATCCAATCAGATTAACACAATTCGCTGTTTCGCTTTGGTACTCAATCGTCTTCGGCCGAGTCAACTCTGTCTCCGCCGCCGTTTCCTCGGCCTCTGGAATGTTTCTATCACCGTCGATTTGGGCTGCATATAAGCGGATTTGCTGCGAGATTACCCCTTTTTGGGTTTGGATATACGATGCTCTCGAGTGGTAAAGTGAGGAGGACTTTACTCTAGTCAGTGTTTTAGAGATCAAATTCATGGTTTCATACCAAATGGGTAAGAATGTGATTCCGGTTTCCGAGTTCCGGTGAAGTATCACCGGAGAGATTTTCAAGGAGACAAGAAAAAAAAAAACCCTAACGCCAAAGGGTTTAAGGGAAACAAGTGGAAAGAAGCTTAGTGACGAGTGAAATACGTTTTTATTACAGTTTATGTAACTCTTGAGGATCTTGTTGATATGTATAATTCAATAAATTAAAAAATCCAAAATAAATTTGGGGTTATTAGATTAATATTTTTAATCCAAATTAAATTTGTTAATCTTAGTTAAAATCATATATTATTCGGTTTATGATTTCTAAAAACAATTATTTGGTTTTATAATGGATTTGATGAATTTAAATGGATTATTAAATTAAAAATATAAACACTCATATTCAAGCGTAAACCTTGTGATTTTATAATAGATTTAGAAATAATAGTAAATCCTATATAAATTAGTTTTTTTGAACAAATACATTAAAATCGGTGTTATTAGAAACATTTTAAACATTTGATTTTAAGTGATTTAGTTGGGTTTTGGGTGGTTTTCTTAGTTAAAAATATTAATCCTCAAATCAAATGGTTTTATGTGGAATTTGATAGGATTTCATTAAAACTTCTCAAAATCATAAAAACTCCTAAAAAATCACATTAAACTTCAAACCGTTTAAAACTCTCGATTGAATACACCCCCTCAAAATACATACAAATAACACCCTCTTAGAGGTGTATTCAATAAATACACTAGGTCTTAGATCCGCGCTACGCGCAGATATATGTTTTTCGGCTTATTTAACATATTTTTGTTTTTGTTTTTTGTTTTATTGATGCGGATTAATATCAAAGACCTAGTGTATATTGAAAAGTAGATAACAAATTGAATACTTAAGGAAGAAATGACTTTGATATAAAGATTATATAAAAACAATTCATAAGATAAATTTTATTTAAATTTTACTGAACATGTCAGATTGACGGCTGAAAGTCTTGTCTCTTTTTCTAGGGTTTTTAGTTCTTTGAAATATGTAGTACTAGAGAAAGTCCGTGCGTTGCACAGAAGTACTATTTATATGATTTTTATTATCATTTCAATGTCATATGTTCTATATATAAGTGATGTCTAAGAATTTTTTTTTTTTTTTTCAAATTTTAAGAAATCATTTATTTTTTTAAAGAAAATATATATATATTATTTAAAGCTTTGATATGTATGTAAACCGTATGATGATATATATACATATGTTGTACTTTGATTTCTTTATTATATTCTATTACGGAAAAATGTTGTTAAACAATTAATAAGTAACAATTAGAAGATTTAGTAAATCTCATCCTCTAAAGCCAAAGCTGTAAATATTTTCAATTTTCAAAGGTAAAATCATTTAAAGTTATCACAATCAAATTTTTATACCTTTGAAGAACTTTTTCATGAAATGCAAACGATCTAATAATTTAGTGTCTCAAATTCTATTAAATATATTCATTAAGTAGACTTCATGTGTCTTAACCAAAAAAATAAATGCATTAAAGATAATGAAGTATAAAAGATAGTATTAAAACTAATTCAAATTTGTTGAGATTATATATATATATATATTTTTTGAAAGTACCATTAACAAAAATAATATGAATTTTTATGTATAATTAGAACTGAATAACATGATAATATATTTTTAAATTTTAAAAATATTTATAATCGAAGAATTACAGTGAATAGTTTAAAGCTTCTTCAAATAAGTTAGTAAATCTAAAAAATATCAATAAAAAGATGTGGAAAAATAACTCAGAACTTTTGTAAGTAAATTTGGTAAAGTAAAGGGGTAAGGTTAAAACTAAATGGGACACGTGGCAGCTCCTCATGAATAGTTGAGGAAGGAAAGCCTACTTTATTATATAAGATTTCTTTTTGTTCTTCTTGATGGGATTTTGGCTCCCCCTAATTGGGCTTCTTAGAGAAAAAATCTCTTAATTTTCGATATTAAATCTAGACGACCAAAGAAATCATTATCGACCAAGAGAATAAACAAAAACAAAAACAAAGCAAAGGGGAAAACCCTAATTTTGTTTTTTCGGTAGCCGCCTCTTCGGAAATAGGTTTGTTAGATTTCTTTTTAAGATGAAGTCAATCTGGGTTGTCCGTGTACCTTAACTGGGGTTTCTTACAAGTAATTAAGCCTTCTTGCTGCCATGTTTTTTTTTTTTTTTTTTTTGAAATTTTTCTTGCTGCCATGTTCATTAGCATTTTTTTCATTTAGATCCACCCTAAATGCAGCATTTTCATATCTATTCGTGCAGGAAATATATATATGGTGGTTAAGGCTGTTACATACGTTATCCTCCTTCTACCCTCCTACCGCATCGTCATCTAGACTTTGTCGACTTCTTTTGTAACTTATGATCTGGATGTAAAATAAGGTATGTATTAAAAGTAAATCTATATTATTGTTTCACTGAGGACAAACGAAAATCCTTTTAAATCGGTTGATTTGGTTTGGTGTCTCATCTTCCTTAAGCTAGTAAATTGAGCGAGTAGGTTTTTTTTTTTTTTTTCATTAGACATCATTTCTAGATTCCATTGTTATTGCTTCATAGATTTTTAAATCTTATTAAAATCTAGAATTATGGGTTGATTGACTCTTAAATTCTCTGGAAATCCAGTGTTATTCAATAAGTTTAGTAATTATAGATTCTTCCGATCTTTTTAAAATTTAAAATCTACTGTTAGTGAAACACAAATTCTTTGCAAATTTATTCATTAAACAAAATTATGAAAATCTCATAGTTATATGTAGAATTCTTAGAATTATTATAAGGGAAATAACAACTTTTTAAATAATTAAAACTCTAAGTTATGGTTAATATAATTTAAGACGTTAAAAAGGGTCATTGTTTCCACATAAAATGTTATATTCTTAGTTAGAGAAATAATAAAACGAAACTCTTAAACATGTCCAATAGGATATATATAATCCATTTTTTTTTATCTAAGCATCTCCAACATATCACATTGATGTGTTAATTACACACTCATGAAAAGAAACTAAATACTCCCTGTATTGCAAAAAGATAAAAGAAAAAAATTAGATTTTTCAAACAAGCAAGGAAAAGTTGATGTTCCAGGATAAATGCATATATATTATTTTATTTATTTTTGAAAACCAAATGCATATATATCTTTATAGTATAGAATGTCTGTAAATCCAAACCAATAGTAATTTAAAAATTGAAATTTTTTCAATCAATTCTTCTTGAATTCAACAGTTTTAACCATCAATTATCTAAAAATACATAGAAAAATAAAAAATAAAAAATATATCTTTTAGAAACAAAATAAAAACTAGAAAATTTAATTTCTTAAGATAATCTATATTTTGGACGATATAAAAAAAAAAAAAAAAAAAAAAAATAAAAAATTTNATTTATCTTTTTTGTAACGGAAGGGGTATGTTGGGATGTTCATATACGCATGACAAAAAGTACTTGGAGTTATCATTGATATACTACACATCAACAAGTCTCATTGTCTTAGGATATATAGGATATGTACATCAATTAGATCGTTTCCTAATAGCATTAATCCAACACTGAAACCCTGTGGTGGTATAATTACCAAGACATACATATCCTAGCTTAGTAGTTACATTACAAATAAATGTAAGTATGTTTCTTAGTTTCATTTATAAATACAAAGATCTAAGACATATTTCCCACATATACTTCTTATTAGACTTCTTAAGTCTATGTTGCTCCAATAGTTTAACCAAATTCACAATTAATTGCCCATGTTTCTTTTGAAGTTGAACACGAGTCTTTAGTTCCTTGTTTTCATTCTCCAGCTGCATATTAACACTTTAGATGCAGCAATAAGACAAACCTTACAAGAGTCGTTAAAGCATTATAGGTATATATGTTATCTAATGTGATATGTCTCTCATCTCATAATTCTTAACATGAGTAGCTAGTCAATTTAGTTTTCTGTAGCCTCGAGAGCTTCTACTATGTTTCCAACTCAAAAAATGTTGATCTTTCTTTTCCTTTAAGCGTACACTAGTCGTATGGTTCTCCAAGGATCTGAAAGAGAATCATATATATGAATAAAATTTCACAACATCATACATTGTACAAGGAAAGAATTAGAGAAAGAAACCTCACTGATTAAGTCTCGCAACCTCCCGAATCTTTTGACACGCGTAGGATCAGTCATAGCCATCTCTGAAACTTTTTCATCGCCCTCAATCTGTTTTATTTCAAATGTAGTAAAAGATGAGCTACAAGGAATTTCTTGTATTGATCAGCTGAAATTATAGGGGAAATTTTATTCTAAGAAGCCTCATTGAGGTGTTCTTTTCTTAGAGGAGTAATTCTTTGTCCACAATATTATTAATTTAGATTAAGTGTACTTTTTTCCAACGATGTCGAAGACATTCTTGTTTCGAGATTTCCTTCATCTCGTCATCACTGGTAAAAAAATATACTTAATCTAAAATTAATAACGTTGTGGACAAAGAGATTACTCTACTCAAGAGTAAAATTTTTCTTATTGTTTCAGCCGTTGAAAACAAGATAAAAATTCTTTAATGGTCCATCGTTTACTGCATATGAAATAAAGTAGAATGAAAACGGTGAAAAACTCTCAGAGATTGTTGTGATGGATCCTAAGCATGTCAAAAGATCGACTAGCAAAGTTGTGTGACTTAATCAATAGTGTTTTTTTTTTTTTTTTTTTTTTCATCATATGATGTATGGTGTTTTGACATATTCGTATGAAACTCTTTCAGAATCTTGGTGAACCGTGCTGCAACTGCACGTTTAAGGGAAAACAAGGATCGACATTTTTTGAGTTGAAAAATAAAGTAAAAACCTCTTTAGGCCGAGAGAATATTAAATTGTGTATGTCACAAATTTTCAAGTGAGGGACGTATCGCATTAGCAACAACGATATATATACTTATCATGCCTAAATGGTTAATGTAAGGTTTAGCTTGTTGTTGCATGCAGAGTGTTCATATACAACTGAAAAATGAAAGTCAGGATCTAAAGACTCGTACTCAATTTCTTGAGCAGCATGGGCAATTTGGTAATGGTATTTTGATTTTAATAGCCTAGGATGAGCTTCTCCAAAATCAAAGGATTTTTAAAATTGTACAAATTGTCTTCAAGATGCATGATCTTAAAACAAGGTAGCGAAACAACAAACCTAGGATTCAACATCCCTATGTAAACGAGCTTCAAAGACACCAATGTCTTGCTCTTAGAGGCACATAATCTTTGGTAATTAGACACTTGAGGATGTCAACATGGAGATGTTGAACTCCATCATGATTTATTACCGTGGCAGCGATCAACTTGTTGATTCCAAAAAGATAAATATGACATTCATCATACTTTGGTTTGAACTTTTGCAGGAGGGCTTCACCGATAAACTTAAGAAATTTGTCAATGAAGTTGTTGATGTCAGCTTCGGAGAAACAATAGAAGCAATTGGGGTGTAAGTCTAGTCGTTGGTTCCTTGTGAAGCACTCATGAGTCATGGCACACCGCTGATAAAAGAGAATTCTAAGTTCCCTCAAAAGAGCATTTATGCAGCTGTTAAGATCTCGTAAATTTGAGTACTCTTCCTGAGAAATCATCCATAAGAATGTACAAATAACTGGATTTAGTATGTTCGCACTTAAACAAGGACGGGTTGGAGTTTAAGAAAATAGAGGAACCTCTGTTCTCGCCAAATTTATGAGTTTAGTCTCTACTAAGCTTCTTTAAATTCCACAACTTTACCATTTTACACTAATCGCACAAGCAGAGAAACCATTTATACATCAAAGGCCAAGAATTTCTTACAATACAGATAAGAAACTTCTCAAGACCAATGTATCGTGGTTACAGGATTACAACAAACAAACAAAAAAGAAGGTAAATACAAATTATTTGCTCTTCTTTCAAAACAAAAGTAGTCACTGCAGTATGAAAAAGATTTACTTTTTTTTACTCCTTGGTAATTTCCAAAATAGTGGTAAGTCTTGGCTTCTTGTATCTTCTAAGAAGCAAAGATGAGCAAACAACACTAACCGAAGAGAGTGCCATACATGCTCCCGCAGCCCAAGGCGGTAATTGCACCCGCAGGATTGGGAAGAACACTCCTGCTGCTACCGGAATTGATACCACGTTGTACGCCATGGCGAAAACGTAATTTAAACGGATTCGTGTTAAGGTTTTTCGGGAGAGGTCTATGGCTGTTATAACGTCTTCTAAGTTGTTTCTCATCAGGACGTAATCCGCTGCTTCTATCGCTACATCCGTCCCTGCACCAATGGCCATTCCCACGTCGGCAGCAGCTAGAGCAGGCGAGTCATTGATTCCGTCTCCTACCATCGCTACTGTACTTCCATCTTTTTGTAATGAACGAATAACTTCCGCTTTTCCTGCTGGCATTACTTCTGCTCTCACGTCATCAATACCCACCTGCACTCATGCCACCAAATCAATCAGTCATTTTTGTACAGCAAACACATCGTGTTTATCGAGACTGGCTTGTTACTTTTAGTTATAGGGGTGAGTATACAACAAACACATCGGTTTATCGAGACTGGTTTGTCACTTATAGCACAGGGGTGTGAATATTAGCTGAATCAAAATGATTTTTGTTAGGGTTTAGTTATAGTTTTACTAAACAAACCAAACCAGAACCAAGCACAGAAACCTAATTGCAGAGATTACGAATTGGGATTCTAACCTCTTTGGCGACTGCTCTTGCTGTTCTCCAGTTATCACCTGTAACCATTATGGGTCGAACACCCATTCTAAGGAGACCTTCCACAACCACAATGGCTTCTCGTTTTAGAGGATCCGCAATTCCCATCACGCCAACTAATTCGCCATTATAGGCTACAATGACTCCTGTCTTTGCACTTTCTTCAAGATCCGCAACAAACTTCTCAACATGGCCTGGGATACTTATACCATTTTCTGACATAAGTTTACGGTTTCCCACCTGAACAAAGAAAAAGAAAAAACTTTCCTTCAATTGGCAAGAACAGGACCAAAAAGCAAGAGATTAATAATATATGATGGAATAAAACCAACCAGAATCATCTTCTCATTGACTAAGCACTGAATTCCTTTTCCGGGAAGAGCAGAGAAATCTGAAGTACTGAGTAACCATCCGGAGTTTTGCGACTCTTTCTTGTCTTTTTCACCGTCTTCAGAGGATTCATCAAAAAAGTGGAAATGACGGGCATAACCAACTATAGCTTTTGCCAGTGGGTGTTCACTGCTGGCCTAAGGAAATTAAGAGACAATGCGAAAAGCTTTAGTAACTGTTTATATATATCTCTAACAATTCAAAAAGCTAGGAAATAAAATGTATCTGACCTCAGCAGAAGCAACAAGTGTCAGGAATTCCCCACGGTCCATCTCTGAGAAGACTTTTGCAGTTGTCACAGTAGCTTTCCCTTGAGTTAAGGTGCCGGTTTTGTCAAAAATAACATATTTCACTTTGTGAGCTTTCTCCAATGCATCACCTCCTTTGATCAATACACCATTGGTTGCTCCAACTCCTGTTGCCACCATAACAGCGGTTGGTGTCGCCAAGCCAAGTGCACAAGGACAGGCAATGACCACAACGGATATCGAGAACATAAGCGCAAAAACAAAGTGATTCCCATTTTTCGGCAACCACTCATCTGGGTAAGATCCAAGAGCCCCGCCAATGGACCTACAAAATAATTTGATTCTAGATATGTGAACAAACTTATCCCACAGGCTTTGACATTGGATAATGGTAGGTGCTAGGGAACTAGATCTCACCAGCCCACTAAAGTGAAAAATGCCAAAGTAATCACTACCGGAACAAAAATACTTGCAACCTGCAAATGCGACAAGCCAAGATAGAATTTGTTAAGGAACATGCAATAACACCAATCAAGGATATTCACAATGATTGACATGTTTACATAATCCGCAAATTGCTGAATGGGAGCCTTAGACATTTGGGCCGCCTCGACCATACTAATAATCTGGCTCAGAACTGCATCAGATCCCACTTTTGTAGCTTTCATGTGAAGCACACCATGCATATTAATAGTACCCCCAATAACTGGCGAATCAACCTCCTTTGATACAGGAACTGATTCACCAGTCACCATACTTTCATTGACGTAACTTGAACCCCACACCACAACACCATCTGCAGGGATCTTTCCACCAGGAAGAACTTTTAAAGAATCACCAGGCTCAATCAGTAGTGCATCTATCTCTCTTTCCCCAACAAGCTTTCCTCCTATAAAATGGAAGAAAAAAATGAATATAGTTGAACAATTAGATAGTTGAGCTTTAGTTTTTTTTCATTTTATTAATACATTCCATGCTCATTGATCAACGATGACCATGCAATCGGGATTTCAGCGCACCAATCATTTAAAATAGGAAAAGTATATACCTTTGCCTTCAGTAAGTAAAATTGCTGTTGCTGGTGTGAGTTGTACTAGTTTCTTCATAGCATCTGAGGTTTTGCCTTTTGCAAGAGATTCCAAATATTTTCCCAGCAAGACAAACGTTATCAGCATGGCGCTTGCATCAAAGTATGTTGGAGACCAAAATCCAGTGGCTGCTCCATACAAAAGAGCCGCAACAGAGTAGAAGTAAGATGCAGATGTGCCCAGAGCGACCAGCACGTCCATATTAGTTGAACCATTTCGAAGAGCTCTCCACGCTGCAACATAGAAGCGCTTGCCAATAACAAACTGAATAACACTCACCAAGACCCATTTCAACCAATCACCGACCATGAAGGGTCCACATCTCCATACCAGTACGGTGTCAAAAAGAGCAATATGGGGGCAGATTACTTGGATGAAGAAGAGAGGAATCTGAATTAAGAATAACAATATTTTTATTAATTACATTTGATAACAGATTAAAGACCGTTGAATGCATCATAAATGGTGTGTGCAATGCATAAAGGATGATAAGCAGATAATCAACTCACACTGAGAGAAAGACTGGAGATAAAACGGCGAAACATATTTGAGGCCTCTCCAGTATCTTTCGAAGTCAACCTTGAATAAGGACTCAAGACACGCAACTTGAACTTCCCATATCCTTCTCCTTCAATCCCATCAAACAAAGATCTCGAACTTACAACTTCCGGATCAAACACCACCTCAAGCTCTTCAGTAATCCTGTCAAGACGAAACTGCCTAACCCCATTCAATCTAGTAAGTATACCTTCAAGAACCTGAGCGTCAAGCTCGTTTAAAATCCCATCAACCTTTAAAAGCAGTTTATCCTGCTGATTACTCTGCACAAGCGAACCTTCAAACCCAGCATCTTCAATCGCGTTAACAATATCATCTTTGTTGATCACATTAGGATCATACTCAACTTCTCCTAACGATGTAGCTAACGCAACCACTGCTCTTTTCACACCGGGAAGATCTCTAAGAATACCTTCAACTGAGTTAACACAAGCTGCACAAGTCATACCACCAATTGTAAACTGTCCCACCAAAGTCCCCTGTGTATTCTTCCCAGCAGTAACAGGCTCTGCCAAAATCTCAGCCTCAAATCCAGCATCCTCTATTGCTTCTTTAATATCCTCTTCCTAAAATCAACACCATTAAATGCTTCAATCAGAAACAGCAATAAGCAACGAGATGCTCAGAATTAAATCCCAAATCCACCAAATTCACAGGAACATATAGGGCTACAAAATCAAAGTCAGAACCCAACAAATCCGTCGAAATCGAAGAGGAGAAAATAAGGAAACAATGATCTCACCGTGACTAAACTGGGATCGAAAACGATATCGGCTTTATTCTGTAACAAAGCGACGGAAGCTTTGACGACGCCATTAACGCTTATCAAAGCTCCTTCAACGGAATTAGAACAAGCCGCGCAAGTCATACCGGTGACTCCGACTTGAATCTTCCTTAAACCTGAATCTCCTCCCTCGATCTTACTCTCTTCATCATCATACGCATCTAGAAGACGAACTTCCTCCATCTCCGAAGAAGTATCTCCTCCTCCTCCGGTGATCGGAGTAAGCTGTAAATCCCGTCTACTCGGCGCCATTTTTTCCCCGATTCCGACGTCAAGAAGACGGGGAAAAATTAGAGGAAATCGGAGAAGGGAAAGAGGAAGAAGATGATGATTTGAAAATTCTTCAGAGACTCTCTTTTTTTAGCTTTATGTAGAAACAATGGAGGATTTAAGGAATAATTAAAAAATGAAATAATCCGGAGAAGATGATTTTCGAAGAGAGAGAGAGTACGAAGAAAGCAATTTGCCAACTAATATTATGACAATATTACCACTAATCACTTTTGGTTAATTACATATATGGGCTTGGTTGTTGTCATCGTCATTGTACACGAACCAAATAAAGCAAAAAACTGAATCTATTTATTTATTGGTAGGATCTATTTTATCCCAAGTATTTATATAGCAGAATGTTGTGAGAAAAGAGTATTATATAGGAGTAAAAATCTATTATTACTAATTATTAAGTATGTAATATAAGAAAAAATCTGTTATTCTTACTGTACAGAGTATGTTATAGTAAAATACATTACTATTGTATGTTACAGATAAACATATAAGAAAAAAATAGGATGGAGAAAAATAGAAAATTTATTCTTAATTATTACCTTTTTTTTTTTCCCTGTCAACTACGGTAAATTAGGAGTGACTAAATTAGGAGTGATTTTTGGACTGTTTTGTTTTCAATTTCATCTCCAAGAGACGTTAATTGTCGAGTTAAACAGTGCGGTATCAAATTTTTGGTGGGACTTCTCTAAAACCTTGAAAATTATCTATTAAAATGCATGAGATTCTTTATGTTTGAACAAACAAGAAGTTGGTCTGGGTTTTGGCTCATTTTTCGACTTCAATACAGTTTTATTGACAAAACAATTGTGGGGATTAGATAAATTTCTGGATTATCTGGTTGCGCGCGCGGATGCTAATGGGTCGGTACTCTCTGAATTCTCATCCATTTTTTGTTCATCAGATGCGGTAATAGTCCTATAGAGCAAGGGCGGATCCATGTTGTATGGAGGAGGTGCAGTTGCACCTGATAGAATTTAAATAATTAATATTTTTGAATTGAACATTGTTTGAAGATGTGGCAAATTGGTAAGGTTGCACCCCATAAACTTAACTATCACAGGTTCGAATCCTCATTGGTTCAGTTTTGCACGTGCTAAACTTTCATCCTAGATTTGCCACTGCTATAGAGTATGGATGAAACAGTCTGATGACAACACAAGACCTTATTTTTTCGGGGACTAGATGGCTTGTGGGTAATAGGGAAGATATTTTGGTTTGGGAGGATTCATGGATCCTAGATAACCCCCCTAGACCCGATAAGGTACGGTTAGATTTTTTTTTTTTTTTTGGCCAACATAAAATTTTATTAATTGGATCTAGAGTAATCATCTCTTACAATAGAAGTTAAAAATTTTTTATCCAATTTACGGTTTAAAGATTTAATTTCAACAGATGGCGCTTACTAGAATATTCCGCTTCTTAACCAACTTCTAAATCCAGGGATGTTAATCTTGTTAGAAGTTTAATGCCTCGACCATCAATAACGAAAGACAGTGCTATCTGGAATTCGACTAAGTGTGGGGATATATGGTTAAATCTGGATATGCGCTTGCTCGGGTGTTAAAATGAGGTGCGGATTATGTGCTAGTTTCAGAGCCAAGTTTAACAGTTCTTAAGGCTCATGTTTGGAAGGTGGACTGTCCGGCTAAGATTAAACATTTTTGTGGCAAATTCTAAATTGATTGTTGGCAATTTTGTCTCGATTAAGGCAAAGGAGAATAAATTCAGATTTGTTATACGAATAACCAACCAATCTTAATGGGAGGTAAGAGTGGAAGACAGAGTATATATCTCCGCTTCATACAAAATTTGAAACTCTTCTTTGGACTATGCATGTGATTATTGAACGTGGTCTTTCATGCTCCAATTTCCTAATAGATTGTTCGGACTAGTTGGAGATCATTCATGACCCAACCATGTGGCCGGCTCTTTATGTCTGGTGAAATATTTTTGTAGAACTACTAGGATGGCTCTCATCTTTCTCTCTGATCGACACTCTTAATTCGCGACTCCAAATGACAGGCGGATGGATTGGTTCGTGGTGCACGAGAACATCTCTTTAAAATAAAAAAATCGTAAACCGATCTTCACCTTCGTAGACGCCATGATCTTACTTTTCATGTTCTTAAAAATTTCGAAAATTATATTTTAATTTTTTTGCTAAGGAAGATATGTTTAAGAATGATGTCAATAATTTTTTCTTTCGTTAAATTATACTTCAAAATCAATGTCCTTAATATATCTTTTATAAATTTAGTCACAAATTGTAGTAAATACAAAACCATGCAATAAAATGAAAAAATGGCGAGAGCTTCTAGAACCTCAACCATAATAGTATTTGATAATTGATATATTCTTAAAAACTTTAATGACATTCATCACATGATCATTTTCAAAACTGGTTTGCTACATAATTATTGTTAGACGTCGTCGTCTACTAAGTAATTAATTCCAAGATTAAACCATCATAGTGGAAATAAAATGTTTTTTGATAAATAGCTCTTGGAGTTTTCCTATAACAGATTAGTTACAACAACTATTTTTCCACACAAATTAAATTTACTACCCATACTTACATTTTCCGAGGAAAAGGTTGATTCATTGGATCTAGTCGGATCCCAATTACTGATTACTTGTGGGACCTATTTGTTAAATACTAGTAGTCAAATAAATGCACCCATTGTGAATGTGAGTAGACCTTGCAAATTCTCTTAACTGCAATCATTTTGTGTTTTAAAACTATTTTAAATAATATAATCTCTATAAATTAATATTCTATAGATTAATAAATTTTTATATTTTAAAATAAGTTTATCAATTATAATCTTATTTGATAATATGATCAAATACTATAGTCTACACGATATTAATTTATAGAGGTATATTGGAGAAAATATTTCAAACTAAAAAATAACCGAGACATTCATAAAAAAGTGTTTTCAGATATGTAATCAACTCTTTTTTATATATAATCAAATTAACAAGAGATCATTACTAAATAAGCTTACCATTTTAAGATAATCATTATAAAACAAATATATGATATACCAATATATTACTAGTACTATAATAATGAAGTTTCCATTTAAGCTAGAGGCTATATATAATATGCAAATTAGTATCATTGAAACTCACAAAAAGGTGGGCTTAATGGGTGCTATTAGTGTTTTTAAAAACATAAATTTGAGTGGAATGTTAGAAGAACAAAAATAAATAAACTGAAAATACTTAGAAAAATAAGAGTTTGAGATTTAATTATAATTTTTTAGTGCTTCATTTTATAGTTATGTAAGTTTTAGACTTTTTATGTATAATGTTCTCCACCATTTAAAACCAGACGTCGAAAATATCACATTCAAGATGTAAATCTTAAATTTTAAATGAAACTGATACTAATTAACTAATTTCACTAAACCACTAGATCAAACATACTTATTTTTATTTTTCTATAATTAAATTGTAAAGTCTGTTCTTTTCATTTACTATATATCGTAAACCATGCCGGAAAATTATATCATATATCTACCTCCAATTTCATTAAATACTTATCATAGATGTCAGTGATTTGTAGTCTAGTGGTTTATGTTAGTGATGTCACTGTAACACTAGTGTATGTCTGGGTTCGAACCCAACGTAATGCATATTAATTGTTGTTGACAAAAAAAAGAAAGATAAGATGTCAGTGATTTATTGAAAACATTTTTAAACTAGAGAGAATTTAAAAACTATCACTTTTAAGCACACTTTTCAAAAACATTACATTCTTAAGAGTTATATTTGAAGTTATTTCAATTTAAAGTAAAATTATCATTTCTAATATTTTATAATGTTTTATAGGGTTTTAGAGTTTACCTAAACCCTAAAATCTAAACCTTGAAATCTAAATTTTTTTTTTTTTTTTTATAAACTTAAATTTTAAACCCAAATAGTTATTAAATACTAAATGCTAACCATATAAAGTTTTAACTCTAAACTCTAAACCCTCGAATCATAAACGTATTCTAAATCCTTAAATGTGGTATTTTAAAAACTGATCCACAAACGTTGTATTTGAGAGAATAAATTTTATCAAATTTATTAAAACAAATTTAGTATCCATGGATTGTCTGAATTAAGACTTGTTTTGGAGTAGAAGCTTCAAGAAATTTTAGCCATTGTGACTGGTTTCAGATCACATTTCTATTGATATATGTATTTAGAACCTTAAGAAACTCTAACCATTGTGTTTCCTCAATCACATTTCCATTTATCCCTCTTTTGTGTAGGACTAATTGTTTTGTAAAATCATGAATTATTACAGACAAGGAGATTTCTAAAAACACTGAAAAGTATAGATAACAATGAAACAAGTACATGCTTTTTCTTTTGTTGGAAATGTGACTTCCACTCCACTGATCAAAAGCCTATACACCAAATATACTTTATTTTAAGTCTACATCATTATGCTTTCTAAAAATAATAAGAACAAGAAATACAAAAGAAAAGATAAGCAATGGAACCTTCCCTTATAAATGGTCAAGAGATAAGCTTTTTTGACCTAAAAAAGTATAGTTAAAGCAATCATAAAAACAAACGTACCTAAACGTTCCGTTCAAGTAATTATAAAAACTATTTAGAACAGTACAAGAAATCAAACATGCATTACTAACTAACTAGTACTATATCAAACAAAATTATTATTATGCTCCCAATATATTTTTTCTTTTGGTTAACCAAAATGTTTTGGGACAAACTCATGCATCTCCCCATAGAAATCAACATTTAAAAGGTTGCAGTTACACGACGAAAAAAACAAAAACTATTCGTTAACGAATCTACTTCACGAAAGTTTGAAACTTATACAAAAGTAAAATACAAAACCTGAAAAAAATCATAAGATAAAAGGGTTAAGACTATATATAATTAAAAACATCGATTATGTGATTTAAAACACTACACATCTTTATCATCTTTTTTAAAAAAAAAGTTTTGGGCACTTTTTTTTGATAAAAGCAAATCTTACGTAGTTTCAATATTCTTGATGTTTTGAAAATAAATAGATGTGTTTTAAAGCCAAAATTTGCATAAACACACATAAAAAAACTTTGTTCACTTTTCTTTTTTTGAAAGCAAACCTCACATAGTTTCAGTACGTTTCATGATTTGGAAATATATCAAAAAAAAAAAAAGAAAAAAAAAGTAATCTATGATCTATCAACTACTAAAAAAAGAAGAAGCTAAAAGTTGTAAAAAAAACACTCAACCAAAAACTTTATTTGGTGCGTGACCCACCTACCAAATTCTAATCCAATTCGAACTGCTTTATAATCTGGTATGAATCTTTTTATCTTAAAACTACGACTCTTTTTTTATTTTCTTCGTGAAAAACTAATAGTTTAATTAACATAATACAAAAAATAGTAATTAAATTCCGTAAGTCAAATGCAAATATAATGTTGTAGTATAATCATGTCAAAGAAGTTAGGTATTAGGTATATCGAATCCAACACAGAACATAGCCTCTAAAGTGGTCTATGCATATACTATGTCTTAATTAAAAGCCAATCCCATTACAGAGAACACACAAACAAATTGAAATTAAGTATGCCCGTAGTGTGTTTGTTAATATTCTTATCTATTCTTGCGTTACATTAAATTAAACGCAAACAATGGAAACAAAAGTCAGTAAGTCGTTAAACATGGTCCGGGGTATTCTTGTCATTTTCACAAGACTTGAGACAAATGATGTTCTAGTTGAACTAAGATTGAAGTTTAGCTGAGCTAACGAGAGTTGGTTAGAGTTAATGTGTCAATATTCTTGAGTTGGTATTTTTTTGACCAATTCTCATCAGTCTTCACATCATTAAAATGTCTCCAACCACAATCAAATCGTGGAATTTATTATCAGGAGAAGAGGAACCTTCTAAATGAGTCAGAGGCTGCCAAACTTCTTTGTCAATGTGAATACAGAGAAGACTAACACCAGTTTAGACTTTAGAGCTAGTAAACAGTAATGTACATAGTCCAATTTTGCTAAGCCGAAACCGAATATCCAACAGCGAGAGATAAGACTTACGAATTTTACTTAGCATTACAATCTAATAAGCTTTTGGGTATACAGACTTGTACAATCCAAACCGGTCAGTTAGATCACTAAAATAGCTTCTTCATTCTCTTACACAAAGCTTTACAATCGAAAAATTTTTAACCAAAGATAAAACTGGAAAGTGCACAATACATATACTGCTTCTTCGCCGATTTGTATCATACCTACAAAACTTAATAGCATACAGTACCGTTTCGATTGCATAAGACCTAGAACAAAGCACCACTAGTAGTTTCAATGCAATTTGATTGAAGACTTCAGTCGTCACCAGGAAGATTATCAGACACTGTCTTCGTGGGTTCTTCTTCTACTACATTTTTGTCGGTGTCTTGACTTTCAGCCTCTGTGGGTTCACATTGTTTGTTCAATGCATTGTCAGATGCTTGCTCCTGTTTCTCATCCAAAGGATTGTCTAAATGAAGCGGAAGTTGATCAGCTTCACTTTTCTCACCGGTTTCTAGTTCCAAGTCTCCATCCTGCTTAGTGGATTTTGGTTCAGAGCTTTTGCTCTCTACTGAGTTTGATCTTGACGTACCAGTGACTTCATCTAAACTTGGCCCTGGTGCTTCAGATGGCGCTGCTGCTACCGCAGAATCTTCTTCATTTGTAAGAAATCTGATTTGTTCGGAGGGAGATGGTTGAGGAGGTAAATTCGGTTGAGAGGATCCTGAAGTGTCACCTGACAGAGACTGTGGAGGCAAAGGAGGAGTTGAGGATGTTAGTGGATTGCCTTGGGAGCTGCCTTCTACGACAACATGGCTGCTACTAGCAATGCCTGTAGTCATTTGACTCGATGGATGTGATCTACGTTTCTTTTTCTTTCGCAGACTGTGTCTGGGGTCCCTAGGAACAGGAGGCGGCGGCTCTGGTATCACAAATGGTGGAATGGTGGTAGAGTCTTCACCATATAAGACACGGACTGATTGAGCTATTGCGGAAACAGTTGGAGGTAGAGTGGGTGGTTCAGGTGATTTCATGGTAGGAACAGTAACAGCATCCCGTAACCAATGAGGTAGCTTGTTCTCCGAAGAGCTACTTCCCAACAGGTCTTTCCCTATCGGATTGGAGAGATTCAAAACTCGATTTGGATTGGGGAGATATGGGTTGGCTGATCTTCCTAGAAACACATTGTTGCTTGATTCAAGCATTGGAGGTAGCGGCATATCTAGAAACAAAGGTAGTTTCCCGCGTTTGATGGCATCTCGTTTCTCTTCCATCATCTGTGAGTTTAGGGAGCTTAAACTATCCAAACCCAAAGAACCTAAGTTGCCCATTCCAAGAGAGTTGAGTGGAAAAGGCTTTTCGTGGGGAATATTTGTCGATGTCCCTGGTCGTTCAGATGGTCCAGCTGAAGGATCCCCAGAATGATTGTCAGTGCACAGATTTGCCATAGGAGGAAAAGGTTCACTTCGAAATCCAAGGTGATCAGATGGCTCAAATAGAGGAAGGGTAGATGCTAGATCGTTGAATCCGAGTTTTATGTCTGTAAGGTGGGATTGGAACCTTGGTGGAGTAGCATATTTAGTTCCATGTAAAGCCCGATTCATAATACCTTGGGGAAGGCCAGGAAACATTGAAGTTTTGGTGGACTTGTCCGTCCTGCTTGGTTTAGATGGCTGAGAAGAAAGACTATCCAAGAATTTACGCTGTTCTTCTTCCCATCTTGCAGCCAAGTACTCTGGAGTTTTAAATTTAGAAAATTTTAGCCTTGGATCTCTGAGAATTGTCTCCCAGTTTCCGTACCCATGTCTGCGAATCCCTATCCAGAGAGAATCTAATTCATCCTCAGACCATGCATCTACTCTTGTTTTCTTTTTCTGTAAGTGTCCAAACCCAGAACCGGTCCTTAACATTATATTCTCCAGCACCTTTCGATGGTTCTCTGGGATAGATGAAAGAGCTGATGGAAACTGGTCCAAACCCAAAGACGGCATTTCCTTCTCTTGTTGGCTGAATACCGGTGGATCCGGAGGAGGAATTTTCATATTAGGTAGGAACGGCATTGGTGGTACTGTAAATAGGTCTTGCATAGAATGACCCGAACCTTCCAATCTTTTCCTCAATGAAAGATTGGCCATGATTTCTTGATGTGAAGCTCCCATGGTTCTAGGCTGAAATGGAAATCGAGGAAGGAGCTTGTCATCATATGGTAGATTAAGTAGCGGAAACTTCTCCTGGAAATCAGCAAAGGAACCACCAGAACTTCTGGGACGCTCAAAATCCCCAGGTGGAGGAAACTGCATAAAATTAAAACAATATATAAGTACAGAATATGTTTATTTTCATATGCATACATATCGTAATAAGACGTATTGAGAGAAACTGCACGTAACGGAGGGAGAGAGTACCGGACGAAGTGGAAGCCAACCATCTAGATTACTCGGAGGCTGCTGAGAAGGTTCCTCTTTTACGTTCTGTGGCTTTAGTTTCCCCATAGCAGGCTCCTGGTCCTTCGCTTCCCTCTCGAGCGAGCTTGATGTTTGGGGTAAATTGAAAGGGAAATGGGGTCCAATGATGTTTCTGTTCTGTCTACTACTTGGACGGGAATAATTTCTTCGGGAAGTTTCTGACTGAATAAAATTAGGAGCACACAGTCCAAGAACTGGCAGGTTATTCGGGGGTAAAGATGGTGGACATCCAGCGCCATGATGTTGTTGGGTTGGAAGATCTGGTGTACGATCTGAAGAACTGTCTAGCCCTAGCGTGCTGGCTTTTCTTTTAACTACATCAGTTTGCAGACAAGCTTTACCATCGTCCAAGTCCATCATTGCAGGGCTTTCTTCGTCCTCATGAGCTGCTTCAGTTCCCTCGTCCACATTACCATTGGGAAGAGAATCTTCAACACAATTCCTTTTCGCAAGCCGGTTCTTTTGCCTTTCTCGCAGCTTCGCACTGTTTTGCAAAAGACAAAGATATTGTAACTCAAGATCTTGATATAAGCATGAAAAGGAGCTATAGGCTTCACTTCACCAGCGCATAAATATGAAAAATTTGATATCTTCTAAACTATACACAATATTATCACAAAGTCTTCTATTGTCTTCTGGTCAGGGAAGATCATAATCTTTTGGCTAAATAAAATTTATTGAGTAAGCACACGTCATCAACTTAATGAATTTCGTAAAACAAAGACTTCAAACTTAAACTTACAACTTTTCTTTTAAGGCTCGCCCTGCAGGTGTATATTCCTTTTCTGGTTCTGGCTCTTTCTCATCTTCTCCATCATTCTGCAATAATTATAAAAGAAATACGGGTAACTGACAAGAAAAAAGGTATTCATAGCCGCAAAAGATGCTTTTGGGTGTAGAGTAAAACAGTTACCTCGATCACAGCTCCACTAGTATGTGGCGCATATGCTTCCCTGTATGAAACAGCCTTTCTCAAACGCTTCCCTCTACCAAGAGCTGCTTCTTCCTCGCTCTGATATCTCTCCCATCTACAAATACCGAAAATCAGCTAATAAGGATATAAGTAATGAAAACAAGAACATATGCTGCTAAAATCACTTTGACCTAAGCAAATAACAGATTTAAGTAGCAGAACTCATAGCAAGAGGGAATTCCAACCTCATACGCAGAAGCCTGTCCCATTCATTTTCTTCAGTAAAATTAATTACATCATCATCTTTCTTCTCTGAACTCTGTTCCCCAGGATCATTAGTAACCAAAGCCGGTGATTCAGCTTCAACTTGTTCTTCAGCTGTTTCCTCGTTCCACTCCACAGGCTGTTTAAGAAGAAATATATAAACCATTAACAAAGAACGCAATGAAATTGTCACTTAGGAAATAAAATTACAATAAACAATTCAACTATGTAGTTGAAAGCAACCAAATGCATTTTTCAGGTGATAGAGGAAGGCGTTTTTTTCTTTTCTTTTTGAGATACAAAAATGCAAAAAGAAATCTTGCAGTGCATATTAGTCGTGACTAAAAAACAAACTTATCAACATGTCATGTAGCAAGACAAACATATGAATATGATTCCTCACCTTTACGGAGCCAAGCATATCACTCTCCAACTCAGTATCAGCGCCCTCGGTGGAGGCTGATTGCAGATTTGACCTGTCAAGCAACTTCATTATTGCAGTTTCATCCCAAACAATCTTCCCATTTCCATCTGTGCATTTGTCCTGATAAACATCCCCTAAGCCACCACCCTTTTTCCTGCTCTTGCTTTCTAAATCCATGATCACATCTAAGTTGCCATTACTTTCAGCTGTATCTTTCTTGTTCTCACCAGTAGAGTCGTTGAAAAGTTCTTCCGTCCCCCAGCGCAGAATATCTTCAAATTCCTTCTGAGACCCGGACTTGTTTACAAAAAGCTGATCGAGCATCAACTTCTTCTTGGCCAGCTGCAAAATGCGCTCTTCTACACTGGCACGGACGACAAGTCTGTATACCAAAAGCCGTTTGGATTGTCCAATTCGATGAGCTCTATTCATGGCTTGGATATCAGCATGAGGATTGAAATCAGAGTCATAGATAATAACAGTATCAGCCGTTGCTAGATTGATACCTAGACCACAGGCACGTGTCGATAACAAAAAAACAAACCGATTTTTGTCTTGGTTGAAACGTGCTATAGCTGCCTGACGATCAGCTACAGCAACAGAACCATCCACCCTTTCAAATGTTCTGGGTCCAAATTCTATATTCAAGTAGTCTTCCAGAATGTCTAAAAGCTTGGTCATCTGTGAAAATATCAGAACTCTATGGCCTTCCTTCTGTAAAACCTTAAGCATGGAGTGCAACAGAGTCAACTTCGCTGACGCTTTTATTCTCATATCATGAAGAAACTCCAATGAACCAGACTCCGGCTCAGTACCTGGTATGAGGTATGGGTGATTGCAAACCTTTCTCAACTGCATCACTATATTAAGCATTGATTGTTGCGCTACCCCCTTCCCGATATTTCTTAGTATCTGATAGTTCTTAGTAAGCATTGCACGATAATATTCAGCCTGGATTGATGTCAACTCAACAGGGACCATCCTCTCTGTCTTTGGAGGAATATTCTGCATGGCATCTTTTTTAAGTCGGCGAAGCATATGGGGGGCAACAAGTTTCTTCAGCTCCTCTACTTTCTCCGCACTTGTCAGATCATGGAACCTCTCCTCAAAAGACGACAACGAAGGGAATGAAGATGGTTGCAAGAAATTGAGCAAATTATACATCTCACCAATGTTATTTTGAAGAGGGGTGCCAGTCAAAAGTACACGGTGTTGAAAAGAGAATGTGTTGAGCAAGCTAAACAGCTTACTTTCTGAGTTCTTCAAACGATGCCCTTCATCAACTACAAGAACTTCCCATGGAACTCCACGTAAATGAGATGAGTCAGCCAGAACCATTTCATAAGTAGTTAAAAGGACATTAAATTTGTACGACATTGTCTTCTTGGTCATCCCAGTAGAATTCTTAGTGTGCCACTCATATTCTCGAATTATGGCTCTTGCTTTTGCGCCTCCATGATACTCCACAACGTTAAGGAGTGGAGCCCAAAGAGAGAACTCGGAAAGCCAGTTTGGCATGGTTGAAAGTGGAACCAAAACTAAACACGGTCTTGCAACTCCAAATTCAAAATAAAGTGAGGAGAGAAATGCACTGGCAGACACTGTTTTTCCAAGCCCCATCTCATCAGCAAGTATTACATTTTTCGATTTATGCCAGCATCTACGCAACCAATTCAAGGCCTCAAGCTGATGGGGAAACAAGGCACCTCCTTTGAGCTCTTGAGGTTGTTCTATGAGGGTACGAACTTCACTTTGCTTTCTCTTCGCGGAATTACTCTTAGTGATATCCCTTTCCAGTGAATTCTTTTCATACTGCTGAAAAAGCTCTACCAAATGGGGTGATTTCTTAAGAATAGGCTCCTCCAAGCACTCCCACGTACATTCATCATAAGCTAAACCTGTCCATTTTACGTAAGCTTCTTGGTTACCTTCTTTTGAAACCCGAAGAGCAATTATACGCTGAGGCTGTTTCCATTTATCTTCACAGATATTTATTACAGCTGTTCCATACTTTGATTTGTAATTCTCTAGTTTCCTTTTAGCAAGACCTTTCAATTCCGCCTCAGAAATCCAACTGTTGTGGATATTAGATTTTCCCACCCATTTAACAAGAAACTCATAAGATACAGGCTCTGCAATAAGATCTGGAGTTTTAGCAGCAACAGGCTCCTCAACTTCTTCCCCAGTCAGAGTGCATTTCTGTTCAGTATCCTGTTGCGCTTCCTTCCGCGTTTCTCCATTTTCTGTCTCATTATCCTGTTGCGCTTCCATCCGCGTTTTCCCATTTTCTGTCTCAGTAGCTTTCATATTTTCATTATCCACATGTCTACTCAATGTGGCATCAGAATGGTCTTCCGAAAGCACCTTTTCTTTCCTCTCAACCAAATCCTCAGTACCTACAGCAGATTCGTCCATATCGTTATCCTTCAGATGTGAATCCCTGGGACTTTTGCTTGTCTCAGAAGAAAGATCTGTTCTGTCCTCGGCAGCTACTAATTCGGCACTTGTATCTTTGACTGAGCTATCCCGCTGGTCATTAGCTAGTAAATTAGCACAGCATAAGTCATCTGAAAGACCACCACAGAGAGAGGTTCTATTCGGATCTTGGATTCGGCATCCTAAAACTCGATCAACCTGATAGGAAGCCACAAACATAATAAGAAAACATATATAACCACAGGCAATATCATCAAAGACAATTCTGAGGAACAAGAAAATTTCTATGATTACAAGGACTGATTACCTGCAGGTTTCCAGGAGGAAGAGAGTTTCTGTCATCCAAATTAATAGAAGGTTTTTCTGGGTCACGTATTGCACGACGTTCCTCCTTGGAAAGCTTCTGCATTAACCACACATATAACTCGATAAGCACATGCACTAGATGATACAAGATCAATAATGAATAAAAGATGCAAATCAATACGACTATCAAACAAGGTTACTCAGATATGTCAACTCTAAAATCTTGCTTAAAAGAATACTAATGACCAAACATCAAACTATTTTCAAACTTTTAAAGAGGTATTCTAAATCATCTGCCGAAATAGGTGTATAGTCATATGTATCATAATGCCTTATGCAAAAACACTCAACTACTAAACACAAAATACTAATTGTGTTCGGGGTTGGAATGTGGACGTCAACAGATGTAGCGAAAGGTTAAGTCGAACAAAATGTCACACTGGTTAATAAGAGCTTGAAATCATAATCTACAAGAGCCACAATAATCAGGACAGAACAAAAACATTACATGCAGTATCAACAAAAGACTCTTTTTATTAATGCAGAAGTTTTGCAACGTTAAAAACAGTGTCAGAAAAAAAAAACTTGAAGAAATTTTGAAATTTGTAAACTTTAATCACAAACTCTAATCTCTGAATTTTAAATTAGTGCTACAACACGCTTTAGACGAAAGAGTAGAAGCAATATCTTCAGGTTTCTTACATACCCCACAATATAAGCTAGAGAAATGACTAAAAGGTAAAAACCTATAAGATTTAGGAAGACATACCTCGCCTTTTCCTGATGTTTCTATCCCAGACTGAGGTTGGGACAAAGATTTTAAAGTCACACGATTTTTCTTTTTCTTTTTTTTCGACGATTCTGATGTTTTGGTATCTTGCGATCCCGCTTTGGATGAACTTTTTTTTACGCGCTTTTTCTTGTCATTCTTACACCTTTTAGGACTTTCCCCATCACTAAATTCACGCTTCCGTTTTTTCCTTTTGCCTTTTCCACTCTCTGCTTCAACAACTGTCTTGTTTTCCACATTCTCACAAAGAGCCTGTTCCAACTTCCCCACAGGGGCTTCATTATTTTTCTCTGTATTTGATAGTTTAGATTCAGATAGATCTTCACAGGAGAGTACGGTTGATTTTGCTTCAGAAGGCAGGTCTGGCATAGGTATGGCAGGTTTTCCTAGATCAGCTTCTCCATGAGATGATGAATCGGCTTGGTCATCCACGGATGCACGACCAAGCTCAGCAGCAGAACACCCATCCATCGGTGATGAATGAACTTCCTTTCCTATGGATTTGCTCTCAGCCGAAATAGATTTCCCTTTCTCTGAAGACTGTTCTCCAGAAATTATAGAACTGCAATAAATTTGGGAAGCTCTCTCACATTTTGCTCCGGCATGTGAATTTCTTTTCGTGGATTTTGTCCTCGCTCGCTTTGCAACGGCATCAAGACGATTAACAGGCTTGAGCGCATCGCTGTTCTGGGAACACTTTGGGCAGATCCACTTTCCATTCGGAATCCGCTAGACATACGAATTAGAAAGCAAAATAAGTTTTTCCAATTGGAGTTTCAAGAATCTACCATAACAGCAGGACAAACGTAGAGAAAAAAAAATTTACCTTAAGAGGTGGACTGAGACAATCGATATGATAGGTCCGTGGACAACTATCACAGCACAGTAAATCACCACCAAGGTCACAAATCACACATTCAAAATAATTCTGTAAAAAAGGCATTCATGAAACAATAACATAGATGAATAAGAAATGACAACCTTTATAAACAACAACAGAAAAGGAAAATGAAGTTACCCCGTCATGTCCCTTCCTTTTGGAGTTGGTCCGTTCAGGAGTTGAATCAGTTTTAAGCCGAGGCTTAGTTGGTTTAGTGGAAGAAGTATATTCTGGAGAATCAATAGCCACTGCACTATCCACTTTTTGGTCTAATGAATCCAGTATACTCGGAAGTTTTCTTCGTTTCTGCTTCATGACCCAATCTCTACTACTAATATCACTGCCTAAATCTTTCATCATCCATTTTTATTTTCATACCATCTGCCTGATAGAGCACCGGATATACCTTCATGTGTAAATCACAGCAGCAGAAGTAACCGAAGAATACTGGCCTTTAAACAACTTTACTTCTACACTAAAATCACAAAGGAAAAATGAGTAAGAAAAACCTTAATCTAAAATCAAGAGCCACTAAACCAACAAGGAGGTTGTTAAATTACACACACTGAACGGAGAAAATGCTGTGATAACTAACTAAGATCGTAATCTAGTGAATGAGACACAAAACTAGAAACTAATCTAATCTCAGCAGAGCTAGCAGATAAAAGATTAGATCCCCCGGATTTACTTCCATTAATGCATTCATCTACTCAAAACTAGTATGTTCGGTCCGGGAACCAAAAGAAAGATCAATGAGTCTATTTCAGTGAAACAACTCCACTGTCCAATTCAGTAAACTTCAAAGGCAAATCACACCAAATTTCAAAACCATATCTCTTAGCATTTCCATCTAGTGAAGCAAAGCATACACAGAAATCTAAATCCCCGACATTCAAGCACTAATTCAAACAAGACAAGAAGCATTTCATAACATCACATTGGCACTTTTAAACCATACCCAATTCCCTGATAAAACCATACTCTAAAACCCAATTAACAGCAAAAATGAATCCTTTGATACAAACAACATTAACCACAGACAAAAGCCCTTACCAAGCAAAGCAACGAAATTTTAAAGAACCCAGAATCAGAAGAAGGAAACCCAGAAAGGAGAAGCTCACCAAATCTGAAATCTGAAACCTTAAATTCAAAAGTGTTTGTAACAACTAGCCCGATGATCAAGGACGAGAAATCAGGAGCTAGGGATTGAGTCCCGGAGAAAGAGGGGTTCTAGGGCACGGCCTCACAACAATAGATGCGAGAAAGATAAAGAATGAGAGAGAGAGAGAGAGAGAGAGAGGAGAGGACGCGACACGCGAAACGATAAATTAATAAAGAGAGAGAGAAAGAGAAAGTCTTTGGGGGCATATGATTCGGATTCGCCGGGCTCATAGGGAAACGGACTCTGACATGGCAACTTCAACTACAGCAACACACAACGCACCGCACAAGAGAGAGAGAGACACAACCGGAGAACGGAGAGTGACCCCTCACCTCTCACATCTCGCCACGTGTCTCTTTTTTTTTGTTTTGGTGCTTTCTTCCGTTTCCAACACGAACCTTTTCCTCTGTCTCTGTCTACGTCTAATGTTGTGCCATCGGACACGAGAGAGTGAGGATTCGCCATGGATCACTAGAGATTCGTTAAGAAAGTTTTTAAACTGTTTATTTGGTTTTAGCTGCTTATATAGTTAAATTCGTTTTAAGATGCGAGCTTTTTCTGGATTTTCTGTAATTAAATTTTGGATTATAGGATAAAGTAAAGTATAAAATCTTATATGTTTATTCGCCGCCGGAGACGATTTATTCTTTTTGACTAATATAGATTACTGTTTGTTCTTTAGAATCCTTTGAACTAATAAGAAAATAAATATTTGTTATTTACTCGCGCTTCTTTACTCGTGTCTGTTTATTTACTCAAACTGTGTAATGATATATGTGTCAAATGGGCCATCTGTTGGATATTTGGGCCGAACTTAGGTTACTTATTTTAGTTGACAATTAAGATTATTTATTTGGGAACCCATTTACGGCCTTTGAAAGTGATTGCTGTCATAACATCTGTTTATTTTCTATGTACTATGTTTATGTGATTGTATATGTTTTTGAGCTTGTGATTGTTGAATTAAACTCACAATCTCCCTTCATACAAAAAAAAACTCACAATCTCCCTCCTCTTTGCGACACACGAAGTAACGACACCCCCTCAACGAGGAATAGGATACATGTCGCAAGTATCTCTCCTGTCACAATCCACTAAGAAGCAAAAGGTTACAAGGTCCGTCAAAGTGCGGAGTTTGTTAGAACAAAAAGTAAATTGTTGAAATAAACTCAGATGTGATTGTGATGTTAATGGGGCACAAGGAGTTGAGATACATATCAAAAAGATATTTACAAATTTTAAAATTATGAAAAATGTACAAGATGTTACATTCTTGGAGAAGATGTGTTCTTTTTATTTAGAAGATGATATCTTCCTTTATGTGGTGGGTAGGTTACTAGGTTAATCTAGAGTGACTCTTCATATATAAAAAGGAGGTATACTATGCTAGGGTTAGTAACTATTTAAAGATTTTTTTTTTACGACGTCGTTTTGATTGTTATATACAGCAATATACCAATGAACAAATCTATACACGGATAAGGGCTATTTTGCAGGTGACTTTGAAGTTCATAGGTTTGACTTGCACAATAATAAGGTCGTGGGTAAACTTGCAAAAATCGACGAGGTTGAGGGTTGTTTTGCACAAAACCCATACTCTATTACTATTACTATTGTATATAAACACCATTTATACATTGATCAAATGCATCTATATATTTCTCTCTCTTTATTCTTAATAAATAACACTCAAATAGAAAAAAAAAAAAAAAAATCGTAACCATGAAATATGTATGAGCCACAACTGGTCGATCCATTAGTCTAAATAATGCATATTGCATATGACTCAATTTCAACTATGATGGTGTCTATTTTCAGTGGATTTACTCTCTACCACTTGACTATAGTCACTTCACGACTCAAATAAATTAACATTCACAAAGTTGGAATATTATATAACCAACCAAAACAAATTATTTTATTAGATTAGTGAGTAAACATTTTCTCTTACACCCACGTTGGCACAATAACAAAAAAATAATAATAAAAAAAAAAAAAACATATTCCACCATGCCACTGTAGTTTCTAGCACATACAAAATAAATCACGGGTCGAGCTAAACCAGCAAAACAAATTATTTGATTAGATTGGAGAGTTAACAATCATATTTAGTTTACGTTTGTTTTTTTCTTCTAATCAATCCTCCAAGCACTTCATAGGAACACTCCAAGTCGTGTTCTGCACTGGTTCCGACAATGCCAGATACTTTCTCCAATCATCAAGAACAAGATTTAGATCATGAAGCTTCTTCTCCAAACCAATACAACAATTAGCATGCATTGTGCAAACCAAGTTTATGTCTCTGCTCGTTTGACAAAACCCACCAAAGTAAACCGTATCAAAGAATCTCATTTGGACTCCTGTTTCAGTGACAATAGGCTCATGTTTGATTCTGTTGAACACATCTTGGTCATGCAACTCTGGATAGTTCAAACGAGACTTATGCCACACTTTGTAGAATTCAATGCTTCGATTGTTTGATCTCACATATGTGAAACCTCCATTCACCCAGTTGTCTGAATCATAAGGATTACCGAAGAATCTATCGCACGCCATTTGAAAATCTCCATCTGGATATAGCCGAGGAAATGGATCTCTCAGCCACATTATGTCCGCGTCCTAAATGTAAATACACAAGAATGATTCATAATCAATCAGCCCCGACCCTCGAATTCATAACATTATATAGAATCATGGACAATACAACAAATAATTATGCGGAATTCATCAAACACAAATTACTCGACTGAACATAAAAACTACGGATTTGCAAAATATCTTAAGGTTTTTTTGTGGTCAACGGAACAAAAAAAAAAAAAAACTTCAAATATTTTGCAATTCCTTTAATCTTGTGAAAATCGCGGAATGAGTAAGTATAAATCATGATAGTATTTATTCTACACTACTGGAGATTATCAACTAAAAATTATAACTTCTACAATTTAAACAAGAAACACTGAGAAATGATATGAGGAAAAATATATAAGAAATGAAACGAAAGATGATAGATTAATACCGTGAAAATGAAGTTAAAACCCATCTCAAGAACTTGAGTAAGAAGCTCGATTCTACGCCACATCATCTTGAGATAATCAGGAGTGTTATAAACTTTCTCACCGGAAAAATCAGTCCCCGAAGTTTCTATGTGGTAACAACTAGTATGAAGTTGTGAGCATCGTTCAAAAGCCTTGGGATCCAAGCAAACAACTACTACATGTTTCAGCAATTGTTGAGTTCCTTGTCCAATACGAAAACTCTCTAAGAAGAGATCGAACAAAGAGTTTGGTTCTGCCCAAGCTTGATTCAATGTCGTTATGATCACTGTATTGTTCTTGTTCGATGCATTCTCCAAAATCTCCTTGAAACTGAGCTTTCTCTTTGTCTGAAAAACAGCAACAAAATATTCTAGGACATAAATTACAGATTCAAACTCTTAAAACAGAGTACAGCAAAAAAAGAGTTTGACCCAGATCTGCAAACAGTGATGAGAGCTGCTTACAGTTTCTGGAGGAATCTCTGTTGAGTTAAGATTTGGTAATGGTGGAGATGGAGAAGAGAGAAGAGAACTGAGATTGTTGTTGACATCAAGTCGTTGCAGAGGATAAGCTGCTTTGTATAAAACTATACATGAAGCAGTAAGACCAAGAAACAGAATCAAGATTCTTGTTACTTCTTTTTGTCCCATTACAAATCCTAAATCAAGACACTTACTGCGAGAAGAAGAAGAAGAAGAAGATGAAGAAGTCATTGTTCTTGTTTCTGGTCTTCGTTTTTTTTTTTTTTTTTTTTTTTTTTTGGTTTTTTTTTTTTTTTTTTTTTTTTTTTTCTGTCGGTTCTTATATAATACACGTACTAGAAGCGAGCCAAAAGTCATCATTGGTATTGTATTGAACAGCAGTGTTCAAGATTAAGTTATTATTTTTTCTCATAATTAGTTAATATATAAAAGACTGATTCCAAAAGTTAATACAAGTGGTAGAATCGTGTATTGTTATTTTATTGTGAATCATTGATTTCTGTTTTTTTTAAATGAAAGTAATTGATTTACATATATTTCCTGTATTACTCTTATATGGTTTACAATGAAAATAGAATTTTTGATGATGCGGTTTATTAAAAATTATACCGATTAACGAGAACTGTAGTTGTAATTAATAAAAGATCTTTATTGTTTTTTTTTTTTTTTTATAATACTGACATTCTCTAAACGTGAAATAAAGATGCAAGGATAGAAGAAAATGTTTTCAGGAGACAAAGAATGTCAAGTATAACGCTTTTTAGCTCGTTCTCATCGCCATTATAGATAATAAGCGAGACAAGAGGTTGGGTGTCCGAAAAAACCCAAAGGTGAGGGATCCCAAGAGGGACTGCTTCAATAGCAGTTTTAAGTGCGGCTGATGCGATGAAAATGTGTGTGAAAGAGCCTTGAGTAAAGTCAATGGGATGAGGATCCACAAAGAAACAGCCTGAACCACGGAGTTGTAATTTATAAAAGATCTTTATTGTTATACAAGTAAAATCGTTCGCCGTGATTAAACATTAAAACTTAAAGATAACAATTGAATGTCATAGAATTATTTATGTAATAATAGGACTTCATAATTTGTAATAAATATAAATTAGATGTTATGAAACTGTGTTTTATCAATTATGTGTGATGCACTTATTCATTCTTTTCTTTCAGATTCATCATGTCTCACCAGAAAGCTCTTATACAATGTCGGCTTTATTATTATAACTACTATTAATGGATTATTAATAGAAGACAATATATACAATAGTTTGACTAGAATTAGTAGACTGATTGTCCACTAGAGTGTAAACGCGTGGTCCATTCCTATTAGCAATCAGTTAATATTATCATCAAAAATGTTTGTGGTTGCCATGATAGACTTTTTTATTTTTCTACTCTATGATTTTTATGAAAAAGGTTTTATAGGTCAATAGTTGACAAGAAAATGTGCAATCAGGAAAAGAAAAAAAAAGCAGGAGTTTACAACTGAATAATATGTGATTTATTAGAAACAGATATATAATTAGGGTAATTCGTAATTTATTACTCTATGATCATGTGAAAAGTACAAATTTTATATAAATAAATTCAATTTTTTTATTTGGAATTTAGCAGTTGTCTTTTGTAGTTTTCTGCTCTGTGTGTTGTATTGACATTTTTTATCAAACCTAACTAGTGGGGTATGTGACACGATGATGTATACTTCAATATTGTTCATTGTATATTTAGCTACATTATTTTATTGTAAAAGAAAAATCTCAATATACTATTACACACCTCTGCTTGATAGTCTGGTTTCTCATTACCAATCTGCCTTTGTATCTGGGAGCCTAATTTCAGACAACATTCTGATTGCACATGAAGTTGTGCATGCTCTGAGAACTAAAGAACCGTTTACCTCTGATTTTATGGCAGTGAAGTCTGATATGTCCAAGGCGTATGACAGAGTGGAGTGGGTGTATCTAAAACAGGTTTTGAAAGCTCTTGGTTTCCATGAGAAGTGGATTAGTTGGGTGATGTTCTGTGTGTCATCTGTTACCTATGCAGTGTTAATCAATGGACAGCCTCATGGTTTGGTAGTTCCTGAAAGAGGTATTAGACAAGGTGATCCTCTTTCTCCATCTTTGTTTGTTCTGTGTACAGAAGGTCTTTCCTTCCTGTTAAAGCAAGCTGAAGATCAAGGAAGATTAACTGGGTTGAGATTCTCTGTCACAGGTCCTTCTATTAGCCACTTACTCTTTGCTGATGATAGTCTTTTCATCTGCAAAGCTGATGCAAGCCAATGCCAAGAATTAAAAAAGATTCTAAAACTTTATGGGCAGGCTTCTGGTCAAAAGATAAATGAAGGAAAGTCGGCTATTACTTTTGGAGCAAAAGCACAAGAAGAGGCAAAGTTGACAGTCAAATCAATTCTTGGAATACAGTCTGAAGGAGGGGATGGAACTTATTTAGGATTGCCTGAATGTTTTAGTGGATCAAAGATAGAAATGTTGGACTTTCTGAAAGTCAACATGAAGAATAGAACCACAGGGTGGGAAGGAGATATTAGTCAAAACTGTGGCAATGTCAATGCCAGTTTATGCAATGTCCTGCTTCAAACTCCCAAAGACTTCGTGTGCAAATCTGACTAGTGCAATCTCGGACTTCTGGTGGAATTCAATGGAACACAAGACCAAAATACATTGGATTAACTGGGAAAAGATATGCCTGTCAAAAGAGCTTGGAGGTATGGGATTCAGAGACATTGAGAGCTTTAACCAAGGCCTACTAGCAAAGCAAGCTTGGAAGATCCTGAACAATCCTGATTCTCTTTTGTCCAGTTTCTTAGCAAGCAGGTATTTTGAGAATGGTTCTTTTTTAGAAGCTGAGGTTGGAACTAGACCCTCATTTGGGTGGAAGAGTATATGTTTTGGGAGAGATCTTTTGGAATTGGGATTGGAAAAAAGAATAGGCAATGGAAATTCTATAATGGTGTATCTGGACAGATGGTTGCTGGATGGAGTCCATAGAGCCCCGTGGATGAAGACCAATCTCACCAATATTGATCTCAAGGTTTCTGATCTGATTGATTACAGGAAAAGGTGGTGGGATTTAGATAAACTGGAGGAATCGTTTTTTCCAGGAGATGTGCAACTCATCCTGCAAATCAAACCTGTGGTTGGAAAGGAGGACTTTTGGATTTGGAGCCACTCAAAGAATGGAGATTATTCGGTCAAAACTGGTACAGCCTTGGCACACTCTCTGAAATTCAAAGATCAGATTTAGGAAGCAGGGTTTCTACCATCCATCAACTGCCTTCTTGAAGAAGTATGGGCCCTTAAAATCCCTCAAAAGCTAAAAAATTTCCTTTGGAAAGCTTTAAGTGGTGCTCTGCCTGTTATTGATAAACTGTTGGTGAGAAAGATAAAGGCTGATGATGTCTGCCAAACATGTGGACTGAATGGTGAATCTGTTAATCACGTTCTGTTCACTTGTACCTCTGCGAGACAAATTTGGGCACTCTCTGAGTTTCTTTGTCCAGAAAATGGTTTTCATCACTGCTCTGTTTATGAAAATTTCAGTTTTATCTTATCCATGGGGAAGAATCATCTTTTGCCTTTGGAGTTAAGGAGGAGTTTTCCCTGGATTCTCTGGAGGATTTGGAAAAACAGGAACAGCTTATTCATTGAAGGCAGAAGATTCTTCTTATTAGAAACCATCAAAAAGATAAGGGAAGATGCATTGGAATGGTTCTTAGCTCAGAATCTGGACAGAATCAATGGGCCTCTTGCACCTGAAACCAATCGTCCAGGTAAAAGATGGAGACCACCACCAAAACCTTGGCTAAAATGCAACATTGGTATATTTTGGTCAAAAGGCTAAAAGGTTGCAGGTGGAGCTTGGGTCCTGCGGAACAGTGAGGGTACAACTATCCTCCATAGCAGGAGAGATTTTGGGATTGTCCACAATGAAGATGATGCAAAACTCATGATTCTACTGTGGGTTTTTGACAGCATGAAGAGTCATCATATGCAGAGGATAATCTTTGGAGCTGAGCTTAATGGGTTCTTTGGAGCCATTTTAAGACCTCAGGCATGGCCTTCTTTCTCCTACCAAGCAGGGGAAATTATCTACGGTCTGGCTTGGCTTTTTGAATGGAGATTAGAAGTGGAATCTCCCAACACAAATAGAGGAGCTTCTCTCATTGCCCAAAGTGTTACCAAAGATGGGAGATCACAATTAGCTATGGGTTCTCCATTTTGGCTTAATCATATCTTTGATAGTGAGAGAGCTCTTTCCTCTATTTGATGTCTTTTGATTATAGTTGGTTAGGCAGGTATGAGGTGTTGTAATTTTTGTTTCCTCCCTGTCCTGGCTATTTTTATAGCCTTGACTTAACATTTTTGGCTTGTACTTATGGTTGATTTTGTTAATAAGATCAGATTGGAAAAAAAAAAAAAAACACCATATAACAAACACTGGATGGTACTTTGCATAGTGCTGAAACGATATATTGTAAAAAAAAAAAAAAAGAGAATTACTATTTGTTAAATTCTATTTCATACCGCTAAATGAACTTTGAAGAGATTTAAATATCAAAAGAAAAGAAATATAACCCTATATTCATATTTTAGTAAATTATACTTATTTAGACACACTCCAATAATCATAACAAAATGGAAAGGACTTGTACTGTACTTGGTTTTTATCTAAAGAAAATTGATGAACAAGAGATATGATGATGAAATTTAATGAGATTATTAAAAAATCTGCCAAGTTGGGCCCTTTGATCATGAAAATAAATAACAGAACCGATATACATATGTGAAATGTTGTTTAAGGCCTCTTGTAGAATCGATCGAAGCCTCTAAATCCAACAACTTGGTGGAATATTCCACTTAGTCTCGGTCACGGTTGTATTCAACACCAAATATTGCTTCCAATCCTGTAGAGCTAGCGGTTTTAAGGTTCTTCACTTTGTTAGCCAAACCAACACAAAAATTTAAGAAATAACATATAATATCTTTAATTAGGCTTAAATTTTGATGCATATTATGAATATTACTTACCGTGAAGAGGAAGTTGTAGCCTAAACTGTGGACTTCTCTTAGGAGATCCATTCGACCCCAAATGAGCCTCAAGTAACCGGGAGACATGAACGGATTTTTCCCCGAAAGCTCATCCGAATCAGTCGCATTGATCAAGTAGCAATTAGAATGAACCTGTAAACACTGGTCATATGCCTTGTTATCCAAGCAAACTGCGATCACATGCGGCCAGCCTTGGGCCAAGCCCACTGAAATAATTGCCTCAGTCCCCATTTCTAAGCGGTCCATTTAGAGAGAATTTTTATTTTACATATATATACATAATTTAATTATTTCATAAAATTTATATCATGTTACTATGGTTAAATTTTTATTGTTTGGGCCATTAATAAGCCACAATACCATATATTCAGAGCCCAATTGATTAAAAAAATTATGGAACAAAACTAGACTAATACTAGTTCTATTGTTTTTGGGGAGAACTCATGGTTTCATTAACACTTCTTATATTAGAATCTATGACTATGAATTTTTGTTGTACTCTGTTTTTGAAGTAATAAAACAGTAGCCCCTTTTTTGTATTATGTTTCTAGCCCCCAATTTATCAGTCACGGCCCTGGACTGAAGCGGGTCTTTTAGTTATAATAGAAACTACATTTGTGTAATGTGTACTGCATTTCTGAAATAAATAATTGATTAATCAACATTTCCTTCCGGTTCAAAACGACTCGACTAAAAAGTTTTAACATTGCTTACAAGTCCCATCATACCATATTATGAAGATTACTTGAAAATGATAAAACGACAAATGTGGGATCTATGTAGCATTAAGTTTAGAAGGTAAAATTATAACATTCAACCATTTATTGTTACACCATATAGATATAACATTGCTTGACAATCTAAAATACCAATCTTTATTGATTTTCCATTCTAAATAAATATCATGATGTGAGACTTATTCATGTACTCTGTTTATAACCTTTAAGGACTTGTGAAGAAATTGGGATCTTGTCGTAATACTTTTTATTTAATTATAAAATTCAAATAGTTTCATAAAGAAAATAAAATGAGACAACGTTTTTTTTTTTTTTTTTTTTTTTAAATGANGACAACGTTCTGCAATACTTCTGAACCATCGGCAGTACCATCTCCCACCCATATTTAAGCACGTTATAAATTTGACCAAAATGGAGTAAACTCAACAAAAAGACAGCACGCAGTGTGATTTCCTGCAAAACATTCATCGCAAATTCGCAATATTAAAAGAAAAGAAAACATATTTGAGTTATAAAGAACCTTTATTTAATATTGTATGTACCATTGTGTGATAATTAATGATCAGATGGTTATATGTAAGCTAGTGTATACATATGTTTTTCGTTCATCACGTATTTATACACTTACAAATCATAAACACAGCTAATTTTAACTTTATATCTTCTAATAAATTTCGTAGACTCTACCACAAGGTTTGCCTAATTTTAGCTGAGTCTGCTGATTATCGCAGAGTCTACCAAGCTAATGATAGATTAGCAGATTATATCCAAATCTGCCAAATTTTTGTTAAGTCTATCAAATTTTGATAGAGTCTGCCAAATTGTTGTAAGGTTTGCCCAAATAATGATAGATTAGCAGACTGATTTAAGTCATCTTCACTTTTAAGTTAATGAAATTTCAGTGCTAAATTTCACTCTTAAGTTAATGACCCCAAATTTTTAATGATCATTTATATACAATATAGGGCCTTTAATATATCTGAAAAAAATCTTTTATAAATTTTGGGAAAGTTTTTGTTTGTTAAGATTTAGACTTTTAGTTCAAGTCTAGGTTTTCACCTGGTTTAGAAATTAAGGGTTAAGATTTTTTTTTTTTTTTTATATCAACCATCAACAATCATATATTCATGTTACTTCAAATGTATGCACTTGAAAGTAATTTTTTATTAGAATATAACATATATGACCGGAACATGTAATTTATGATAAACACAACCAGCTGGTTTAAAATACAAGCATGTTATTGGGAAAAAGAAACAGAACCGATTTATGCGAATTGTTGTTCAAGCCCTCTTGTAGAATCAAAGCCTCTATTAACCACATCTTGGTGGAATATTCCACTTAGTCTCGGTGACGGTTGTATTCAACACCAAATATTGCTTCCAATCCTCTAGAGCGGCTTTGAGGTTCTTCACTTTGTTATCCAAACCAACACAACAATTTGCATGCATTGTATTAACCACGTTGATGTCTCGGCTCGGCTGACAAAACCCACCAAAGTAAACCGTGTCCAAGAACCTCATCGTGATCCCGAATTCCACTATGAGCGGCTCGTTCTTGATTGAATTGAAAACATCTTGGTCATGTCTTCCTGGGAATCTATTGCTTGATTCGCACCAATACTCATAAAACCATAGTGTTTCGTTGCTGGCCTTGACATATGTGAATCCGGAGTTCACCTGATTGTTTCTGTCCGAAGGTTTTCCGTTGTAGTTATCGCAAGCTATTTGGAAATCCGCGTCGGGAAAGAACCGGGGAAATGGATCCCGGAACCACAAAATGTCGGCATCCTATTATATCCAAGAAAGAACATATAATATCGTTAATTAGGCTTAAATTGTGATGCATATTATGAATATTACTTACCGTGAAGAGGAAGTTATAGCCTAAACTGAGGACTTCTCTTAGGAGATCCATTCGACGCCAAATGAGCTTCAAGTAACCAGGAGACATGAACGGGTTTTTCCCCGAGAGATCATCAGAATCAGTGGCATTGATCAAGTAGCAATTAGAATGAACCTGTAAACACCGGTCATATGCCTTGCTGTCCAAGCAAACTGCGATCACATGCTTTAGCAACCCCTTGGTCCCTAGTCCGATCTGAAAACTCTCTAGAAACAAATCAAACGTGGAGTTTGGAGTCGTCCATGCATGATTTAATGCCGTTATTATCACTGTGTTGTCCTCCATAGCCGCGTTCATCAGTACTCTCTCTAGTTCTGAGTCCGGTTTTTTCTGTTGTATCTACATTAAAAAAAATCAAAATACATTTAGGATCCCATCATGTAGCTGAAAGAACTTACCAGTTTGACCATGACAAATAAAATACGGCTTTGTATTAACATTATCGTTACTCACTATATATGTTGTTAAGAAAATAAAAAAATTACTTACCGGTTTTAGAGAAGTTTGGTTTTGTGAATACCATTTTGGTCTCCACTCAGGCAACATATCTTGGAGAGGCTTATCCACAGATTTGTAGACCAAAAGGCAAGAAAGTGCCACGGTTGTGACCAACAAAACCACTATCATAACATCTTTCTGACCAGTTGAACCATCAGAACCAATACATCGTGGCTTGGCTCTGTAGCCGTGGCTGGGGCCAGCTAGTTCATGGCCGGAAAAAGAAGAAGAGTCGGTGCTCCTGTTCTTCATGGTTTGATTGATTAATTCTTCAGCGACCACACCCCTTTATAGTTTATATTTCTCTCTTCTATCCTTTTTTATATAAGCACATTTAATTGGTTAGATAGAAGGCATACAAAAGTAGAATGCTTGTGACTATTAATTCCCTAAGTTTTGGGGTTAACACATCCGACGCCAACCCGGGATATTGTGCTAGTGTATAGACTGGTTAAATTCCCTGTTTAGATGCATCTAAAATGAAAGAAATTATAAAAGAAATAACTAAGAATTGTCGAGTAAATTGGTGATTGGACGGAAAGGTCAATGGCTTTGAGATTTGACAATCACGTTTAATTAAACAATTAATTATTTATGTAGAGGTGTAAGTGAAGTGTTTCTGAGGTATTGTAACTGCTGCTAGAACAAGCTTCAAACTCTTCCAACAAGATGTTGATAACGCGGCAAAAGACAAATTTCATATGAAGAAAAGAATTTCGTGCAAAATTTAAAAACTTCAATATTTTCTTTATCTTAAGTGAATATTTCCTAGAGATTCTAATCAAAAAATGTGTCTTGTTCCACTAAGACTATGTCCAACACTGATTTTTCAGTGGTGTCTTTAGCATTTTCTATTAATATAATTTTTTTTTTTTCAACCAAACATTAATTTAAAAGAAGGAATAAAAATTCGACACCCACGAAGGTGGATGTCTGTTTACATAGTTCTATTAATATAATTAAGACCCCTATTATGAAAGAGAATGAAAAGATGTTGAAAGTGTCTAGTAAAGACAATCAGTTCTATTGTTAAGACCATCTTTAATTGAGACACTTCAAGAGTATCTTAAATTTTTTTATTATTAATTGGGAATTAATTTGGTAGACACTTTGAAGAGAGAGAATGCAAATGTGTCTAAAGACACTAAATTACTAATGTCAACTTTTGATTGGTTTTGTATATTTTATAATATAATTTTTTTTCTTTAAGACACTCTTGCTTCTTCTCCATTAATGATGCTCTAAGACACTCACTTTATTACTGTTAGTTTGCTATTGGCCCATATTCTTAATAATTAATTTTTTAATTTTTTTAACATAAATTAAAACACTACATACAAATCGAGGCTGGACATGGTCTAAGAAGTCTTTAGGGTAAGTGTTTATGAACAAAAGCTATTGTTGAGCTTTTGAGTTTAGAGAGAGTTTGTAATTAAGTAGCCGCCGCCACACTACTCCACCGCTCGCATCGACTTCGTCTGCTACCACCGTTAACTCCCACAATGGCTCTGTGTCTCCCGCATCTACCGGACTCATCCACGACAAGTTCGCAGAACTCCTCCACCCCACCACGACCTCCGGTTCCCCCACCTCTATACCCTGGTCGCCTTTCGCTAGTCGTGGCACCACTGCTCCCCCTAAAACCACCAATACCACCTCCAACCTCCAGATATACGAACCAAATCGTGACCCACATTCATTCAAGATCACTGTTCATCACATCCGAGATCTCTGTTGGTGCTTCTTCTCGCTTCATCCTTAACCATCGGCTCCAAACCAAGACTCCAACCAACACTGTGTTTCCCGGCTATCAGACTGCCCGACCTGTGACGAGTCTAGCTCGCTACAGTAAAATGGCTACTAACGTTCTGGTTTCAGGCGAATTGAGTCTCCAGATCTTAAGTTTTTGGTGCAATGCTCCGGAGCATACAAATTAATTCCATCATCAACCTCCGATTCATCACTCTGCTGTCGACGATAGATCCACTCCAACTAGAGCTTCCAGATGCAACCCAGATAGATCCACTCCAACTAGAACTTCCAGATGCAACCCAAATCAGAGTCTTCTTTACCTTCACTGTCATGGACTTCTTTCTCCAGAATGAACCTCAACACTTTAGTGGACCAACTCTCTCTAAAGCTCCTTGAGCCCATCAAGTCCATCAGTTTAATAAAGTTCATCACATTAGCTAAGCTCGACAATTCAACTAAACCCATCAAGCCAATGACAAAAAAAAAAAAAAAAAAAAAACCTANAACTCATTCGGCTATTGTCATCGTGTTTCAAGCTTCGCCGCTACGGCATCTAAAGTTCCAACTCAAGCTCGACCTAGGATCCTAGTCACCGAGCAAAGTGAAGATCTCTTCAAGGTCTTCCCGGTATCTTCTCATGTGAGAAACCGATTTGTATCCACTTATTGTCTGACCATTTTATGTACTAGCTGAATCTCTTTGTTGACAAAAAAAAAAAAAAATGTACTAGCTTTAACCTCAAGTCCAAATTGTTGGCAAAAACTCTTGAATCTCTATATATTTTAACATCAGAATAATATTAATGAGAAGAGATTGTTGACAAAAACAAATATATCTCTAAACAAAAAACTATTATAAATTTTGTTAAGATTTTAGGATTAGTTCAAGTTTAGGTTTTTCACCTTGTTTGGAAATTAAGGTTAAGAATTTTATTTTTTATATCATCAACAATGTTATCTTCCCGTTCCTTCAAATCTGATCATATATCTTGTTCTCTTATTCTTATGTACGCACTTAGCAGTAATTCTTTATTTGAATATAGCATATTTGACCATGTAATTTGTTGTAAAGACGACCATCTGAGTTTAAAATACATGCATGTTATTGGGAGAAAAAAAATAAAAAATAACAGAAATGATATATATGAAATGTTGTTCAAGGTTTCTTGTAGAATCGAAGCCTCTAATAACCACATCTTGGTGGAATATTCCACTTAGTCTCGTTCACGGTTGTATTCAACACCAAATATTGCTTCCAATCCTCTAGAGCGGTTTTAAGGTTCTTCACTTTGTTATCCAAACCAACACAACAGTTTGCATGCATTGTATTCACCACGTTAATGTCTCGGCTCGGCTGACAAAACCCACCGAAGTAAACCGTGTCCAAGAACCTCATAGTGATCCCGAGTTCCGCAGTAAGTGGGTCGTTCTTGATGGAATTGAAAACATCTTGGTCATGTTTCCTTGGGAATCTCTTGCTCGATTCGCACCAATACTCGTAAAACTTTAGGGTTTTGTTGCTGGCCTTGACATATGTGAATCCGGAGTTGACGAGGTTGTTTTTGTCAGAAGGTTTTCCATTGTAGATATCGCAAGATATTTGGAAATCGGCGTCGGAAAAGAACCGGGGAAATGGATCCCGGAGCCACAAAATGTCGGCATCCTATGTACATCCCAAAAAGAACAAATAATATCGTTAGGTTTGATACAAGATAATTTATTTGATTATATTCGAGTAATAAAAATAAACTCGTGGAATAAGACAAACTTAATATTAGAGTATAGACTCTATCTGTTATTATATGGTTTGATGTATGACGTTAATTTATATATGTATATAAATGAAACATTGTGATATCGAATCTTGTTTCTTTTTATTTAACATATATATAATTAGGGTTGTTGAGTTCATGCCAACAAGCAGATTCTTCAACAGCTACTATAATTGAATGCATCAATAATTAATAAAAACTTAACGAATGTTCTAATTAATAAGCTAATGGACAAAAAAAGTATTTAAAACTATGTCAATAGCTTCATTTATAAGATTTCGCCAAACGCCAAATGGTCTTGATGAACACTAAAATAGTTTTTTCCTATCTACTTTTTATTTTGTTTCATTCTATGATTCAAATTTTGTGATACTATTATAACTCACATATTATATATGAAAATTACTTACAGTGAAGAGGAAGTTATAGCCTAAATGGAGAACCTCTCTTAGGAGATCCATTCGACGCCAAATGAGCTTCAAATAACCGGGAGACATAAACGGGTTTTTCCCCGAGAGATCATCAGAATCAGTGGCATTGATCAAGTAGCAATTAGAATGAACCTGTAAACAACGGTCATATGCCTTGTTATCCAAGCAAACTGCGATCACATGCTTCAGTAACCTCTCGGTCCCTAGTCCGGTCTGAAAACTCTCTAGAAACAAATCAAAAGTTGAGTTTGGAGCCGTCCATGCAAAGTTTAACGCCGTAATTATCACCGTGTTGTCCTCCATAGCTGCTTTCATCAATAGCCTCTCTAGCTCTGAAGCGGGTTCTTTTAGTTGGGCCTATAAACAACACCAAATCAGTATCAAATAATGTAGTTGAGGAACTAATGGATTTGACCACGACAAAACATATATAGTTGTTCGTAAGAATATCGTCAAATTAGGTTCTGTATTTTGTAAAAAAGAAAAGTAACTTACCGGTTTTAATGAAGTTTGGTTTTGAGCATACCAATTTGTTCTCCACGGAGGCAACATATCTTGGAGAGGTTTATCTACAGATTTGTAGACCAAAAGGCAAGAAAGTGCCACGGTTGTGACCAGCAGAACCACTCTCACAACATCTTTCTGACCAGTTGAACTGTCAGAGCCAATACACCGTGGCTTGATTCTGCAGCCACCGCCAGGGCCAGCTAGTTCATAGCCGGAAAAAGAAGAGGAGTCGGTGCTCATGCTCTTCATGGTTTGATTGATTAATTCTTCAGCGACCACACCTTTATAGTTTATATTTCGCTCATCAACTCTTTTTTATAAGCACATTACTTGACCAATTGTGTTAAGACATGAAAATTGGTTAGGCATAATATAGTAACATATAAATCAATTATTGGTTAGACTATAAATTCCCTAAGTTTTGGGCCGGTTGACGCATCCGACGCCAAACCAGGATTTTGTGCTACTGTATAGACCGGTTCAATTCCCGGTTTAGCTGTGTCCAAAAGGAAAGAAATTCTTAAAAAATAACTAAGAATTGTCGACTACATTGGTGATTGGACAAAAAGGTCAACGGCTTTGATATTCGACAGTCACGTTTAAACAAACAATTTAATCATTGACAGTTAATCATTTACTCCCTCCGTTTTAAAATAATTGTCATTCTAGATTTTTTACGTTTCACAAAAAGTGTCGTTTTACATTTTCGATGTAGTTTTGAACATTAATATCCTATTTTGACCTAGAGTTTAATGAAGAATATGAAGAGTCAACTAACTTTTTAGGGGTATTTTAGAAATTTTTATATGTTTTATTAATCCGCGTGAATATAGTTAGGATGACACTTATTTTAAAACAGAGAGAGTATGTGAGAGGTTTCGAGTACTTTACTTGTAATGTGGTCGATTAACAAGGAAGAAATAAGTAATTAAACTGAATTAACTATGCCTTAATTCAGTGGTGGATCCATCCAGGTTTAGATTTAAGCAGGTGAAGGTGAAAAAAGTGTACTATTAAGAATTCGAACCCACAACTTTGAATTTTATGGGGTGCAACTCTTACCATTTTGCCACATGAAAATTTCATTTAGTGTTCAATAGCAAAAGTTTAATTTTTTATATTTTACCCAGTGCAGTTGCACCTTCTACCCTCGATGTACGTCCGCCCCTGCCTTAATTAGTAACCAAATCATCGTGTGCCTTTAGAACTATTTTGACTTACAACTCGAGGTAAAATCCGACTAAGTCGTATTTTTTCTTCGTTATAAAAAAGGATGAATTTCTAAAGTGCTAAACTTTTACCCTTGAATATTTAGAGAAGTACGATGAAAGGTAAATTTTGAGGTAAACTTTTTTCCATAATACCGACGTTACCCTTATGAACTGGCAAAGTCTGTCTAATCCGGCAGAATCAACGTAGACTACATTGTAATTGTAATGAAGACAAAATCAACACTTTTCGGTATTTGTTGAGGCAAACAGTAAGTAGAGTTGTGGTTGGTTTACGCTGTCATAGTAGCGGCGGTTACACACAGCATACCCGCTTCAATCTATGTTACGGAATAGCTTTGCTTGGACCTTTGAATATAACGTGTATGTCTCAGTACCTTTTATTTTTCTCATCATCATAACTTTTGGCTTAGTCTCAGTATCGAAGTTGAAGGCTCGGAAATTCGAACGCGTATTCCCTCTGCCTTGCTTGCTGAGGCCTTTGCTATGACCTCAGCCCTTAATCAACGCGGATTCGATAATCTTCACATGTTTTTGGATTCCCTAATTAAGTCCTAATCAAACTTGTGGTTAAATCTCCGACTGGTGACCATTAAGGAACAATAGGAATGATGAGGAAAAAGAACGAAAGGAATGAAAAGGAACAAATGTATAGGAATAACCGTAGAGAATGAATGAAATAAGCATTCCTTTTGTTCCCTAACAATTTTGATAGGTAATAATTTTGCTATACAATTTCTAATTAGGAAAGGGAATGAAGGGAATAAAACGATTCCTTGAAATTTAAATATTCCTTCCGAATGGTAAAATTTTTTAGGAATGATAGGGAATTGACTATTCATCTCCATTCCATTCCCTAAAAGTGGTCACCATTTGGAGCCAGAGTTTTCTGGCACAATTGTTATTCTTCAAAAAGTATCTGCTTCGTGAAGTTTGTCTTAGGATGTCCGAAGAAGTTTGTAAAGACAAAGATCAGTGAGTTGCCAGACGATTTGCTCGTGAAAATTCTATTGCTCGTCCCGACAAAAGATGCAGTGTGTACCATGATATTGTCAAAACGATGGCGTTTTGTATGGACGATGATGCCTATACTTGAGTACAATGATAGCAAGAAGAAGAGCGTTTGGTGGTTTCTTGACAAGTCATTGCAACTCCACAAGGCACCTGTAATAGAGGCCTTGTGTATAAAACTCCGTCGACACTGTCCGGTTGATGTTGATGTGGGAAAGTGGATTGCAAAGGCTGTTGATCGTTTCGTGCGTAAGCTAAAATTCAAGCTCTTCTGGTCCGCAGATCCTATCAGCTTGCCTTATAGCCTTTACACCTCCAAAACGCTTACGGAACTGAGACTCTCCCGGAAGCTTTTTATAGATTTTCCTTCTTACGGTTTCCTCCCATCTCTCAGAAATCTCTACCTACTCTCTGTGATATATAAAGACGACTCTTCTCTCATTAGGCTCTTATCGAGCTGTCCTGTTCTTGAGAAATTGATTGTGAAATGAGAGAGGAATGACAACGTGAACAAGTTTAGTGTGAAAGTACCATATTTGAGGGACTTACATTATACTAATAACGATTTCTTGTTTGCAAACAGTCCTCATAGATGCTTGGTTATAGATACCCCGGCATTAATGGACCTTTTATTCACTGATTATTCTAAAGACGAGTACTTGATCGAGAAAATGCCATGTCTTGAGAGGGTAGAAGTCATGATTGATAATAACCATAATGGTGAGGACCAACTTCTAAGAAATATTTCGTCAGTCTTGTCTCTTGAAGTGTTTTTGGCTTATAACATGGTACCGCTCTCTCTCTCTATCTATCTTCCTTGTTCATTGTGATTCCCTGGTTGCATCTGCTTACTTTGTGTTTTTGTTTCATTGCAGCTTGTGCGTTGTAGCACTATCAACTTCTCTCGACTCGTAAAGTTAGAATTATATTCAGAGCATTCAGACTGGTTGGAAACACTGATGATTTTGATAACAAAAGAAACTCAGAGAGCTAAAAGAAGATGAAATCTTATCATTGAAAAAGCTTAAAGATTACAATCACAGAAACATTGTTTATAACAGAGAAAAGCAAACTAACTAATCCCTTAATCATAGTCACAAACTAACTGTAGTACTCCAGGTGTACGATTGTCATTCAGCACAAGATCCAAGAGCTTCAAATCTATTAGCCAGGTGTATTTGATGCTGAGCTGGTTTGACCGTACTTGCAGAGGAATCTTTTCCTGAGAAAGCTTGCTGATGAGGTTTCATGTTTATCTCCTTTGTGACCGTTGGAGTAGAAGGCAAAGGCATGGGCTTATCTCTGGCTAAGCCCATTGTAGACTGACCCAATTTTGTTTGAAAAGGGTCTTTCAAAGGCTCTATATCCTTAACATTCCCCCGCAAACTTGGTGTGGGTGGTGAATCTACACCAAGTTTGAACCTCAAGTCACAGAACGCCTGTATAGGAAGAGATTTGGTAAAGATGTCTGCAAGTTGATGACGAGCAGGAACATGATGCACAACAAGCTTTTGCATAGCTACCCGTTCCCTGACATAATGGAAATGAGTTTCAAAGTGTTTTGACTTCTTGTGCTGAGCCGGTTTTGCAGAGAGGTGAATGGCTGAGAGATTATCACAGAACAGAATTGGAGTAGATGTGATAGGCAGACCAATTTCAAACAAAACATTCTCTAACCAGGCTAACTCAGCTGCAGTATCAGATAATGACCTGTATTCAGCTTCTGTTGAACTACGAGATACTGTCTCTTGCTTCCTTGCAGACCAAGAGATAATATTGGAACCAAGAAAGGTACAAAATCCACCAGTAGATCTTCTAGTTTCAGGACAACCTGCATAATCACTATCACTGTAACCACATAGTGTGAAGTCACTTGAAGCTGTAAAGGAGAGACCAAAATCTATCGTCCCTCTGAGATATCTGAGAATTCTCTTCAAAAGGTTGAAATCTGACACACTTGGTTCATGCATCTTCTGACAGATGAAGTTAACTGCATATTGAATATCTGGTCTAGTCAATGTCAAGTATTGAAGCTTCCCTGCAAGGCTTCTAAAGTAGGTAGGTTCAGAAAACAGAACATCTTGATCAGACAGCCTGTCAAGTCTCAATGGAAGAGGTGTTGGTGCTGGAGAACATTCAGCCATACCTGCAATTTTCAGAATGTCCTCAGCATATCTTTCTTGATTAAGAAAGAGACCATCAGAGTGTGCCTGAATCTGAATACCAAGGAAGTAAGTCATGGGACCAAGGTCTTTCATCCGGAACTCAGTCTTGAGATAATCCAGCAGATGAGACATGAGCTCATTATTATTTCCAGTGAGCACCATGTCATCAACATAAAGAAGAAGTAGCATAATGTTCCCATTCTTGTAATAGATAAAAAGAGAAGGATCTGGAATACTACAGATGAACCCATATCCAAGAAGAAAGTTGCTAAACTTATCAAACCAAGCCCGAGGAGCCTGCTTTAAACCATAGACTGCCTTATGAAGTTTGCAGACAAAACCTGGATTTTGCTTGTCAATGAACCCAGGAGGTTGGTGCATATAGACTGTTTCATTTAGATCTCCATGTAAGAAGGCATTTTTGACATCAAGTTGTTTGATATCCCACTTCAAGGTAGTTGCAGTATGAAGAATAGATCTAACGGTTGCAGTCTTGACCACAGGACTATATGTGTCAAGATAGTCAATTCCTTCTTCCTGATCATACCCTTTGGCTACTAGTCTAGCTTTCAACCTATCCAATGATCCATCAGCCTTAAGTTTGGTTCTAAAAACCCATTTGCAACCCAAGACATTCATATCAGGACTGTATGGAACCAAGGAAAACGTCTTAGTTTCTACAAAAGAGTCATATTCTTCTCCCATTGCCCCATTCCAACCAGGATGCTTTAATGCAGCTGTAACAGTTTTTGGTTCTGGATGACTAACTTTATCTGCAAGAAGAACATACCTGGGATTAGGCTTTGTGGTGCCAGCTTTGCCTCTTGTCACCATAGGATGAACATTGATTGCTGGAGGTGTAGAATTTGGAGTTGAAAGAGGAGGAACGTCTTCTTCACTAAACAGGGAAGATGACACTGAAGATGGAGTAGAATGATTACTCACAGTTCTAACTGAAACGGGACTTGCTGTTGGTGTTGTTGCAGGAATCATAGATTGTTGTGTCAGCTGTGGAACTGATCTATTCAGAGGTGAAATGGATGATGGATCTACCCTAGCCAGTGAAGAGTAAATACTGTCGCCTATAGGAACAGAATCTAAGTCTGCCGTACGCCCAGTACACTTACTTCCACTAGCAGCAGACACATCACCATTACCTTGAAGAGAAGAAGCTTGAGGTATCACTGGAATAGGGACAACTTCAGACTGAAATCCACTATGCCAGGCAGCTAACAGAGGCGTTGCAGCAGATGGTATAAAAGACTGATAAGTGTCTGAAAAAGGAAACTGAGATTCTTCAAACAGAACATGTCTACTAATGTAGACTCTGCCTGTTGGTGGATGTAAGCATCTATAGCCTTTATACTTGTCATTATACCCCAGAAAAACACATTGTAGAGACCTTGGATCAAGTTTACTGTCTGAGTAAGCTCTTAAATTCGGATAGCAGGAGCTGCCAAACACTCTCAGGGCTGAGTACTCAGGTTTTGTTGAACAAGACTTCATAAGAACTTTTCTTGGAATCATGATTCATCTTGGGAAGGATATTGCTCAAATAGTTTGCAGTAAAGAGAGCTTCCACCCAATACTCCTGAGGAACACGGCTGTGAAATAACATAGACAAACCAACCTCAATCAAATGTCTGTGTTTCCTTTCTGCAATACCATTCTGTTCTGGTGTATGAGGGCATGAAATAAGCTGTTTGATGCCTTTTTCAGCTAGGTGAGTAGTAAATACTTTGCTTGTAAACTCACCACCCCCATCACACTGAAACGTTTGTATTTTTTCACCAGTTTGAAGTTCCACAAAGGATTGAAATTGCAGAAATATCTGGAAAAAGTCTGATTTTAACTTTAAAGGAAAAAACCAGCAATATCTTGAGAAATTGTCAATAAACACTACATAGAACCGAAAACCTTGAAAAGATTTGACAGGAGATGGACCCCAAAGGTCACAATGAATCCTTTCAAGTGGTCTTGTAGCCTTAAAAGTAGAAGCAGAGAAAGGAAGCTTTGCACTTTTGCCCATCTGACATGAGTTGCATAACTTCTTGAAGACTTTATTGATGTTGATAGCATCTGTGGAAGACAGGTACTGGAGAATCTCATTGCTTGGATGGCCAAGACGATTGTGCCAAAGATCATCACTTGTAGCATTTTGTCTCGAGGAATAGAAAGCTGCAAAAGCTGGATTCTCCAATACATACAGATCTTCACGTCTGTGTCCTTGGGTCAGGACTTTCTTTGTGAGCTTGTCCTTAACATACACATGGTCACAATCAAATGTAAACTTGCAGGGATAATCAGATGTTAACTTAGACACAGATAGAAGAGATTTGGCAATTTGTGGACAAACCAAAACATCATTTAGATGCAAGTTACCTGACATAGTTGCTAGAGGAGTGTGACCAGTGTGGGTGATGGGCAAGAAATTGCCATCTCCAACCATAACAGAATCAGATCCCTGATATGGCTTAGACTGTTGCAGATGAGCAGGTGAGCTGGTAACATGAGAAGAGGCCCCTGTATCTGGATACCATTCGTTGCCAGAGTAGTAGTTTTCTCCAGACACACGCATTGCTGCAAAGGCAGCTGCAATATCTTCATTGTTGTAAGCTGCATCATAACGTTTGTAGCATTTGAATGCAGGGTGACCAAACTTCCCACAAATCTGACATGTTGGTCTTGAGGAGTCTGCAGGAGTACTTCCATTTCCAGAAGCAGTTTGCTGATGAAAACCTCTCCCTCTTGTGGAGAACGAACCTGAACCTCTGCCACGGCCTTGTCCATTTCCCCTGAAATTATTTCCTCTTCCACGATCATAACTTGGTGAATCATTAAACCCTTGACCATTAAACCCAGCAGAACCATTTAAGCCAGGATAAACAGTAGAACCAGTGTAACTTGAGCCACTCTGAGCAACCTGACTACCATTCTGACCTGGATTTGTATTCTGACCACCAGATTGATGACCAACAACAAAGGCTAAGTGAGGATTCACTGACATCTGAGAAACTTCATAAGCCTTGCGTTTGTCTTCAAAACCATTTAGCTGAGAGCAGATTGACTCAAAGGACTGGCCAGGAAAGTTGCTTAAGGAGTTTTCAATAACTGTGGTTATGGCTTCATAATCTTTTCCTAGACCATGTAACGCAGCAAATATCTTCATATGTTTAGGAACAGGAGAACCTATAGACCCTAGTTGATCACAGACTCCTTTCACAACATTCAGATACTCAGCCATAGATAAGTTATGCTTAGCAATAGTCTGTAACTTTCTTTGAAGCTCAAACTGCCTAGATGTAGAGACTTTATTGAAATGACTTGCTAAACCAAACCATACCTCTTGAGAAGATGTGAGATGATAAACATGAGCCAAGATCTCCTCTGACAGAGAACCAAGAATCCATGAGCGAACCACTTGATCTTGTCTGTACCACCTTATGAAATCTGGATTGCTGGTTTCAGATTTTCCATCTGCAGACGTGACAGTAGCAGCAGGACAAGCTTCAGCTCCATTAACATATCCTAGCAAGAGTTGGCCAGCAAGGAAAGACTCAAACTGTGATTTCCACAAGAGATAGTTTTTCTCTGTGAGCTTCACAGTAACACTCTGTGTGATACTTAATGCAGAAATAGAAAAAGGATCAAAAGAAGAAGAGGAGCCAGCCATTGATCGACTGGGCTCTGATACCATGATAACAAAAGAAACTCAGAGAGCTAAAAGAAGATGAAATCTTATCATTGAAAAAGCTTAAAGATTACAATCACAGAAACATTGTTTATAACAGAGAAAAGCAAACTAACTAATCCCTTAATCATAGTCACAAACTAACTGCAGTACTCCAGGTGTACGATTGTCATTCAGCACAAGATCCAAGAGCTTCAAATCTGTTAGCCAGGTGTATTTGATGCTGAGCTGGTTTGACCGTACTTGCAGAGGAATCTTTTCCTGAGAAAGCTTGCTGATGAGGTTTCATGTTTATCTCCTTTGTGACCGTTGGAGTAGAAGGCAAAGGCATGGGCTTATCTCTGGCTAAGCCCATTGTAGACTGACCCAATTTTGTTTGAAAAGGGTCTTTCAAAGGCTCTGTATCCTTAACAGATTTTACTTCAAAATTCTCCAAAACTAAAACATCTTGTGATCGATGATGTAAGAGTATCCTCCTCTTTTAAATTTGATCGACTAAACTACTAGCCAAACTCTTCTTAATATGTAGCCCTTTGCTTCTCAGGAATATATCAGTCCACTTAGGGATCTCCCCCTTTCATGGAATCAACCGAGTTCTATTGCCAGATGCTTGTCTTCCCATCTTGAGACCTTTACGTGGACGGGAAATTGTGGAAGAAGAGTAGAAGAGAAGGAATTCGTGAAATACATCCTAGCTAACTCAAAGTGTTTAAAGAGAGCAACTATATCCCTCAGCTCTACGTTCAGTATCAAAGAGAAACAGAAGATAATTGAGGAATTGGAATCTACTCCTAGGCTTTCAAAAGCATCTCAGCTTCTTCTGATATGAAAAAAGTTTATATACATGAGATAATTCAGTAAATGGTGTTCCAAGTTTGGAACAACGAAACAAAGTTCTTCAGATGTGTCTTTCAAGAATAGGAAGTTTAGTCAACAGCATTGATGATCTAGTGAATTTCAGTTTAGTCATCTCATTTGGTAATTTGGTTCATTTGCCTAAAGAAGAAACTTCGTATTAGTGCCATTTTACCGAAGTAATTGATCAGAAACCATTTCCTTTCTTTCTCTCTTCTTCTTTATTGATCATCGTCCATCATTATCATCCAATCACAGTTGTTTGGGTTGATCATCTCTTAAGCATGTAACTAGCATTTGTTGAAATCAAATATCCAATTTGGGCAGATGGTTTACTAGCTCAAAAGACAGTGGTTGAACACAAACATTTAAAAACCATAGAGAAATGAGAGGGTGTGTGGAAAAAGGAGTAGAATGTTTGCTTCAAAGAATCATATATATATTCAGATGCAAATAGTTTCATGTCATAGAGTTAAGGCATTGTCTAGTAAAATTTTTATTTCATTAATATCCAATTTACAAGGAACAGAACATCTCTTATCAGTCCATTCCCCAAATTAACATCAGATATGCAAAGGCTAAAACAAACACTATAAAAGTTACAAACATCACATCTTACAATGACGCAAAAACTATTTCCCTTTCTTCTTCTTCTTCTTAAGATGAGTCCATTAGTAATCAAATGTCAAAGTTCTCCATCTGAATGCTGCTCTTCAAAGGCACATAGTCACCGAGATACCCACCAAGATGATCGTGCAGCGCAGTCTTATCAATCGCCTGATGGTGAAAACTCTTGCAAACATAGTAAAACACACTCTGCACAAGCAACCCCACTAGATTCACAATCACAAGAATACCAACCAATAACCCACCAACCCAAATCTTTGTAAACAACCCGAAATCATCTCCTCCACGAACAACCACAGTTCCGAAAACACCAGCAATGAGACCACAAAGACCAAGATACATAAAGACCATAGAACAAGCCATATGAGTCCTTCCTTGAAGCAACTCATAACTCTTCTTCATGGCAGCAATCCCGTAAATGGGCTCGAGAACAGAGACCACACTAGCTAAATGCCACCAAGCAGTCATGTAAACATGAACACCCAGAAACATAACGAAAAGCACAACCATGGAGATAACCGCAAGAACCACGCTCTGTATATCAATAGCTATAATCAAAACCAGCAGAAACAACAAGAAGACAGAGTTGTACACAAGCATCATGAGAGAAACCCAAAGGAAAGTAATGAAGAGCCTCTTGAGAACCAAAGGAATCGCCGACATTGTCGAAGAGAACGAAACCGGTTTGCTTGTGTAAAGCGAAGCAACGGTGAAGACAACAGCTGCAGTGGAGAGAAGCGAGAAGGCGAAGAGGAAGATGAGGTAACAGAATTGGTAAACAAAGAGAAGGGTCCATTCATGACTACTCTGAGATTGATCTGAAGAATCGATCTGAGCTAAGATGGGATGTGTGAAGAGGGTATGAGCGAGGATGGCGAAGGAGAGAGGGAAGATTAGGGTTAGGGTAATGAGGTAGAAAGTCTTGGGGGAAAATTTGGGGATTGTGGTGGATTCACGTAAGATACCTCCGATGCTGAGGAATTGAAGCTCTTCTGCTGCGAGATCCATTGATGATAGATGATGATAGATTAGGGTTTGTAGAGATCTGGAGAATAATCGAATTGGGGAAGAAGATAAAGGAGGTGACTTTGAAGATCTGAGGAAAGTTTCAGAGAGAGATCTCAAGGAAAGGTGAGGGATTGAAGGTGGTCACACAGTAATGGTTTAAAAAGTTTTGATTTTGCTTGGAAATTGGGAAAGAAAATTATTCTAAATTTAGGATTTCAAGACCTTGTTGAGAAAAAAAAATTAAGGGTCAAAGAAATGCACAATTACTTTCCTTTTTTGGTGTCAAAATTAAATTATTTTCAATTTTTTCCGTAAAAACTTACAAACAAAATCAAGAAGTTCATACTTCATAACCATGAAATTTCAGTATAAGATGAACTGCCCCTAATCAAATAAATAACTATAATTTTCTATTCAATAGTTAAATAATCAGAAGCTTTTCTTATTTCAAAGTATGTTTACAACGAATGTACCATGATTTTTTTGTGCAAAGATTTATTACAACGAAAATTTCACAAAAAATGTATTTTCTAAATTTTCACCCAAAAAAATTAAGATTACGTAATTCTTATTTGATATTGGTTGGCTCTCTCACGAGTCTTTGAATCATTCAGACGTCTTTGAATCATGAAGATTGAAGAATATCTTATAGTAGGCAATCAATATCAAGGTTGCAGAGCAAACAACTTGTCTCTCTGGCCGCAAGGTGATGGGCTAGTGGTAGGGTGCTCCTTGGTGAAAAGGTGAAAACTTCTACATCCAGGATTCGAACCTTCTCCTATGTATGTTGTTATCAACATTTAGTTATAAAGTCTGTCAGTTGGGAATTGACCAAATTAGTTTACCAGATAGTCAGTAATGTAGGCTACCCCTGGCACATGTCGAACGGTATCTCAATTCGGGATAGGCCGTGCAGTTGTTCTTTGAATCTCATGGATCTCATGGCCCGTTGACTTAAGCTCATGGTGTCCGTTGAACCACAGACATATTAGTTCGTTCTTGTAGCACTTTAGTACGTTCTATACCAAGGCCAATCGGATAGCCGATAGGGTATATATAAAAAAAAAAAAAAATTGTCCTTCCATGAACATACTCCATGTATGTTCTTAAACTATTCCAGAAAAATAGATGTTTTTAAATCATGAAGAGTATTTCATGTTAGCCAATTGGTTATATACCGGTCATCAAATCAACCAGCTAAGTAAATTCTCTTAAAAAAGTGTATGAGTAAGAAAAAAAAAATAGAGATAATATCATAACCTTTGCTTGATCTAATGGTCATTGACATTTAGCAATACCCCAAAGAGTTTATAATTAAGGTAAAAAATTCCTAGGTAAGGTTAAAAATCTCACGAAAATTAATAACTCCACAAGACCTTTTTATAGAAAATGTAGAGAATCGATACTCCGATTCTATCTCGATTTTCTTATTGAATTCACTGATAAGTAACACAAAAGATAAATGATACCGAGAATGTAGCGAGTTCCCTTTTCGCAAGGGTACATCTCGTGTGAGAACCTTCTCCCACAAACATCCACTATAAAACTAGAACATATGTGGTCTTAGCGCTATTCACTATAATACGAGGCTATTTATGCAGCCGAATCTTATAGATCATGCGTTTAAAGAAAGTTACCCTTCACCCTTCAATTACAAAAAAAAAGAGAAGGAATCACCCTTTTCATTTTAATAGAACTTACCAATTGTTTATTATGAAGCCTTCTTTTGTATAAGATCCTAACATATATAACATGAAATCATTGTTAAATATCGGCTTTAGAGAATCCAAGTTGCTTTGGTAACAAAGATTAGGGATTTTGATTAAGGGGGAAAATTAGGTATTTTCGACAAAGAAGACGAACAAGTATCAGAGGTCTCCCAATGTTATAATCGTTAGGGGTACAATATATTTCGGGCGAATATGGATAATATTCGGATCTCGGATATATCCCGATCCAAACTAATACGTGAACTGGCGAGACTTGCGGGTCTGCATTGGTAGTTCATCGAGTTATTTGGACTACGAGTTGTTTCCATACAAAAAATTATTCGCCCTCGTCTCATCTTAAGTACATTTAGATAGACATGTAGCACTTGTATTTTACGTGGGGCTATTGAATGATGAATTTTACAGTAATTATATGTAATTCTAATTCAAAGGTAAATTCAGTATTATTTAATCGTGTATTTGATCAAAATACATTGAAATTCATTATTATTGGATTAAGTATTCTTGTGGTGTAATTAAAATACCATAAAAACCATGGTTATTCAATATTACTTGGATTCTGTTAGAATAAATTTTGACTCATTCTTTTGTCTAAAAAAGGATGAGTAAAGCAAATCTACTACTAAAAAATTCCACCGGGAATTGCTTTAGAATTGCGTGTGACATGTTTTTCTCCAAATTATACATGGTCCACGGGAATCCAACATGAATAATTTAACATACGTTGAAGAAAATTTGATTGTTATAGAGAATACGTATACAAAACACACAAAATAAATTGTTTTATCTCTTGTAATTTCCCGGATTTCAATATATTTTTTTCAACAATCTGTGTTTATGTGGGTAGTGATGGAGACGTTCAAGATGAAGGGAGGAAATAGTGTAAGGTGTAATGATATATTTTAAGAAAAAATTATTGATTTCGGAATCAGATGGTTTTGGTATTTGGTCACGCGGAATCAGATGATTATAATACATAATAATCAATTAAAAACAGTACAACAAAATATATAAAATTTGAATAGTCAATCCAATAGCATTCCGTACAATATTTCAGAATATATCAAATTGTCACCCTCCGGACGTTTATAGAATGATTCAACGTATCACCACAAATTAATTTCAATATAGAAATAAAAAAGCTGTCAAAGATTATAAATGATCAGTTGAATCGAGAGAAAGCCTTTTTACGTGAGCCACAAATTCTTCAAAGTTGACTTTAATCGAAACAATCGAACCATTTGCAATGGCGGGTTCCTCCTCATCTCCTAAAATACTCCCAAAGTTGTGGCAAGTGTTCATCAATTTCCGAGGAGAAGAGTTGCGCAACACTTTCATCAGCCATTTGGTGGGAGCCTTGAAGCTAGCTGGAGTCAACTACTATATTGACGACAAAGAGATCCCGAGCGAGGATCTCAGTGTCCTCTTCACAAGGATCGAGCAATCGGAAATTGCACTGCTGATATTCTCGACAAAGTATGCCGACTCAGAGTGGTGTTTGGACGAGTTAGTGAAGATCATGGAAGAAGTGAAGAAAGAAAATCTAAGAATTATCCCTGTCTTCTTTAACGTGAGACCTGATGATGTGAGAGAGCAGAAAGGTGAGTTTGGCCTTAATCTGTACGCAGATGGTAAACGGAAACGACCCAACATACCGAAATGGGAGGACGCTTTGCAGTCTGTGACCGATACGATAGGCTTGGATTTTGCCAATTATAAGTAAGAAAAACACTTTGTTTTTTTTTATGTTTCTTATAGTTAGGGGTGGGCAATATACCCACTCCGAAAACCAACCCGAACTGAAATCGAACTGAGATATAATATAAAATATAGAAATAACCTAAAATATCACACATGATTGTTTTTTCGGTTTATTTAGGTGTTTTGTTTATTTTATTTTTTTGAAAAGAATAATTAATTTGGATATTTTATGAATATTTTTGGATTTTATATGTTTAAAATTTCGACATGAACCTTGGTTTTTTTGTACAGCGAAGTGGTTGCTTCTTGTAATTGGTCTTCATTTTATTTGGAAAAGGAAAATTCAAATGAAAAAAAAAAAAAAAAAATTTGGACATGAACCTGATTTTCTTAAGTTTTTTTATAAATTATCCGAATCTAACCGAATCCACCGAAACTTGAAAATACGAAAACTCAAAATATTCAATCCGAACCGAACATGTATCCAAATGCCCCTCCCTTTCTTAAGCTGATTACTCATGTTTGTTTGTTTGTAGGAATGAGAAAGAGCTCATCGACAATATCGTTGAATCGGTGAAAAGAGTAGTTGCTATGATCCCATCTCTAAGTTGTAGTGGAATGAAACAACGAGGCCTTGAAGTAAAGACAGAGAGTGTAGGCTCTATATCTTTTGAAAATCAACAGAAAGGAGCCTTGAAGATTTCACAAGATTCCATCACCAATGAAGATGCCAGAGTCACTCCGCCGCAGCACCAAGTGTTCATCAATGTCAGGGCAGCCGAGCTACGACATACCTTTTATAGTCATCTCGTGAGGGCCATGAATTCTCAGAAGATCAACGTCTTCATAGACGAGGTCGAAAAGGATACGAGTAGCAGGAGGATCAAGGAATCGAGAGTAGCATTGCCTATTTTCTCCTATAGGTATACCGAATCGAGTTGGTTGTTAGATGAGCTTGTGCTGATGAAGGAGCTGATGGAACAAGGCAAACTCAGGGTCATTCCTGTATTTTATAGGTTAGAACCTGCAGCCGTTAGAGGCCTCCGGGGAGCTTTCGGGGAAAATTTCCGATATCTGGAGATGCAATATCAGATTGAGTCTGAGACTGAGAGAATCAAAAGATGGAAAGAAGCTTTGATAACTTTCTCCAATTGCATTGGCTTTACGTCTGATGAGCGCAGGTAAATTTGATTTCCCATTCATTCTGTTGAATCCACTACTGCAATTTGAATTATGGCTTAGCTATATTCTGGACCATCACTTAGATATAATCTTTGTCTGTGGCGTCAACAATTCCTAGTTAGTCACTTTTATGGGCATGCATTCGTAATTATGTTTGATTTCTTGTCAGTTCCTTTCAATGATGTAATGAAACTCAATCTTATGTGTTTTTTCTTCATTGGTGTGGTAGTGATGAGGCCGTACTCATTGACTCTATCATTAAGAGTCTGAAGAGAGTTCTAATCGACATTTCGACAAATGAAATAGAAAACTCTAAAATGTTTGGAGTGGAACGACGCATCAAGCAACTAGAAGAGATATTAGAGTTTGATCATGAACAAACGCGTTTTATTGGAGTTGTTGGGATGCCTGGGATGGGTAAAACCACTCTCGTAAAAATGTTGTATGAAAAATGGCAACACAAGTTCGAGAGTGGCATGTTTTTTCCAGACGTCAGTAAGATGTCAAAGGAATACGGATTGGATTGGCTGCAGAAGAGTTTAATGCAAGTGCTGTTGAAAGATATTAATCCCAACATAGGATATACAGAGAACGCACATGAGGTTTGGAAGAATGATCTTCTCAAAAGGAAAGTTTTTATTGTTCTAGATGATGTTAGTGGCAAGAAACAGATCAAATTTCTTCTTGGCAAACGCGATTGGATTAAGGCAGGAAGCAAGATTGTTATTACATCGAGTGATGAGTCACTGCTCCGGAAACTGGTTCAAGATATATATGTAATTCCAAAATTGAACAGCAGAGACAGTTTACAATACTTCACTTACCACGCCTTGGGTTCGGATTATGCCAAAGGCAACTACATTCAATTGTCCAGACATTTTTTGGATTTCTCCAAAGGCAACCCACTAGCTCTGAAAGCTTTGGGTGTAGAACTTAGTGGGAAAGGCGAGGCTTATTGGGAACAGAGAATTGGAACGCTGACACAAAATTCCAACAAGATGATCGAAGATGTCTTGAGAAGAAGATATGATGAACTCACGGAGAGGCAGAAAGAAGCTTTTCTTGACGTTGCGTGTTTCTTCAAATCCGAGGATACAAGTTATGTAAGATTCCTGGTGGATTCCTGTGATACTAAGGCCAAGAGTGAAACAAAAGATCTTACAGATAAGTTTCTCGTCAATATTTCTGGCCATCGGGTTGAGATGCATGATATATTGTGGACATTTGCTAAGGAACAGGCTTCATACGCATTGGCTAATACTACAGGGATCCAATTCAGGCTGTTGAACCATCAAGATATCATTTTTGTTATGGATAACATATTGGTGAGATTATTTTTTCATTTCGAAACCATTAACATGCATTAATTGTGCTAAATCTCCAGCTTTTGGATGATGGACTAAGTAATGTAGAACTTCAGTATCTGGTGCTAACTTTTTTATGTGGTGGGCTAACTGTTTTGTTTACAGGAATTGAAAAACGTCAGGGGTGTTTTCCTAGACATGTCCGAAGTTCCAGAGAAATTGAGCTTTGATGCTAACATCTTCAGCAGTATGTGTAGTCTTCTGTATCTCAGAATATACAATTCTGCTTTCACTCAGGAAGGTAAAGATGACTTGAAAATTGGTGTTCCCAAGGATCTTCAGTTGCCATTAGAGAAGGTGCGGTATCTCCACTGGCTGAAATTCCCATTGGAGAAACTTCCATCAGACTTCAATGTGACTAATCTTGTCAAGCTCGAGTTGCCTCACAGCTCAATTACGCAAGTTTGGGAGGGTTGTAAGGTAAGTCTCACTGTACTTCACAATTCTTCTCTTTGAGTAAATTTCATGAAACCAAAACTAACTTTGTGGTTGATTTCATTACAGGATACTCCAAAACTAAAGTGGGTGGATCTCAGCTATTCACATAAGTTGAACAACCTTTCCGGGCTGTCAAATGCTCACAGTCTTGAAAGGCTGAATCTTGAAGGGTGCACAAGTTTGGTTAACTTGCCTCAGTCAATGGGAAACATGAAGAGTCTCATCTTCCTTAATATGAGAAGTTGTAAGCATCTTAGATTTTTTCCGACCATGAAGCTGGGCTCTCTGAAAGTTCTCATACTGAGTGACTGCTGGGAACTCCAAAAATATGATTTGATCTCAGAAACTCTAGAGGCTTTATATTTAGATGGTACCGCGCTAAAGCGACTTTCTCCAGCCATTGGGGATCTAGAGAGTCTTGCCATATTGAATTTGAGAGGCTGTAAAATGCTCGAGAGTCTTCCTGAATGTCTTGGAAAGCAGAAATCTCTTGAAGAATTAATACTCTCTGGCTGTTCAAAGCTTGAGAGTATTCCTAAGGACGTAGAAAACATGAAATATCTGCGGATCTTATTGCTTGATGGGACAAGAATAAAAGAGATGCCCAAGATATATTCACTTCAGCGTTTATGCTTAAGTAGAAATAATGCAATGGTTCATCTGCAGGGTAATATGAGTCGATTTTATCACTTGAAATGGCTTGACTTGAGGAACTGTGAGAATCTAGAATATCTTCCTACTCTTCCACCAAATCTTGAGTTCTTCGACGCACATGGCTGTGAGCGACTGGAAGCAGTCACAAACCCATTGTGTTCTTCTACATCGACTGAGCAGATTCGTTCCACTTTCTTTTTCACAAATTGCAACAATCTTGAACAAGATGCAAGGGATATTATCTCATCTTACGCCCAATGGAAATGCGACAGACTTGCGCTTGAATGTTACGATAGGGTCTCTCTCAGCTTCTCTCACCTTAGATTTTTTTGTTGATTTCTTATCTTAATGGTTGGAATTTTGCATTGGTTTTGCAGGGCGTAGTATCAGGAGCTTTGTTCAGTCTTTGCTATCCTGGATTTGAAGTTCCCACGTGGTTCCACCACCAAACAGTTGGATCAATCTTAGAGCCAAAGCTGCAACCACATTGGTGTAACAATAGGCTTTCCGGGATGGCTCTTTGTGTAGTTGCCTCATTCCATAGCAACCAAGATCCGATTGACATTTTCGTAGTAAAATGTAAAATCCAGTTTGAAAAGGAAGATGGATCTCATATCAGCTTAGATTGTGATGTTGGAAGTTTGACCAAACCAATAAGGATTGAGTCAGACCATGTCTTTATCGGCTATGGTAGTTGCTCACACATAATAAAACGTTTGGAGGATGAGTTCTCTGGTAGTTCTATACCGACAAAGGCTTCCCTTGAGTTCTATGTGTCTGATGCATATAAAAGTGAAGTAGTCAATTGCGGATTAAGTTTGGTGTATGCGGAACCACAGAACAAACCTGTTAAACCAAAACACTACAAAACTTCTTCAGAAAGGGGTGGTAGTTGGGTTGAAGATTTGCTTACTTACACTTTTCTTTCAGCTGTCTGTGTTGTCCTCGTTGCTCCTCAGTATTACTTGAGGATTTTCAATTACTTGTGGCCGCTACTTGTTTGTTTCTTTTGCCTTCTGGCCTTTGGATGGGTCATGAAATGGAAGGAGAGGAAACCAAAACAGGAGAAAGGCGGCGAGGCACCTGGAACAGGATAGTGGAGAGCAGGACAACACATGGAACCGTAAGTTTGGAACATGAGAAGTAATGTGAAGTTTGGTATATGAATTATATCTATGTTTATAACAAATATTTCCTATGTTCATTATTGCAGGATCTTGTACTTACCAACCACTTTTCCATTACCAGCTTTATGTTCCAAAGGGTCATACATTTGATCTTCTAAATACTTTTGCGGCTAGCCGGAATTTCTTCAAAATGGAAGGAAGCTTTCAAGTCATAAACAAATTTAAGGGTATAATAAAGGATTATTTTTCTCCCTTGTCTTCAATGCTTTTGGCGGAATACTCTGTTTCCAAGACTCTGTTTTGATACTCTGTTCGGAAATTCTGCTCTTGCTTAAGTAGGAGCATTACTTATTTCTCAACAGATTCTGTTGATCCCTTGTTTACCAATGTAAATTTGTGAGCTTTATCTTTTAGGAGGTTTAACTGTTTAAGAAAGATTTTTGAAGCAAAATAAAACCATTTGGCTACAAGAACAATTAAATTGGTTAGATTGCTTTCCTTACAAGTATCTTGTCTTCTTCTTTTTGTCTGGATCTTTCGGTAATCAATAACGTTGTGGAAAGTGAGTGGTGGGTGGTAACAATTGGTCTAAGAAAATGATTGTCTATCTGCACCGCAGTATCAAGTGTTCATAAACTTTCGAGGAGAAGAGCTGCGTAAAGGGTTTGTAAGGCTTCTAGTCGAAATTCTAAAAGGAGAGAAAGTCAACGTATATGTTGATGAAGAGGAGTTACGTTAGAGGCAAATATCTAAACGATCTTTTCCATAGCATCGAGGAGTCGGATATCGCTCTCACAGTTTTCTCCGAGAGGTATACGGAGTCCGAATGGTGCTTAGATGAGCTGGTTAAGATCAAAGAATGCATGGATGAAGGCGATATTCAGGTGATTCCTATCTTCTTTAACTTGGAAGCGGATGATGTGACGTATTTGAGAGGAAAGTTTGGAGAAAATTTCCGGAAACTGAGGAGAAACTATCCCAAGTAGTCGGAGAAGACTGCGAAATGGAAGGAAGCAATCATTTCTGTTTCGCAAAAGTTTGGTTTGTCTTCAGAAAACAGGTTCTTTTAGGGGTGGGCGTTCGGGTGACCATTCGGGTTTCGGTTCGGGGTTTCGGTTTCTGTATGAGTTTACGTCAATAAACTTTCCCTTTTCGCCTTTTCGGTATTATGCAGTTGAAGGCTCTATCTCAAAATTGTTCTTGGTTTAAGTCAGAATGGAACATGTTTCTTATGGAACAAAAAACCTTCTAAACTTCTTGACCTGGTATATATACAGAAGATCGAAGAAATGATGTGATATGTCTATTGCTGCATGCTCTCTTTTTGCTTAGGATCGTTAACCTAGTTTTGTTCCTCGGTGGACAAGAAACATGATCTTATATTCTTATTCCTCCAAATGGGTAAGTTCATCTCTTTCTTTTGAAAGATAAAAGAAATTACCTAATTTAACACAAAGTTATGTCAAAATACCAAAACTAACACTTTAAAGATTAAATTTACTAGAATAACACAAATATTTTGTAAAAAGTTTCAATGCCCCTCGTTTTTCTAATTAATTACATCAGTGCCATACTTTTTTGGAATATCTAATTTTATAATTATAAAATATATTTAATAAAATACAGAAAATTGAAATTAATAAACACTTAAAATTAAAAATTAAACATATAATAAAAATTAAATTTAATTAATGAATAAAAAAACTTAAAATTTAATATAAAAAAAAAAAAAAATAAATAATAATTAAGTAATAAATACTAAGTAAAAAATATTACATATAAAAAAGAAATTAAAAATAAAGAAAATAAATAAAAATAAAGAACTATTAAAAAGTATAAAAAACAAAAAAATAAGAACAAAAATAAATAAGTAATAACAATAATAATAATAAAAATTTTAAAAAAAAATAAAGTAACTAAAAATAGAAAAATAAAATAAACTAAAAAAATAGTTATAATAATAAAATATTAATAAAAATAAGAAAAATAAATAAACTACATTAAAAATATATTTTAAAATGGTAATAAAAATAAACGTATTAAAAAATTCAATAAAAAATTAGAGAAATATGAGTTTTATGGAAGTGAAAACATCCACTGATAAATGAATGGCTTGCCGTAACTTAATACAGTGATTAAATGAATCTATCATAGCGTAATAGAACGATTAAATAAATCTACCAGAACTAGAAATAAATCTCTGTCACTGAAAAGTCTGCCAGTATCTAAATAAATTGGCCACAAAAAATATGTTGGCACTGGAAGTGTTAGTGCATGATTGTTAGGGATGTATCTAAAATTTAAAGCCAAATTTTGCTTTAATAACGAAACTCAAACCAATCACACTTTAACTTTCTTTCAAATTCTTTTAGCTAAAATGAAATATACATCAATCATATTTTAGCTGTTCTTAAAATTCTCACGGCTCAAAGAAAAAAAATCTGCAGCTTTTTCTTTGCTGTAGTCCTTAAAATCTTACATGTATATCTTTTATTTTATCTCTCCGGTAATTTAATTTTTTAATATTTTAATTAAATATATGACAATATAACTACAATAAAATAATATAATTTTTACCAAAATATAATATTATAGGTTAAAATTAATATTACACATGAACTTTTATTTAATTAAATTATTTATTTTATAAAATAAAAATATTACCTATATACTAATTATATATTAATTTAGAATATATTAAAAATATTATTTATTTTCTATGAAAAAATATTGATAATGATAAATATTGAAATACTACATATGAAATTTTACAACAACTATTCTAGAGTTACAACAAATATATCTACAGACAAAATTTTATAGCAAAAGTTTCAAAACTTCGGATCTGCAGTTACATCAAACACATCTACAAACAAAATTTTACAGCCGCTAAGCTACAACTATAGTCCAACTAATTGGGCACTTATTGTAGTCACAAATAAGTTTGCCATCACTAAACAAAAATCTTTCGTCAAACGATGTCCATCACTACGGGCAGTGTGTATATGGAGATTGAGATCCCAAACGATCTTTTGATACATGTATGTGAGGACCCCATGCATATAGACGATAGTCAAAGAAGTTTATGTGACAACATGGCAGACCGAACGAAATCCTAGGGTTTTCAAAGATAAATGAATTTTGAGTCCAACAAATGTGGACGTATCTAAAGTGAAAGAATATATGTTCGAACAACTAGCCAGTATGTTTTGAATCACACACTCTCATTTTATTTGTGTGGTATTGTTTTTCTATGATACAAAATCGGTTTCTATTTTTTACGAAATTGCTAGGTGAAGAAAAATCGTATCTTAGCTATGATAGTATTAATCCGGACGATTCGAGCAAAATGGAAGCATGTTGTACACTTCAAAATATTCGAATGCCATCGACATTTCCAGATCGCCTAACCACGACATGGGATCAAAGATTGGTGTTCTCATAATATTGCTGAGGAATATTGATCCTAAGAGTGGTTTGCGCAACGGTATGAGAGTTCAGGTTACCTAGATGGTTCGTCATATTATCCAGGCTAAGATTATAATGGGAAAAACAATCTTATCGATCGGTACAAAGTCTTGATTCCAATGATCTCTCGATGCAAAGATTCTCTTCTCGAATGAAGCGTTGACAATTCAATGTGGCTCTCGCTTTTGCCATGACTATAAATAAGGGTCAATGGTAGACACTTGAAAAGGTTGGTTTGGTTTGGTTTTACCTAATCTCGTCTTTGCTCATGGTTAGCTTTATGTAGCGGTATCGAGAGTCAAATAAAGATTCGGACTGCAAATCTTGATTACCGACAAAGAAGGGAAGATCAATAATGTCGTTTACAAAGAAGTGTTTGTAAACGTCAAATAGTCTTTCGATTCATTTTTAATCGTTTTTCAAATATTTTGTACAATTGTTTCAATTCTTCTATTATATACTTCATGGTTTTTAACAAAATCCGAATTCGCTTTATTTATATAATTTTGCAACTAATATAGAAAGAAAGTATCAAATTTATTTACGAATAAATCAAAATCTTAAACATATCAATAACACACAATATAAATTGTGATGTGTTAATGATATATTTTAAGAAGAATATTGATTTTGGAATTAGATGATTTTTTTTTTTTTTTTGGATCGGCATGAGATGATTTTTAAATTCCTAATCATATCATTATTTGGGAAGTAACTTTTGAGAAAAATGACGTGTAATGTTGACA
>OVAF01000046.1:0-88594 GCA_900406245.1 Odontarrhena argentea
CAAAATGTGGTCCTAGTGAGAACCAAAAAATTGCTATGTTATTAATTATGTTACTATATTATTGATATTTACTACATATATAAATAGTCATTTACTTAATAGTCATCTATTTTTATAGAAACATATGTAAAAAATAGACAAAAACATGTATATCAAGTGGAAAAAAAAAACAGAAATAGTTATCTATTTGATAATCATCTATTCGATGAAAACAGATGCAAAAAACAGACAAAAATATGTGGTCCCAGTGAAATAAAAAAAAATCTGACAAAAAAGGACATTATATTAGCTACACAAAAATAAGGGTATTTTCGGCAGCACAATACACAAAATCAGTCAACCTTTGCTATTTTACCAATTGACTCAATATGAGTGCTATTTTCCTAATTTCCATGAGAGAGAGTGTCATTTCACCAATTTACTCATAATATAATTACTCTTAAAAGATTGGCTGACTTTATATTATCAAATTCGAATTCCAAATTTATGTGAATAATTTATATTCTTACCTCACTAAGTCATTATACAGTCCAAAGGCATCATATTTGCGACAGAAACGTTTCGATCTTTTTTTCCCGGCCAAGATTAGGTATAGTTTTGTGGTTGATCGACAAAAACAATAGGAAAGATTAATTATGGCAATTATGCTCGTTATATAAATAGACAATTTGACCCTTCAAGGTGAGAATGTATTATTTGGAGACCTCATCATATTATTAAAAGAGCACTATTAAATCACTACAATTTCGATTTGTGTTTATTTATAGTTGGTAACTGAATGGTTTAATGGTAAAGAGTCGTGATTTTGAGTAATCTAAGAAGATTTTTTAAGTTTTTTTTTTTTTTCTGTAAATTAATAACTAGCTAGTTGGCTAAATGTTTTTGTTTTGTAAACCTTCAAAATTCAAGACTCGCTATGCAACAGCTAGAAAATGTTTTTCCAAGAAATGAAAATGGTTATGTAATGCATAATTAAAGACAAGCTCGTTGGTAGGAATTAAGTAATTAAAATGATAAAGGTTAGTTTTTGTTCTATCTATTGATTGGTCACATCATGAGATTATGATTAGACAAATAGATACCAACTTGGTCACACAAAAATGTGATAAGATTCTTCAGAACACTAAAAACACTTTTTTTTTGTCAACTGCTTAAATTTCCTCGAATCTCCTAATTTTTCTTTTCCTTTTGTAGCCAGTATCACGTTCATTGCAGAACGTTAGATTTATATGAAAAAAAAAAGAGATAAGAGTTATCACTTTATAGAACAATTGCTTCAGCACTATACTAAAAAAAAAAAAAAACTAACATATATATGAGAATTAACTAAGATCTAGTGGCACTCAGAAGTTATATCATTTTAAGTCTATTCACTTTTTTTTTTCTTTTTTTTTTTCAAATCTCTTTGTACACAATTTTCAGCTTGTTCGAAAATAAATGAATAGTACATTGCGCGCATTTTTTTTTATTTTTTTATTTTATTATTATTATTTTTTTTTTTGATAAACTGGTGGGAGTTCCAGACCTTTGGCCCGTAGTCTCCTCCAGTACCCGGAGTCAGCCTTTAGATATTCCTATGTAAAGAATACCCCTCCGTCCCAATGGTGGTTTGAACCCGGGGCACAAGGGAACCAACCCCCTTGTACTACCACTAGGCCACCAACCCATTGGTACATTGCGCGCATTGCGAGTGCTTTTTAAATTCCTGACAAAAAGCCATTCAAAATCCAGAAACTAAAAACTAAGCATCTTGTATATCCATTAAGCAAACAAAAGTTCAAAATATAGTAAAATCATGAAAATTTTTGTTGATAATTAGAAAAAAAAAAACATCTTCATTGACCAAGTAAACATGTAAAAAATACACCAGAAATTTTTTTCCAAAAAATGATAATAATATAAATAAAGAAGCAGCCAATCATTATTCAAAAACATTTGCAAAACGAAAAACAGAAAAAAACACACACCAAAAAAAGTCAAAAGTCTGTTTTTTGCCTTCATTCAACACCAAAAATCTGCCTTAGCTTAAGAACTTGTTGATAAACTTTCTCTGATTCAGGCAATGAAGCAGCAACACTGTTACGTTCAAGACATCTTTTACCCCAAGCTACGATCTTTGGGCACTCAGCTTCAACAGAGAAATCACCACATTGCTCAAAAGCATAGAACCAACTGTAGAATGGGACAAGAGCTATGTCTACATAACCAAATGTGTCTCCTCCAAAGTAAGTCTTGTCTCCAAGCTCAGTTTCAAGAATCTTTAAGCTCTCAAGAAACTCTTTCTTGCCTTTCTCTTGTTCTTCTCCTTTCTTGTTTCCCCAAATCTTCATTCCTCCTTCAAATGATATCTGCATTTTGATGAATTGGATCAAAAATCAAGTGGACATATAAACCAAACCAAAACAAACTGAATCAGAACTGTTTTTGTAACCAAAACCGAATTTCGTTTTAAATTCACATTCAATATTTTTAAAAAAATTTACACTTTTTTCTATAATACAGAGTTACATCTACATCTCAATACTGTACACATAAATTATAGTCTTAATTTTTTTTTAATTTTTTTTTGCAATTCTAAGACCGAAGAAAAACCCGAGCCATAAAAATGCGGTTTAAGTTTGGTATAATCTCTCTAAACCAAAAACAGAGCACAAGTAGCAGTTAAAAACAGAGGAAATGAAACTGAAATGTGTTCAAACATTACCGTTTTATCAGCAAAATCAGCCCAAAACCTGGCAGTGGCTCTAGCTTGAGGATCAGAGGGGAAGAAAGAAGCAGTCTCGTTCCACGTCTCATCGATGTACTGAACCTGGACGAGCGATTCAGGGATTGGTTTGTCTTCATGGATAAGAACAGGAACTTTCTTGTGAACAGGATTTGATTTCAGCAACAGCTCACTCTTGTTGAACAGATCTTCTTGTTGAGCCTCGAACTCAATTCCTTTCTCTCTCAACGCAATTTTCGTCCTCATACCGTATGGACTTGCCCAAAAGTCTAAAACCACAACTTTGCCATTGTCTTTCCCCATATTTGAGCTATCTCTGATACAGAACACTAAGCCACAATAACATATATATATACACAACTCACAAGCTCATGTATGATTATTAAGGATTGAATATGGTGAAGACGTGGGGAAGAGATTGGATTAGATAACATTTAAGAATGAGCTGTCTAGATGATCGTGGAATCAACTCAAAAGTTTATACCTTTGTGGTGGATTAACAGTTGACTTACAATTCGAGGAGTACAATGAAAGTATATGAACAAAATCATTGAGTACAAGAAACTCTCAGTCTCTTGTTCGCTCCATTGGCTCAAGTCTCAGAGCAGCACTACAAAGAAAAAAAAAAAAAAAAAAAAAACAAAAAAAAAAAAANCAAAAACAAGATAACCTCTAGATTAGAAAACATGAACCGAGTTGAAAACAATTAATTCGGTTTGATCGAAGAACATTTTCAACTCGGTTGAGACAATACTGTTTCATAAAATGTTTCAAAAAACATACCAACTATTCCCTTGCATTTAAAAATAACCAATCCAATGATACATGTATCCATTTACAACAATTTATTGGAAAGTGAAAATGAAGAATGAAGCACAAAGACAAGATGGTGCAAAATCAAGGAAACTTAAGGAGCCAAAGAGAGCAATTTAAATTGTACCAACAATTTAAATTGTGTCTAAAAATAATTAAGGTCCGAGAGTTGCACATGTGAAGACCAAGGGAATTAAAGTAACTAGGAAGATTTAAATTGTTAGCACAATTTAAATCTTGTCCGTGATAATCAACAAATGAGTTCACGGATGGAGAATGCATTAATTGAATGGATGGTGAGGATTAAATTGTATAAGATCAGCAAGAAGACAAGCTACTTTGGTCCAAGAGTCAACACAGGCTGCTAATGTTTATACCAAGCCGTGAGAAGCAAATCAAAGAGATTAAACAAATCAGAGTCAACTATGGCTGCACATGAAGCTCACGAGACTAAAGAAGGCTGATATTGGTTTGGTTCAAACCAACATATGAAGACAAAATAAATCCTACACGTGAGCCTTGTGCCTAAAGAAGAAAGAGCCGTAGGGAATTTTGAACAACAGCCCCAACATTTATAGAAAGTAGCCGTTGGTTTATATTGACCATTTGTAGTGTTTGTAGCTTATAAATACTTGTATGCTTGCAAAGATAAATCTAAGTTTGGGGAAACCCTTCTTCATATTCTCTCATGTTACATTATTCTCTCATATTCTCCACATAATTCTCATCATATTCTCTTGCATATTCTCTTGCATATTCTATCATATACTCTCATATTCTCAATCATATTCTCTCGGTTCTAAACCAACACAAATCTCACAAATACTTCCGCTTATGCTACTCTAAATTCCAACACAATTAACACAATAAATGATTGAATATTGAATAAACTGATACGTTCAAGTTTTAGTTTGTATGAACAATAACAGATTTTGCACAGAGCCTCTGAACCATCCGCAATTCACACATTCGAAGACTCCTAGTTCCTTAATTAGGGAGTCAAATGTTCTCACGTGGTACTTGCGGGCGTGCAAGGCATGGCAAAAATTAGTTGCGGTAATATGGAAAGGCTTGCAACGGGAAGCGAGTCGCGACTTGGCTGGAACAAAGTTCAAATATATCTTAAAAACTCAAAGGGTGAAAGCTATATAGAGTAGTTGAGGATTATTATAAGACAAACCTGTAAAATCCAACAAGAGCACGCAGCAGCCATTTTTTCAAGTCAAGCCTAATGGCAGGAATGAAAATGCCGAGGAATTGTATTAGGAACATCTGATTCAGAAGGAAAAAAAAAGGATGAAAATAAGGTATAGGGATGTACAAGAAATGATAAAACTGAAGTGTTAACTTGTACAAAGGAATTACCTGAAATATGATAGTTGCAGTAATTGTAGCAAAAAACATATTGTCTCTAAGGACTTGTTTGAAAGTTTGGTCTGCACTTCGGATTTCAAACTCACCAAAAACCTGCATTTTTTCCAATTCATACCAGATGGAAAAGAAAATAGAAAAAGAAAATAGAACTAGCCAGCGGTGATCACCTTATCTCAGATGAACGATAATTAAAAGATTAAGAGAAATCAAACATTACCAGGCAGAAGACCAAGGAGCTGTATATAAATGTGTTCTTCACTTGTTCAGCATTACCAGCATTGCCATGCTTCAGCTTCAGTATACTATCAGATTGTATGACCGCCAGAAACAGCACTAGGTAAATCACCTGGAGGAAGGTATTTTATGACAGAAGCATTTATTTAGATGTCTCCAAATTCTAAATAATTTACTGTCTTTATCTGCTCCCTAAGAACTAAGAAGACGTAAAAGATTTTCTAGATCATTAGTACTCACACATGGCAAATATAGGATTCTAGGCTGCATACCTGTGTAACCAACTTGAACCACATCGTCTTGGTTATGAAAGGGTCTCTGGACCAAAGGAGAAAAAAGGGATGCATATTACTGTTTCTTCCAGGATTTTGAGACCCATACAATAATGTCTCTTTTTAAAAACAACTATATATAGCATCACTTGTTAGTCAATACTCCGCCTTCATCTTATTCAGATTTCGTGTACCTTATGCCAACCGGTGGCTTCCCCATTAGATGGTTAGCTGTTGGTCTATATGCCAATGCTAATGCTCCAAAGATGTCCACAATAAGATTAAGCAACAGAAGCTGCACCAGGGAATAGCAAAAATTGGGTTAGGTACAAAGGTTTCCAAACAGGGAAAAACTAGATTACAACAAAAGGATAACATTTTCGAACCTGCACGGAATTAACTGGAAATGCGTCATAGAATACAACTTCTACCACACAGATAGACAGGGCTGATACGCTAACAGTGAGCCGGAATTGGACATATTTCTGGATATTGGTGTATAGAGATCGACTCCATTGGATAACCTGCATTTTTCAAACAAGCCACGGTTTGTTTATCATTATTGTAAGCGTTCTATTTTAGCCATGCATATAATAAACGAACCTTGAGAATTGTGACAAAACTGTCATCCAATATAATGATATCGGAATTCTCCTTTGCTGCAGCTGTACCTCCAATTCCCGTTGCAAGGCTAACATTCGCCTGTGCAAGGAAAGCAATGATTGTGGGTTGTGGTAGTGATTGAGTATGTCGTTCAGTTTAAGGTTTTAAGTTTATATGTGATAATAATGACAGACCGCGCATAAAATCGGTGTATCATGTATCCCCATCCCAGTGGCTGCAACTATTTCCCCTTTTCTCTTCAGTGCTTCGACAAGCAAAAGGATGTCAGCAGGAGAGGCTTGAGCATAAACCTTCACATGTAGTAGTGTGTTAAATTAAAACATATGTAACAACCATAGAAAGCGAGCAATCTGACTAAGTTAGTGGCTCAGCAACATCTATGTGTATAACGAGTTCACTTAGCAAGGTGTGATAGTGTGACAACTGATATACTGAATCCAACTATCTTATTCCATACTCGTGGATTTATATGCTAAAAGCAAGCATAAATATATAGAAGAATATTGGTTCATACTGAGATGTCTCCGGCGATATTCTCTTGATCTTCATCAGAAAGATCTCGAAAATCAGCCCCTGTCGTTATTTCTTTTGCAGTATCCCCAGATGCATCCCTCAGTATCCCACATACTGTTGCTATTGCTTTTGCGGTCAAAGCGGCATCGTCCGTCACCATGCAAACCTGAAATTCAACATATTTTAGCTAGGTTATTGCCTAAAATTACTGTATTCCACAACATATATGTGAAGGTGTCACCGCATATTTTAAATGACATGGCACCTTAACACCTCCTGATCTGCACAGTTGAATTGCATCTCTTGTACCTTGCCGGCAAGGATCCTGCTCGTTATTGAAAACAATGGATAAAAAATGACTGAAAAGACGTTGTACGGTTCGAATAAAGTGAAACCAAGTTCTAATTCTCACTGCATAGCCAAATACACCGAAGGACTTATTAAAGTTTTGGAATGAGTGCTGGAAACTTTACCTCTATACCAATAATAGCCAACAAAACAAGATCGTCAATGGGTGGTGAACATTCCAGTTTATAGCGTCGGTAAGCAAGTGCAGCACAACGCCTGCCTTGGATACACATTTCTGCAATTGTTTCTTCAAAATCCTTTAGAGAGAATCGAATTCTATATCAGAAACCAAACAAGAAATAATAGTGTATTTGAAAATTAGTAATCTATGCTCATAAACAAACCTTGCGTTTCTGTTCATCAATTGCTTTTGATTTGTTGGTCTCATCCATATACGATACGCAGAAACTCAGAATAACCTTTGCAGATCCTTTCCAATGAACACGGGCTTCTGAATCAAGCTATAAATGAATTACAAGAGAAACATAACTTTATAAGAATCAAACATAGCTTAAAAAATGCAGCTATGAAAACATGGAGATATATATATATATATATGTTCATCAGAAACAACATAGACAAAGTTATGTTACCTGTAGTGCCACGCCTCCATATTTCTTTTTTTGGTCAAATGGTATTGTATGGTGGACTAATGATGGTGACCTAGCCTCATCAAATTTCATTCCCAACTACAAAATACGAGTATCTAACAGTCATTAGTTATGAAATTGGTAACTATACCAAGTGGTAATGTAAGACTACAAAGAAACAAAACCTTATTGCCGAATCTAAGAATGGCTTGTTCTGTTGGTGATCCATAAAACTCTGGTTCAGTGGCTCCCTAGAATTTATCACGATGATATTAAATATAATTCACACTATATATATATATATATATATATATATATAATATTATCGACAGTACTACAGGAACCTATCAAATAGTTTTCCATAAACTCAACACCAAGATCCAGGACACAATTACCATTTCAAAAACAACACTACCATTGGTGTTATGGGCAATGCCTTCTATGATTAGTTCTTTAAGAAACGTGGGGAATTGTGAAAGACTATCCATATCTTGCGTTCTTATTTCTCCAGCCCGGACATCAACCACAGACATCTGCTAAGCAGAAAAGGAATAATTAAATGGGTACATAAGACGAAAACGAGGAAGCAGGAAAGAGCTGATTGCACATAAAAAAAAAAACACTTGCCTCATTCGAAGTTAAAATTCCAGTTTTATGACACACTAATGTTGTTACAGATGCCATTGTTTCACATGACGAGAGTGTTTGCACCTGAATCACATTACATAAGTTAAGTGCATATTATGCGGCTATGCGCTCACGACATTGAAGAATTTGGAATATAAATGTTGAGTACCAAAGCGTTGTCTGACATCATTCTTCTCATGGTCTTTGCAAGGCTGATGTAATAAGACAAGATGAAGTAACTGTCACGAGAAAAAAAAAAACTGCAATGGCAAAACTAGAAGGATGCAGCCTTAAGGTCATGCTACTCCTCTTTCTCATACGTATTTTATTTAGGCAAATTTTCTATAGGATGCTTACTTCAAAAGAATAGCTGAAGAAAATCCAACAGGCAGTGCCACTATTATTATCTCGATCTACAAAATTCATATATTGACACGAGGTTACAAAGAAAGGCCATTACTGTAGCAAAAAGTGATAAGGTACAGCATTGACGTACCCCGAAACTCATAGATATGATCACAAATTCTGTTGTTTCATGGGCAGTGGTATTTCCCAGAATAAATTTTGGAGTTCCATCTGTCCTTTTCGTCCGACCATGATAGTATCTGGAATGAAAAGGATTGTTAGGTCCATATTTCCAGGAATGCAGCTGGATATGTTAGATCTGATGCAGAACATAAGCGTGATGGTACATCGTAACAAAAGACAGACGTACCGGCATAATTGAACAATACAGGCAACTGCGGCGAATGAAATGACTAACCAGCTAGCACAATTTGCAAGCCGTTTCAAGTATACCTAGTAAAACGAACCACACGTAATAAATTTGCAAACTATCATAGATAGCAAGGAATAAGTAATCAATAAAAGATACCTGAAAGGGCTTTTCTTCATCAGTCTCATGCCGAATCTCCCCCCATCCAGTGTGTTTTCCAACACGTATAACCTAAAATGCACGGGGACAGAATATAGAGAATTAGAAGATCAAAAACCACATACTCAGAAAGCAAGCATGGACGTCAAGAAAAATTATTTTGTCCATAAAAATCCGATTTCAGATTTTACAAACATAGAACAGTGTTAACAATAACAGAAATATCAAATTTGGAGTGAGATTGTAAAAATAATAAAAAAACTTAGCTCGAGAGCTTACCATCATTGTACCTATACCCTCGATCAATTTTGATCCAGAAAATAGGAATGGATCATTTATAAGATCTTTTTGAACCTGCTGTTTGAAAGAGAGAGATTAAAAATACAGGAGAGTTAATAAGATAGCTCATCAACAGGAGTACATCATACATTTTGGTGTGAGGCAATTACTTCACGCTCGTCAATCTTCAATGAGTTGGCAACAAAGAGGACACCATCTGCAGGTACCTGAAACATTAATTAAACATACTTGAGACAAACTGTAAAGCTCAAGAAAAACAAGCCAAACAATGATAACTACTAAAAGCATACCTGGACACCATTCTTGAGGGGTACAATATCTCCCACAACAATATCATTAGTGGAAATCGAGACTCTTCTACCACCTCTAATAACCTGGAACAAAAAACATTCAATAGATAATGTAGGCAACACCAAATATAGATGACAGAGTGCAAGAACAAACCTCAAGGCGAACTTTTCTCGTATCCTCGCTAAACTTTTGAAACTCACAAGACAGCCGATGCTCAATGGTAGCTGCAAAATGGGAGGTAAATAAAAAAATTTAGATTGTTTCTCTACCCTCTCGACCGTCTGAGAATTGAAGTAGAAAAACAAGTTTAAAAACTGGCTACTGCTAAGCAACTCGAGAGCGTACCATACCTCTGACAATGAGGTCAACGACAACGGCCAAAATGATGCAAGCTTCTACATAGAAACCATTATGGATAGCCTGCAAGTTGACAAAAAAGAAAAAGAATGCTCTAACAAAAAGCCACAAAAACGATGAATCTCTACACCAAAGCAACAATGACAGTAATTTAGGTGAGTAGATCACAACTCACCTTTGTATTGATTCGCAGTAGCGAATAAAATACAGCAGCAAGCGTCATAAGCAGGGAAGGAAGCGAGTGGGTAGCTTTCCAGATACATCCCTACAAATTAATACCCATTTTGGTGAGTTCAAAAGCTTTACAATTTAAGACCAAAAGCTAATTTGATGGCATACCCAGAAACTAATTCCCTTTTGGCAAAGGTATGTGTTTGACCCAAACGTCTCCCTTCGTCGCTGAATCTCATCTTCTTCGCACGGATTTATACCCTTTTCAAGGTCAGTCTTTAGCAAAATTGATAATTTCTCAACCTGTAAAGTGTAAATCAGACGAAATCCCTAATAAGCATTGAAGAACTGATTAAGAAGTGTTTAGCTTACACGATCATGTCGATTCAAAGTTTGACGGGTGAAGACGTTGTCGAGTTCGTCGAGTCCAATCAAAAATCCGCCATGATCTGAGGTTGGAGATATCAATTATTTTATCAAAAAATTGATTTCGTATCCAATTGCAAATCAATGGCATGAATTATTTCTGGATTTCTGGATTTCTGATATGAGATACATACTGAACGAAAGTCCCCTAGGACAATAATCTAATTTAAGGTTGGTATAATCCAAGCTCAAGTTAATTAAATTAAATGCGTTGGTTTGGTATAGATGAGAGGGACATAAGTCATCTATTAAATGCGTTAGTAATATACTAGATGCAAATCCTTTCAGATTTATAAAGGAAAACTATATAAAAATATTCGTGATAAAAAAAATAGAAAAAAAATTGTAATAGATATGAGATATTATTGTTCTTTTGAATACATGACTTCAATCATCAATGATAAATAATAATAATAAAATAATAATAATATATACATTCTCGATGAAAGTAAAGAAACTTTTTTCGTTGACAAAATCAAAACAAAAAGTAAAGGTGCAGACTGAAAGATCTATTCAACAAGCCAATGAAGCTTTTTTTTACGAAGATTTAGAGTAAAGATTTTGTTGTAATTACTCAATCAAGTTTCTGTTTATTTCCTCCTACCATTTAAGCATGTAGGAAAAGGAAATTTGCCAAATATAAATCAACAACAAAATTATAATTCATCTCATGACCAACTAAATGAGATGACTATGTTATTTATGTTATTGTGTGTATTTTGTGAAATAACTCAAATAGACCTTTATGACACATGATTGAGGAGAAAATAATTTTTCCTTTTTCCCCTTCCGTTTTCTTTTTAATCTAACTTTCCTACTCTCGGTACGTAGTATGGACACAGATCGGATATTCAGATTTTTTTATGGATCCAAATCAAAATCATTTAAAATTAATAAAATTATTTATATAATATTAACAAAATTACAAAAAAAGAAATAAATAAAGAAATAAAAATGTAATTAAATAGAAAATATCAATGAAAACTATTAAAGTTTGTTTATTTTAATCAAAAATATATATAACAATAATTTTTTTGAAATATATTCCTATTTATTGTTAAAAATCTATATATTTCATACATACATTTAGTGAAAATATATATAAAACGGTTCCGTATTCGGATATCTGAATATTTTATTTTTTGGAACGGATTTGGAATAGATCCGGATCGGATAAAGATCCATAATATTGTGCCCACCCCTACAAGTAAGAGATGATTTCTATCATCTCGTTATTTCTTCTTGTTCGAGCTGACGTCACTGAGTCAACTCGGTGAGTTTGTTTCTTTTGGACTCACTGAGCGTGTCGACTAGGCTAGTTTGTTTCAGAACGAAGAAGAAAGAAGAGATCCATGAGAGAGGGTTGAAGGTAATTGGATACATTGAGGTGAGAAAGAGTTTTCTTCTTGTTCGAGCTGACGTCACTGAGTCAACTCGGTGAGTTTGTTTCTTTTGGAGGTTAATTAATCTAGGGCTCAGTTTTGAACGTCTAAGTCTAGAGAGGTTGATCATCATCATTAAGGAAAACTCTTATTCTTCTTGTTCGAGCTCACCGAGTGGACTCACTGTCACTGAGCGTGTCCACTAGGCTAGTTTGTTTCAGAACGAAGAAGAAAGAAGAGATCCATGAGGGAGGGTTGAAGGTAATTGGCTACATTGAGGTGAGAAAGAGTCGTTAATTGTGCGGTGAGGAGAGAGGAGAGAGGAGAGAAAGTAAACCGTTGGATGGGTCTGTTCCGGAAGCAGAGTAGCCGCCGGTCCCAAGCTCCAGGTCTCCCGCCGTGTCTATGGATGACCTCTCCCACAATCTCAACATCTTAAAGAGAGAATAGAGAGATGTTTTGAATACAAAGAGAGGATGTGTTTTTTAATGTGATACAAAGGCTTAAATACTGTGGCCTCAGGAAGAAACAAAAACAAAGAGTCGCTTTCAGACCCAACAACGTTGCTTTCAAAGGGGTCCTAGTTCAAGGCGCTGTTATATAGTTTGAGGTGAACAGAGATACGTTTAACGACCAACAAAATAAACGTAGAAAAAAAAAAAAATACAAATCAGTCATAATCATAAGTGTTTTTGTCCTTTGTGACAAACGTTGTGACACCTATACAAAAAAATGTTAGATTTGTATCATTATTTTTAATGTTTAGATCACTTATAAATGATACAAAAAAAATTTATATCATTTCTAGAAATGGTTCAAATTTGTATGATGCAAACATGTTGTATCACTTTTAAAACAATTGATATAAATATTTGTATCGCTTGTTATAATTGATATAAATTTGTGTCCGTTTCAATAAATGATGTTAAAGTTTTGGATCAGTTTGTGTAAATGATTTAAATGTTTGTATCAATTAATATAAATGATTTGAAAAAGAATAATATACCATAACTAATATAAAATATTACTATTATTTGTATATAACTGATGCTAAATTCATAATCGATGTTCATTTACAATTTTAATATATATGTCATTTATAATAATCATGTTATTTATTGAAAAAAATAACTAATTTTTTATACAAGGTTTTGGACATTTTAAGAAGTCCACTTGCATTTAACGTTATTAAGAAATTTGTTACCACTTAGATCTGTTTAGATGCTTCTCTTTCTTAAGTTAGCGATGTGGGATATATATGTTTTTGCTTCCTTTATGTAGATACATCATTTATCTAATTGATGTATATTTTATATTATTTTTATAAGTGATGCTGACAAGAATAAAAAATATATCAATTATGTAACTGATGTATATTTAGATTTTAATATCATTTTTAGTAAAGTGATGCAAACTAATACAAATTGCATCAAATTTATTTAAGTGATGTTAACCTAACATCACTTGTTACATTTCATGATAATCAATATATTTTTGTTTCATTTGTAAATAAGTAATTTAAATGTATATCATTTAATATAATGATACAATTTAAGTGATTTAATTCACCTCTTTTTTTGTAGTGTGTGTCGCTTCGGTCGTGTCGCATCGGACGTGTCTACGTCTACCTTTTTTTTTTTTAACATGGGACCGTAGAATATATTGGGTGTGATTTGTAACCTCAAACGAACTTCGTTCGAAAACAAACTTCGTTTAGTTATCAATCAACACTTTCTTTTAAACTTCGTTTGGAATTTCGTTTGTAATTTCGTTTAAAAACTTCGTTTGCAACGTCGTTTCCAAACGAATGTTTTTTAGGTAGTGTGGCAAACGAACTTCATTTGGACTTAGCAGTCGAGAGATAAAAATATATACAAAAGTTTAATTATAATTAAAAACTATAAATATGTACAGTTTATTTGCGTATTTAACTGATTTCAACATAAATTTATTTTATAACATTAGTTGTATCAACTGTATTTAGATGAATAATATTTTCATTATTAATTAAAAGATAAAAAATCATTTCTCTTTTCATATTACCGGTAAAAAATGGTGATATATCAAAAATTAGACACATAAATTAATAAAATAATTACCTAGAATTATTAAATAAAAGTAATAAATAAAATTAAATAGAAAATATTTATAATCATCATAATGTATTAAATTTATATAAATAATTATATTTGATGATAATTCAATATGTATTTATTTTTACTGTAAAACTACATCACATATAAACAACATATTTGTATCAGATCTTGATATTCATGTTTCCAGATAAAAATATTCCGATTCGTGCACCATATCCTATTTTTTAACGGATCTCAGATATTTCATTATGGGTTGATCACATATGAATAAATAAAAATATATTTATAAACAAATAATGTTTATTCGCCACTTAAAAATACTTATTTTATAACATAATGTTGTTTATTTAGATAATTATTTATTTTAAATCATAATTTACTTTCTTATCATATTTTCAATTTTAACAACCATTATTTTATTTATTTAGAATAATATTTATCTCTTAAAAATTACATATGACCATTATTCAATCGCAACTATGTTACCAATCACACATAAATGCTCAACCGCTATCTCCAAACGAACTGGTATCTCCAAACGACATCTCCAAAAGAAGTTTTCAAACATAGTTCGTTTGCAACAGCTGAAAATGTCTCAACCGCTAAGTCCAAACGAGATTAGCAATCGGAACCATTATTGTGACCAACTGTCGATTTCAACCTGGTCCTAATTCATATCAAATCATACAAAAACTTCACCACTCTTCATCTTCGAACTTGAAATAAATTTAAATCCTAATACAGTAAAACCTCTATAAATTAATACTCGATAAATTAATAATCTCTCTAAAATAATAAAAATCTCCGGTCCCGAGTCGGGTCAATGACTAAATTCGATATAATAATAAGATAATAATTTTTTAGAAAGTCCAACGTAAATATATGGTCCCAATTATATAATAAATTAATAATCATTTATATTATACTTATATAACTAAGATCATGGACTAAAATACAATCATATTGTTGCTTTTTTTTTTTTAAACTTAAAGTTGATATCTCCTTAAACTTTGTCTATAAATATATTTATTATATAAAAAGGAGAATTCTATTATTTGTTTGATATGTATTCAAGACTCTTAAGAAGTTGTGGATATGACAACTGATTATTTATGCATAATATTTTTTTAATTTCAACATCAACATTAATGATATTCGTCATATTTTCTTGTAAACTTTGAACTTATAATGTATTTATCAATTTCATTTAGATAATCCAATATGTTATTAAAACATATTTTAAGATTAATAATCGTAATTTTGCATATATGCATTTATTTTTATAAATTTCTTAATATAACATCATTTTATCTTTTTGGGGGGCAATTTATGGATTAAAACTAACTTTTCTCTATAAATTAATAAATATTAATTTATCGATAAATTAATATCTCTATAAATTAATAAATTTTCAAAGTCCCAACTCCCAACATTATTAATTTATAGAGGTTTTACTGTACATACCAAATCATACATGAATCTGGTTTACTCTTACTCATCTTGAAAAGTTTATTTTAAACCATTCAGATGATCAATTTTAAAATAAAAAAAATGATCAATTTAACTTTTTTCTTGATATTGATGACTGATACAGAGGTTTTAATCCCTAATATATAACTGTAAGTGCACAGCAAACGCAGTAGTATAGATCGGGTATCGAATCCACAAGACCAAGAGATGCACTACAGTTTATCAGATGTAAATAAAGCTAAGATAAAACAAGTGTTTAAACTACTAGAATAAATAAAACAAGGCAAGTGAAATCGGTTTTTGAAAGCAATAACAAAAGAGTCAGGCCCAGGGAAATTCGCAGGAAATCAGAATTGTCAAATTGCATATGATGAATGATCCTAGAACTCAAACACGAAAATAGAATCAACCAGCTCTCGCTGCGAAGACGCTCTAAATCAAGACACTAGCCAAATCTCTTTGCGAATTCTAAATGTCAAGATCAGCAATGAATGCAAGTTCAATTGTTCACAATAAACCTAAACCAAATCTCTTTGCGAATAAGAATATTGCTCATCTAAGACAGTTCAAACAACTAATAAAGCTCTCGCTTCTACCAATTAACCTAAGATCATAATTCTAAGTAGCGACCAAAGAATTAGCATTGAGCATAGTCTAGATGAAAGATCAATATGAAACCCTAGCAATTCTAACAATTCATCAATTCCTTTGAAAAACCCTAAACCTAACAAGGAATCTACTCAGACATGATCATGCAAACACAAGACATATCTGAATAAGATTGCATAAATATAATAAGAAACTAGGGTTCAAAGAATCAATTGAGACTTGTCTCCCTATAACAAAGTAATGTAAAAACTAAGATTGCCTAAACAATGGCTGGAAAAAGAGTATTTATAGGCTAAAGCACGAGTTTGGGTAAAAAGGAAAACCCTAGAAACTCTGTTGCCAAATCTGCAGATAAAGAAATTCATCTTTTTGTCGTGAATCTTCTGAAAATCTTCTTGTGTCGATCGTTGCATCATGTGTGTCGATCGACACATCAGTAGATTGATCGATCCCAGTTTCTTCAATCGATCCAAAGGTTGCACGATCTTTTGGGAAATTGTGTGTGTCGATCGATACAAGTCTTCAAATCCGAATTCTTTCTCCTTTAAGCTTCATTTGACTCCAGAATGCGCCATAAAGCTCCCAAGTATCCAACTCGCACACAGACCTGTAAAAGTCTCTAAAAACACCGAAAAGACTCGAAAACACTAAAACATCATGGCCCGAAAACACCTAAAAACCATGATATGTCAATGACAAATTCTTCTCAAATATCTTCTATAATTGAGAAGATCTACCTCTCATGTTATTCAGAATGCTTATTTGATTTTGTGCTGAAAGTTTCTTAAAATTATCTCATATAAATTTGTTTGCTTCTCTTTAGTTTATGGTATAAATCTTACCTTTATCAATCAAATTTCTTAACATGTATGGAACCATTAAATAAGAAGTTGACCCAAAATATATATATATATATATATGGAACCATTAAATTCTAGAATTCTTTAATCTGGCCAATAGGTAGAAGGTAAACATGTTTGGTTAGTTAAAAAATACTATAGAGTGGCAAATTTGTTTGCTTCTAGGTCGGGTAAGAAAGGAGAACGTCGAACGGAGTAAGAGAACTGTATGTGTATGAAGACAAGTATGATGTAGATATCACAGGTAGAGGGAAGGAAAAATATATAAGAGGAGATGGACATAATATCGATACGTATTTGCAGCTATTTCCAATAGTAAAACTCAAGATTTATTCAATTTTGTCAACACCTCAATAGATTTGCATTAAGATGGGGGTTCCAATCCATGTCTAATTGATAGGCTACAAATCATGTACGTAAAACACAATTACTTATAACATTTTGATTTTTTATTTAACTTAATTTTGTTGTGAAAGTTGATAATCTGGAGTGATTTTAGATCAGATGAGGCTTGTTTCAGTTTTAATTTTATGGTTCATGGTTAGGTTTAAATCCAGCGTTTGGATCCGACCGAAACAATAATTTTTGAACCGTAATCTTTAATTCATTTTTGTTCTTTACTATTCTAACTGTAATTTAATATTTTTCATTTCAACTAGGTTATTGTCCGTGCCATGCGCGGATTCAATGTATTATTGATGTGTTTATATACGATTGAATTTGAAAAGATGAATATATGTTGTTTGTTTAAAATTATGATTTCATGTACGGATTAGTCTGATATTTTGATACTATATTAGTTGCTAAATTATAAATAGTGCGAATGGAAAATTTATTAAAAAAACTATGTAATTAATAGATGCTTAAACATACAAAATAATAGGAAAACGACGAAAATAAAAACAACAAGAAGAAAAACTTTCATAGAATTTTTGTAATTACCAGTGAAGAGGACACCAACCAAACACATGAGCATGATGGCATAAATATTATGCTTCGTGTGCATTAAATTATATTAAAAGGGACGGCCTGTGGTGGTGAAGTCGTTTATGTCAATACGACGTCGTTTGTGTCAATACGACGTCGTGGTTCAGTTGTGACAGAAGATTGGTTGTAGCGGCTGTTTCTTAAAACAAGCCACGAGCTTATTTGTTTACCATGTTTTACAATTTACACTTACGGATTAAGGAATTGAATTTACGATTTCGAATTAAGGAAGCTTCCTTGAAGGCCACTACTTGTTAAAACCATACTACGCAATAGAAACTTATGAAAACTTCCTCGAAGGCCACTATTAGTCGCATTATTTGCTATGTACTACTATTCCTAATACACTTGTTACAAACGATTTGTAATTTTGTAATCTTGAATAAATTAAAGAATGGGGTATGTTAAAAAAGAAAAAAGAATTGGAAGACAATTGATATCGGACATGTTAGGTTTTATCTTTGGATACAGTGGCGGAGCCAAGATAAAATTCTATGGGGGAAGTCGGAAGACATGACATGGAGGTATCTACTAGGAACCGCTGATAATCCTGCGTTGACAAGCAGTTTCTTGCAATTCTGTTTCAAATCTTATTTCCTTTAAAAAACTAAAAAAAAAAAAATTATTCAAAATCGTTATTTTTTTTTTCTACCCCTTACTTAACAATTTATAGTTTCCCACTCCTACATTTAGTAGCTAATATTTATCGGTTTGGTATTATTTTGCCACTCCTAATTTAATAGTGTGAATCAGGGACAGAGAGAGGATCAGAGGAATGTGTGAGGAAAGGGGTTAGTTTCCGGAACAGAAACAGAGTCACTTGGTTAACCATACAACAAGTTAGTTGCCAACAACAAACGGTGTCGTCATGGAATGTCCAAGCATTATCCTCCTCATGCAGTTATTTTTTTTTTTTTTTAAATTAAATTGGCAACTACGAAGAATAGGGATAGATTACGGAAAGAGTACTCTTATTAAAATAGTCATTAAAAAAGTAGTAACTTATTACAGTTGAGGTTACGGGTGAGGTTACCATGTCCACAAATGCACTTTTGCATTTGCCACCCCCACTAACATTGATCGTTCGTTATCCAAACCATTTCTAGCAAATCTCTAATCAATCGTTGGGAGACTAAATAGTCGTTTTTATTATGACAGAACATGATGATGTGGCGGTTGACTCACTTCCATTTGACGAAATGATACGGTTGACTAACGGAAAAATGGTCAAAGAACTTTTTGGCCAAACAAGAATAGATTTATGTATTAAAAAATGATTTCGTCTAGTTCGGATATCAAAAAACACACCTCAATTATTAAGGTACTGATTAGCACCTCTGTACGGAGATGAGGGACCAAATGGCATTTTTACTGCTTTTAGTGCATTGTTATCTGCTCTCTGCTCTCTCATGTTGCGCCTACAAAAACCATAGGGCATACAATCAAAATCCTTTCTGAGTATTAGATGTGAAGCATAAAGAGAGAGAGACAGACATACACAAAACCTTAAACCACTGTTACAGCTGAATTTTTCTTATTAGATTTGTGCAATACTTCTGAACCCAACAGTCTGAGTTAGTCTTATTCTCTGAAACTTGGTTCGAATCCATAAACCAATCAAGTTGCTTCTTACTTGAGAGAGAGGAGTAAACTCTCGAAAACACCTTTATACCTAATGATTATGTTCACAGTCAATTCAAAATATTATTCAAATGGCGATTTCTCATTGTATCTACCCCTTCTCCTTTTCTAATTGCAGGATATTGTTTCCAAAGTTCTGTTTGGTCTGATTCTATTCTAAAGTAGAAGAAGAGTGTGCAGCAGCCTTCTTCTTTGTTTTCTTCTCACCCACCTGCATTCCCTAACAACCCTTTTCATTCCAATTACTTTTATGGTCGAACAAAAAGAACAGATGGAACTCCAATATTTATATTCGGAACTACCACTGCCCATGAAGCAACAAAATTTGTGATCAAATGCCTGAGTTTTGGGCTATGTCAATGCTGATCCTTAAAATTTTTGGCTACAGTAATGGTGTTTCTTTGTAAACTTGTTGCCAATAATATGAATTTTGCAGACAGTAGTATTGGCACTACCTGTTGGAATTTCTACAGCTGTTCGTTTCAAGTAAGTCTCCTTTAGTAAATTTACCTAAATAAATAACATATGAGAAAAAGGAGTGGCATGACCTTAGGCTGCATCCTTTTCGAGTTTTGTCATTGCAGATTTTTTTTTTTTTTTTTTTTTTTTTTTTTCNTGTTTCTCATTTATATTCCAAATTCTTCAATTTTTTGAGCGCTAAACTTGTAAATATGTTTCAGGTGCAGAAACTCTCTGCATGTGAAACAATGGGAACTGTTACTACAATATTGTGTCACAAAACTGGACTCTTAACTTTGAATCAGGTATTTGTATGCAATCAGCTCTTTTTTGCTTCCTCTTTTTCGTTCTGTCCTTTTCTGCTAAGCAGATATCTGTGGTTGATGTATGGGCTGGAGGAATAAGAACCCGAGATATGGATAGTCCTACACTACTGTTTGCATAGTGACTAATTTCATAACTAATGACTGTTAGTTGCTCGCATTTTGTAGTTGGGAATGGAATTTGATGAGGCTAGGTCATCATCATTAGTCCATCATGCATACAATACCATTTAACCCGAACAAGAAATATGGAGGCGTGCACTACAGGTAACATAACTTTGTCTATATATGTTGTTTCTGATGAATTTATATATCCCTGTTTTAATTTCACGTGACACATAAATTCTTGGTTAGCTTTGTAAGAATTATGTAATTTTTCAAGACCGCAAACCTGGCTGCATTTTATGTTTGATTCTTAAAAAGTTGTGTTTCTTTAATTTTGTTATTCATCTACTGAGAGTTTATTGGACACAATGATTTAGATATTTGTATCTCCATACAAAAAACTTGGAAGCTTTAGAGTTTTTTTGAGAAACTATTGTTAATAGTATCATTGGGATCGACATTTTTGTTCTTCTCTGTGTACCATGTGATCACAATTGACTTGCAATGATTTGAACGAAAAATGGAATTACTATAATGTGAACAATCCTTTGTACCAGAAGCTCTCAGTCTCTTGTTGTCTCCAATGACTCAAGTCTCAGAGCAGCACTACACATAAACACAAAAACAAGAGCAGCTAGCCACATGAGATAACTCGAACAAGGCCAAAAACGTTTCTTTCATCATATGAAAGGAAAAAGACTCCTTCCCTCTCACAAAAACCGATATGCAGACTTCGTTTCTTGTTTCAGAAAATTTGAGTTTTGAGGGTTTACAATAAAACCAACCTGTTGAGACAATATCGTTTTCCGGTTGGCCTTGGACCGTCATCAAAAACATGACCAAGATGAGCGTTACAAACCCCGCAAACAACATCTTGCCTAGGCATAAAGATAATAGAGAGGTCCAACTTTGTCTTCACATTGTTTCCAATAGGTTTATAATAAGACGGCCACCCAGTTCCACTATCAAACTTCGTCGAAGAACTACACAAGAAATATGTTATGTTTGTGACAAGAAAGACTATTGCAAACTATGTTATTAAATGATTCTGATGTAATATTATAACTACTATGAGTTATTAATTATATGGAACGAAATAATAATAACTCTTAAAGATCGGATCATTTTTACTTTTATCCGTGCTTGACTTGACTGCTTGGTAAGGAAATAATTTACCAAGTTCAAAGTAAGATTAGATTACCATGTGCGAACTTGATGCACCATATTATAATTTAGGTGAAAACATGATACGTATTGGTTTACGTGATGGGCCCATATGTTTTTTTTAACGATTCTGTTATACAAAGTTGAAAGGCCAACTTGAGAACTGCCACATTTTGGGCCGTATCTTCAAAATTTGCCACTTAACTTTTTTGGGCCGTTTTGAGTAAACTTTAACAAAAAAAAAAACAGGACCCTTTTGGCCCTCCATCTTCGTTGATCACGCGGAAGAAGTTTAGCACAGTACACAGGATTACGTCAGCGGATTACCAATGTCTTCTATCAACCACGCGGAGGGTCGGGTCCGTCTTCTATCAACGGCGATGTTGGATTCCACAACACAGCGACCGCCGAGTTTATGGGTATCTATGAATCGGCTACAATAGTATTGCGCTCAGTATTACGTCCCATGACCCGACGTCATATATCTTGACGTCATATCTGACATTACACACGATGTTGATGGCAAAAGCAAAAGTTCGTTTTCGGAAATGGTTATTTCATAAGTTCTTACTTTTTTAATGGCGATCATATAATTGATCCAAGTTGTGAAATTCTGTTTCTTACTAAATATTTGATATCTTTTTGGTTTGTTGACCAAAAAAAAGAAGGAAAAAATACATCATCACATATACAAAATATATTGCAGACTCGTCACCTAGTATGTTTATATATACAAATACAAATTCGCTTACTATAAATCATGTTCTAGTTTGTATATATAATTATTTTCTCCATAGTTTTTAAAAGAGTTTTTAGTTTTTGGTTTCTAGTTTTTAGTTGTTGGTTTTTGGTTTTTTGTTTTTGCAGTAGTTTTTAACTTTTTTTAAAGTTTGATTGGTGATTTTGGTTTTTGGTTTTTGGATTTTTTTTAAAAAATTTATGTTAACTTTTGATTTACTATTCTAATTTATAAATTACCAAACTAAGTATATAAAATTTATTTAGAAGAAATATAATCTATAGTTTAAATTAATAACTTGTAAGAGTACTAAAAAATAATTGATAAAGACTACAAATTATTTAATAAACCCCTAGGGAATATAGATAGATTAATTAAAATAAAGAAACAAAAAAAAAAAGTAAAAGAAAAAAACAGAAATTCTTTGATGCCAATCATGAAAAAGTTGTATGTTCCCAGACCACAAAAAAAAAGTAAGAGAAAAAAAACAGAAAAACTTTACTGCAAATTATCAGCTTGCATGATCACAGCAACCAATTAATGTCTTATCTAAATAAAATAGTAAGAGAAAAAAAACAGAAAAACTTTACGCAAATTATTATTAGAAACTCACAAAAAATGGTTTTAATTTGGTTTTTGTTTAGAAATATCAAAAACTATTCAAAAACTAGTTTCTCTACATTTTAGAGAATCTATTTTACTAAAATTTTGATTGGCAAAAAAACAGTTTTTATAAAAACAAAAACCAAAAATTAAATCTAAAATTTAGAAACAATCAAGCTCCACACTAGGACCCAACAAAGAACGTGTATTTCAACAAATCTAAAATTTAAAAACAATCAAGCTCCACACTAGGACCCAACAAAGAACGTGTATTTCAACAAATTCATAGGAGTGAAGATATTGTCTGTAGGAATAGAAAACCCATTTAAAAAAGTTAAGATTTGAAAATAATAGGGAAATAATATTATACGATTTAACTGGCGACTCTTTCATTGTTCAGGTCTGGACCCACTATCCCCCACGTAGCCCGCCATGTAAAAAGAGATTTTCATACTGACACGTCCATATAAAAACCGTGTGATCATAGAATTAAATGTACAAGTATTATCCAAATGCAACTAAAAAAGAAATGAATTGGTACCTACGAAAAAGAAAATCTCTTTTTGGAGACAACGAAAAATCTCAATTTCGGAACACATAATAAGACGTACGTAAAACAATGTAAGTTTTTTTTTCTTTTTCCTTTAACTTCACAATGTAAGTTAAATCTGATCATGGAACCATATATGTATGGTTTAAAAACTTTCACATTTTTTTTTTTTTTTTTTTTTTTTTTTTTTTTTTTTTTTTTANAACCCAAAACTTTCACATTGATACATTATAAAAGTGACATTTTTCCAAAAATGTGATGTAATTATTATTATTATTTTTTTTTTTTGCTCTAATTGTGGTATTTGATGGAACCATTTTTAACCGTAAGTGATTTAATCGTATATATACTAAATGATTGAGGTACACTTAAAGAACTTATAACTTTGACGGATAATTAAATAACCTTAAGCACAATAACCATAAGTCCATAACCATCATGCACTCATGTGATTTTAGTGTGGGAAGATTAATAATAATGTTCAGGTTTTTAATTGGCCTAATTAATTGATCTATTCAATTGATCGGAATCGCCCTTGACCGCATATTAATTTTATAAGACTAAGTTATAAGAATTTATACATGTATAGTTTTAAAATATTTTAAACTAATCTACTATATAAAGGAAAAATAAATCACACTCCAAGTAATGGTAATGACAAGTAGCTTAATTAGTGCGAGGACGAGACATGTTCTCATTTCATATTAATGACAGTTTATTTAATTAATCACAATTAAATAAATTAACCAAAACATATATATACTTTAAATAATCTATAATTCATAACATCATTTATAAAACCCATCATTTAAAAGTCATGTTGACGATAACCAAAACTCCATCCAAAATAGTCTATGTAAAAATCACAAAATAAAAATTATATTTAAATAAAACTAAAATATTTTGGTCTAACTAATAAACACTCACTCACAATAATATTGTATGAAAACTAATTATGATATTCAATTAAAAAAAAGAATGCAAATAACATGAATCAAAATATGTATGAAATAACTAATAACAAGGTATCATATAATTAAAGTTTCATTAGAAGTACAATTCAACAAAATAACAAATATATCTAATAATTTAATTTGTATATAATATTAAACATAGTAATCAGAATCGTTTTAAATAATGCTGTTTTTAATCGTATAATAAATGATTAGGATTAAGTTAAGATAATTATTCATGTATAGTTCGAGAAGCTTTCACATACATTGTAAAAGGTTATTTTCCAGGAAGTTTCCTTATACATGTATGCTGTAATTTTTTCCCCCATCACTTACGATATTTAACCTGGATCCTTTTCACCATTGTTTTAACTTTTAACCGTACATTACATAATTAATACTAAATTAGAAAAATTTAAATTTTGACAAATGATTAAATAACCTTAACCATAAAATCATTATTGTGATAATGTGATTAGGTTTAACTACTGTTTAAGGATTAATAAAATATGTAATTTTGTTTTTACAGTGGTAGTAACGATCTTGGGTATTTTGCGTTTTTAAAATTAATCTAAACTATATCTATATATAGAAAATGATAAAACATATGGTTTTATTATTACTTTATTCAAAATTAACCTAATTACTTTCAAAATCACTTCTAATTTTCGACTGTACCAACAAATTTTTAAAATTTATAAAGTAATTATTTACTATATCCAATAATATAATTTTTCTTTTTTTTTGGGCCTTATAATATAATTTTTCAAAAATTACCCATTTACACAATAGTTATAATATCTCGATGATTCATGTCTACTTGTTTTTTTTTTTGGTCCTCTCTCTTTCCTCGAAGTTTCCTCTATACGAAAAAAATCCAAAGACTTTTTTTTTTTTTTTTGGGGCCAAAAAATACAAAGACTTTTTTTTTTTTGGGGGACAAAAAAAACAAAGACTATGATATGAAATAAATAAGAGCGTTCACGCCCTCTCTCTCATCTCCCACTCTCATATCAAATCCTTTTTAAACCTAATATCACACACACCTTAAATTTTGTCACCTGTCAGAAACAGATTACGGTCCAAAATATATTTCCCAATGTGCCAATTCAACACGAGTCCATCGAAAGCGACGATGGATAATCTGGAGCTTAGCATCGTTAGTTACTCTGCTTCTGATCTCGATGGCTCAGCTGAAGAAGTAGTAAGCGTAATACCTCTAGGTAGGCTCTACTAACAAATTACTATTTTTTGTGTTTTCTTGGCAGTTTAGGCGGGATTGTATATATTTTTAATTATTTATACAAGTAGGTTTTGATCACAATCCTAGTACATTATAGATGCATAAATTAGGTGAATCAAAAAAACAATTTGACCCCAATCTTCTATCTTCATCTATAACATCTCTCTGACCAATCTTTTTTGACTAAAAATGCAATCCGTATTATAATTTGGTGAAATTTTATAATATAGATCATCACTAAATTATAATATGAACTTTTGAAATCCACATGTTGCCCCAGAAAAAAAAAAAAAGAACAAAAGAAAAACGGTTGAAAATAAAATATTAGCTATATTCTAAATTAAATTATATAACATATATAATATATTGGCTTGTACTTGTGCAGTTCATTGGATTTCAACAACGATAAAGTACATGTCACTGACAAAAAAAAAATCTGAATTTTTTTTTTTTGTTGTCAACCACAATAAAAAAAAAAAAAAAATCCTGAACTTTTTTTTTTTTTTCAATCCCACATTACTAGCGATTTATGCCACAATTGGCCGGCCCAATAGCAAAATCCTGCATACTGCAAAACCTGAAGCTTTTAAAATCCAAAATATTTTTTACACAAGTTTTATTCACTCTTTTATTTTTCATCTCATATATACGGAAATTAAAAGGGGAAATTAAACGAATATCTAGGGTTGGTTTTTTTTTGTGAAAGATAAATCAGTCAATAAATGAATTCTCTTTTTTTTTTTTCACGAAATGAATTCTCTTATTTATTTATTAATGTAAGATTCTGATAACAAATAATTTCTATTTAATAGGAGTACCAGTAGCAAGCTCCACTCATGGCGGATTTGGGATTGGACTCGACGAACTCGTTAAAATTGACACCGTTCAAGCTTTGAATCGACATGATGGCGTAAGCTAAAAACTTGTTTAATCAATTCCTTATTTGCTTAGTTACTTCTTCTGATTTACCATTTGATTGATGATTCAAAGGTCGGGGAACTATCAATTCTGCTAAACACTGACCTTGAAAAGGGTATAGATACTAGCGATGTTGAGATTCAGCGACGAAGGGAGACGTTTGGGTCAAACACATACCTTTGCCAAAAGGGAATTAGTTTCTGGGTACGCAATAAAATTAGCTTAAGTTTTTTTTTTTTTTTTTTTTTTTTAATAAAANATATATGAATTAAACTTAGACGACTGTACAGTAACGACACTAACATGAACGGCAAGGCTACAAATCATAGTCAAATTAGCTTTAGAACGGTAAAGCTTTTGAACTCACCAAAAATTGGTATTTATTTTATAGGGCTGTGTTTGGAAAGCTAGCCAATCTCTTCCTTTACCGCTTATGATACTTGCTGCTGTAATTCAATTGCTGCTGCGAATCAATACAAAGGTGAGTTGTGATCTAATCACCTACATTACTGTCATCGTTGCTTTGGTGTAGAGATTTATCATTTTTATTTAGCCGTATATTATGTAGCCTCTCTTTAGGTGTGGCTTTTTTTGTTGTTAGGAGATTTTTTATTTTTTTTTGTTTACTTGCAGGATATCCTCAAGAGGCTGTATGTAGAATCTTGCATCCTTTTGGTTGTTGTCCTTGACATCATTGTGAGAGGTATTGTATTGTATACTCTTGAGTTTCTTAGCAATAGCCAGCTTTAAAACTTGTTTTGTACTTCAGTTCCTCAGACGATCGAGAGGCTAGGGAAACAAACTAATTTGTTTTGTTTGCAGCTACCACTGAGCGCTGGCAGTTTCGTCAGTTTGAAAAGTTTAGTGAGGAGAAAAGAAACGTACGCCTAGAGGTTTGTTTTTCCCTCTGACATTTTTGTCACAATTTGTGTTGAGCGTCTTTCATTTCAGGTCATTAGAGGTGGGAGAAGAGTTTCAGTTTCTACTAATGATATTGTTGTGGGCGATATTGTACCCCTCAAGAATGGTGTTCAAGTATGCTTTCAGTAGTACTCTTTGTTTGGCTTGTTTTTCTTTAGCTTTATAGTTGGTCTGAAGTATGGTTGATCAATGTTGCAGGTACCTGCAGATGGTGTCCTCTTTGTTGCTAACTCACTGAAGATTGACGAGCGTGAAATAACTGACTCACACGAAAATGTATGATGTACCCGTGATGATAAGCTATCTCATTATCTCTTCTGTAATTTTAACCTCTCTCTTTCAAACAGCATGTTCAAAAAGATCTTATAAACGATCCATTGCTATTTTCTGGATCCAAAGTGATTGAGGGCATAGGTAAAATGCTGGTAAGCCCTCAAGCCAAGTTTCTGATTGCTGTCACTCTAAATTTGATATATCTGTTATTGTCAGCATTGCTCTATGTTTGTAAAACTCTAAAATATGATTTCTCTATCTTTGGTTTTTATCTCCTAATTCACTTTATTATGCCCCCTTGCAGGTTACACGTGTTGGAATAAATACTGGATGGGGGGAGATTCGGCATGAGACTGATGAAGAAAAGCCCTTTCAGGTATGTTTTATTAATTACTAAATATTTGCTGCCTATGATAGTTTGCAAATTTATCACTTGTGCTTCGTTTTACTAGGTATACTTGGAAAGGCTTACAATTTCTGCTAGCTGCGTAGTCATCTCGCTTGCTTCAGTTGCCTATGTTGTTCAATTATGCCAGTACGTCTGTTTTCTGTTACGATGTACCCATCATGCTTATGTTCTGCATTCAGATCTAAGATATTCAGCTGCATTTCTGGAAATATGGACCTAACAATCCTTTTCATGCCAGATACTTTTCTGGTCGGACAAAAAAGACAGATGGAACTCCACTATTCATTCACGGAACTACCACTGCCCATGAAGCAACAAAATTTGTGATCAAATGCCTGAGTTTTGGGGTACGTCAATGCTGAACCTTAACATTTTCTGTTACAGTAATGGTGTTTCTTTGTACACTTGTTGCCAATATATGATTTTTGCAGATCGCGACAGTAGTATTGGCACTACCTGTTGGATTTTCAACTGCTGTTCGTTTGAAGTAAGTCTCCTTTAGTAAATTTACCTAAATAAAATATGAGTACAGATGAGGAAAAGGAGTTTAAGGCTGCATCCTTCGAGTTTTGTCATTGCAGATTTTTTTTTTGCCTCGTAACTTCGTCTTGTTTCTCATCTTATGATTTTTCTCATTACATCAGCCTTGCACAAACAACGAGAAAAATGATGTCAGACAATGCTTTGGTACTCTACGTTTATATTTCAAATTCTTCAATGTCATTAGCGCATCAATATGCGCTAAATTTTTGTAAATGTGTTTCAGGTGCAGAAACTCTCAGCATGTGAAACAATGGGAACTGTTACAACAATATTGTGTCACAAAACTGGACTCTTAACTTCGAATCAGGTATTTGTATGCAATCAGCTCTTTTTTGCTTCCTCATTATTGTTCTGTGTATGGATTTAAGCATTTCTTTTCTGCTAAGCAGATGTCTGTGGTTGATGTCTGGGCTGGAGGAATAAGAACACAAGATGTGGATAGTCTTCCACAGTTGCCTACGTTTCTTAAAGAACTAATCATGGAAGGCATTGCCCATAACACCCATGGCAGTGTTGTTTTTGAAACGGTAATTGTGTCTTGGATCACGATGTTGAGTTGGACGGAAACTATATGATTAGATTCGTGTAGCATGATTGTTAATATAAAATAATCTTAATAAGTTCATAACAAATCATAGGGAGTCACGGAGGTTTATGGATCACCAACAGAAAAAGCCATTCTTGGCTTCGGGAATAAGGTTTTTCTTTCTTTCTAGTCTTACATTACTGCTTGCATAGTGACTAATTTCATAACTAATGACTGTTAGCTACTCGTATTTTGTAGTTGGGAATGAAATTTGATGATGTTAGGTCATCATCATTAGTCCATCATACAATACCATTTAACCCAAACAAGAAATATGGTGGCGTGGCACTACAGGTAACATAACTTTATCTATGTTGTTTCTGATGAACATATATATATATATATATATATATATATATATATATATATATATATATATATATATATATATATATATATATATATATATATATATATATATATATATATATATATATATATATATATATATATATATATATATATATATATATATATATATATATATATATATATATATATATATATATATATATATATATATATATATATATATATATATATATATATATATATATATATATATATATATATATATATATATATATATATATATATATATATATATATATATATATATATATATATATATATATATATATATATATATATATATATATATATATATATATATATCCATGTTTTCATAGCTGCATTTTTTAAGCTATGTTTGATTCTTATAAAGTTATGTTTCCTTTATTATTCATTTATAGCTTGATACAGAAGCTCGTGTTCATTGGAAAGGATCTGCAAAGGTTATTCTGAGTTTTTGCGTTTCGTATATGGATGAGACCAACGAACTAAAAGCAATTGATGAACAGCAACGAAAGGTTTGTTTATGACCATAGAATACTAATTTACAAATACTCTATTATTTCTTGTTTGGTTTCTGATATAAAAATGGATCCTCTCTAAAGGTTTTTGAAGAAATGATTGAAAGGATGTGTATGCAAGGCTTGCGTTGTGCTGCACTTGCGTATCGACCCTATAAAATGGAATGTCCTCCACCCATTGCCGACCTTGTTTTGTTGACTATTATTGGTATAGAGGTACAGTTTCCAGCACTCATTCGAAAACTTTAATCAGTCCTTCATTGTACTTGGCTATGCAGTGCGAATTTGAACCCTACAAAGTCTTTTTTAGTCATTATTTATCCAATGTTTTCAATAACGTGCAGGATCCTTGCCGGGCAGGTACAAGAGAGGCAATCCAACTGTGCAGATCCGGAGGTGTTAAGGTGCCATATCGTTTTTGTGGTTGTAGACTACAGCCTGTTTTACTATTCTTCCTCTTGCATGACACTTGAAGTTCTGTGAATTCTTATTAGTAGAGAGACAGTTTAGCGAAGTTATTTTTTCTGAGTTGCTATAAATTGTGTGGCTGCATCTACCATTCGATTCTTTGTATGTGGTGACACCTTCAAATATATGTTGTGAAATACAGTAGTTTTAGGCAAATACATATGTAAAATATGTTGACTTTCAGGTTTGCATGGTGACGGACGATGTCATTTTGACTGCAAAAGCAAAAGCAACAGAATGTGGGATACTGTGGGATGCACAAGCAGTAACTACAGGGGATCAGTTTCGAGTTCTTTCTGATGAAAGAAGAGATGCTATCGCTAGAAACATCTCAGTATGAATCCATTCTTCTATATCTTTATGCTTTCCTGTAATATATAAATCCATCTGTTCACGCATGATACATCGAGGAGTAGAATCACGGAATAAGATAATTGATTTCAGTATCAGTTGACACACCTATATGTTTCTTGGATAACTAACTATCTTAGTCAGAGTGCTAGGTTTTTTTATGGTCTCGACAGACTTTTCAATTAACACACTACTATATGTGAAGGTTTATGCTCAAGCCTCTCCCAGTGACATCGTTCTGCTTGTCGAAGCACTGAAGAGAACAAAGGAAATAGTTGCAGCCACTGGGATGGGAATACATGATTCAGCAATACTATGCGCGGTCTGTCATTATTATCACATGAAAAACTTAAAACCTCAATCTGAACGACATATCCAATCATCACTACAACCCACGATTATTGTTTCCCTTGCACAGGCGAATGTTGGCCTTGCAATGGGAATTGGAGGTACAGCTGCAGCAAAAGAGAATTCCGATATCATTATATTGGATGACAGTTTTGTCACAATTCTCAAGGTTTGTTTATTATCTGCATAGCTGAAATAGAATGCTTACAATAATGATGAACAAACCTTAACTTTTTACAGTGAAGTTTTGTATATATAATTTTGATTGTGCCAAGGAAGATACTAGTGGTTTGTTTGGATGATGCAGGTTATCCAATGGTGTCGATCTCTATACACCAATATCCAGAAATATGTCCAATTCCGGCTCACTGTTAGCGGATCAGCCCTGTCTATCTGTGTGGTAGAAGTTGTATTTTACAACGCATTTCCACTTAATGCCGTGCAGGTTCGAAAATGTTATCTTTTTGTTGTAATCTAGTTTTTCCCTGTCTGGAAACCTTTTTACCTAACCCAATTTTTGCTATTCCCTGGTGCAGCTTCTGTTGCTTAATCTTATTGTCGACATCTTTGGAGCATTAGCATTGGCATATAAACCAACAACTAATGTCCTAATGGGGAAGCCACCAGTTGGCAAAAGGTACATGCAATTTGAATAGGATAATATATATTTGTCTTACAAAGAGATATTAGGGTCTCAAAATCCTGGGAGAAACATTCATATGCATCCGTGTTTTTTAAACTTTTTTCCAGAGACCCTCTTATAACCAAGACGATGTGGTTCAAGTTGGTCATACAGGTATTTTGCGTAAAATTCTTGATTTACTTCTTCATAGTTTTTAGGCAGCTTCAGTCAAAACTATTCAGAACTGATAGACATCTAAAATAAATGCTTCTGTCATGAAATACCCTCCTCCAGGTGCTTTATCTAGTGCTTTTTCTGGCGGTCATACATTCCGATAGTATACTGAAGCTGAAGCATGGCACTACTAAAGATGCTGAACTAGTGAAGAACACATTTATATACAACTCCTTGGTCTTCTGCCTGGTATGTTTGATATCTCTTACTCTTTTAGCTCACATTCATCTGAGAATAAGTTGATCATCTCTGTCTTGTTCTATATTTGTACCTTGTACATATTGGAAAATTTGCAGGTTTTTGGTGAGTTTGAAATCCGAAGTACAGACCAAACCTTCAAACAAATCCTTAGGGACAACATGTTTTTAGCTACAATAACTGGAACTATCATATTTCAGGTAAGTCCTTCGTACAAGTGAACACTTCTCTTTTCATCATTTCTTTGTACATCCCTATACCTTATTTTGATTCTTTTGTTCCTTCTGAATCAGATATTCGCAATACAATTCTTCGGCATTTTCATTCATGCTGTTAGCCTTGACTGGAAAAAATGGATGTTGTGCGCTGTTGTGGGATTTTTCAGGTTCTTCTGATAACAATCCTCAACTACTCTATATAGCTTGTACGCCTTTGAGTTCTTGACATATATTTGAACTTTTTTCAGCCAATTCGCCACTCGCTTCCCTTTGCAAGCCCATCAATACTACCGCAACTAACTCTTGCCACGCCTTGTATGCGCAACTACCATGTGAGAACATTCACTCCCTAATTTATCACATATCAATATCTATCTAGATTTGACAAGTTCTGAACTTACGAATTCTCATTTCAGGTCAATGATCCAAGCATCTGGCTAATGTTGGCCGGACATTTAGTGAAAGAATTGAGTGTATTTGAAACAACAGAAGTTTCTATTGATTTTATCTGTTATTCGATTAGTTCATTTGAATATATATGTATCATATTGGCACACAACCTCAGTAAGAAATAACTCTTCTTATTAATCTCAAGGTAACATTACTCAAATCCTTACAACACATGTCTTGAGCAATACCACAACTCGGTATATATAAGCCTGTCTCAAAGCCTTAGAAATAGAAAACCTACTAAGAAAAGGAAACTTCACATTACTCGATGACTTCCTAATCTCTAGATGTATATTTACTTATTTAGATTGCTCCTAAATATACTTTGCCTTGAGCCCCAATTTACTTCAAGCCTACGACAATTGGTTATTTTTTAAAGTAACGATATAGTTGGTATTTTTTTTATTTATTGAATTAGCAGTATTGTTGAGAATCGACGTTTTTGTTCTTCGGTGTATTACAAATGATTACAATTGAGTTGCAATGATTTAATTCAAGGAAGGAAATTGGAATTGTGCCAGAAACTCTCAGTCTCTTGTTCTCTCCAATGCCTCAAGTCTCAGAGCAGCACTACACATAAACACAAAAACAAGAGCCACATGAGATAACTCGAACAAGGCCAAATACGTTTCATTGATCATCTGAAAGGAAAAATACTCCTTCCATGATGTAGACTTCATTTCTTGTTTTATATATAGATTATCCTTAGCAAATATTGAAAATCTGAGTTTAGAGTTTTAATAATAACATTGAAACCAACCTGTTGAGACAATATCGTTTTCCGGTTGGGCGTGGACCGTCATCGAAGACATGACCAAGATGAGCATTACAAACCCCGCAAACAACTTCTTGTCTAGGCATGAAGATAATAGAGAGATCTAGCTTTGTCTTCACATTGTCTCCAATAGGTTTATAATAAGATGGCCACCCAGTTCCACTATCAAACTTCGTCGAAGAACTACACAAAAAATATAAATCATTCATTATAAATCATTATCCACTACGAGTCTAATAAGCTAACTTCCTTAATTTAACTTACTCGAATAGAGGCGTGTTGCAACATATACAATTATACACTCCTGGAGTCTTTGTGTTCCAATACTCTCTGAAAAACACAAAAACAAACTCATTAGAACATATGAAAGTCGAAAGAAAAACTTCGAAATGATCATATCATATACATATATACATACCCAGTGAAAGCTCTCTCTGTTCCTTTCTGTCTAGTGATGTAATACTGTTCTGGTGTAAGTCTCTTCTTCCATTCACTTTCACTCATAGAAGCAAACTCACTCTTCTCTGCTTCTGCAAAACATCATACAATATCACATTGTTCTTTATATACTTTAAAGTAGGGATGGACATTTAAACCCAAATGAACTGAACCGAAATTTGGTCGAACCGAATTGAAAAAATACACCAAAAGTCAGACACACAAATAAAATTCAGTTTTCGGTTCGGTTTTAAACCGAAATACCGAATGAAACCGAAAAATATATTTGACTTTATGAGAATTTTTTTGGACTTTGTTAATTGGACAAAAAAAATCAATTATTATTGAATTTAATGTTATTTGACATGGCTTATGTTTATGTTTTGTGACCCATGTATCTTAAACCGAATAATTGAACGAATTTTTTTTTTTTTGTTCAATTTGAAAATTTTTTGTCACCCGAAACCGAGCCAAATGTTATGACTTCTAAACCAAACAGAAATTCAATTCCAGTGAATTCGGATGACTTCTTTTCAGAACCGAAATGAAAAGCCGATCCAAACCGAACCGACAGAATGTCCACCCATACTAAACAAGCCATACAAAAAGCATAGCATGTGAGCTGCACGTGCCAGATCCAGTGTTTCGCATCGTTACCTAAGTAATCCTACGTGGCGGAATCGCATCAGTCGTACGCCTTTCGTAGCCGCAAATCTAGCGGTTGATCGTATTCTCACTCAAAAACTAACTTTGCGAGGTTGTACTATTATACTCTTTCTTTCTTCATCTTCTTCATCAGATCTCAATCTTCTACTAAACTCAGATCTCGCAAAATGAAGCTCCGATTCATCATCGCCGTCGCTCTACTAATGCTACAACTCGTCTATTGCGAGATCGCCACTAAATCCTCACCAGCTCCGTCGCCAGATCTACCCGTCGTCGACGCTGCAGATTCGCCTCCGATTCCCGCTCCTACGCCGGAAACACAACACTCTCCATCTTCTTCTCCGCCATTACCGGTGGATGATCAGAAATCTCCATCTCCGAGTGAGTACTCTTCTCCTCCTAAACCAGAAACAGAACACTCTCCATCTCCTTCTCCGTTAGATAATGGATCTTCTACTACTCCTTCGCCTACTCCATCTCCGTCTTCTTCTCCATTGCCTGAAGCTAGTGACATTAAAGGAGTCGAAGAAGAAGAAGAAGAGAAGAAATCACCGTCGGGAGGAATGAGTGGAGGGACGAAAGCGGGAGTGGCTTTTGGGACTATTGCGGCGGTTTGTGTGGTTGGAGTCGCCGGATTTGTGTACAAGAAACGGCAAGATAATATTCGTAGATCTCGTTACGGTTACGCCGCCGGAGATATTCTCTGAAGTTTAGATCCGTCCAGAGACTACTATAGTCGCTTCAAATTTTTTATTTCTATTTTTGATTTTTTGTTATTAGCATTATTTCGAATTTCGAATTCGAAAAAACACATTTATTTGAATTCTATATTTAATTCTGGCCTAAGAAATATAAAAACAAAAAGAAGCCTATAGTCCTACCAAAAAAAAAAAAACAGAAGCCTATAGTTAATTATAATTTTCTCTTGTATAATTATCATTTGAAAATACTATTGTTTAATCTTCGTTAATTAGACTCTTACCAAAAAAAAATCTTCGTTAATTAGACAAGCAAATCAATCTACGAGCACATAATTGCTCTAGTTCTATGTTCATAATGATGATTTATCAAAACATAAATCTTTGGATAAAGAAAAAATCAATTTTATGGGCCAAAAATAATTGATTTATTCTCCTAAACCCACACAGAAAAAGAACCATTTTCACGAAAAGCATATGGATTTATGAGATACCTTGGATGTTGTTGTCTGATTTCTGAGAAGAACTAGATGAACCCATGGAGTTACGAACAGAGAGACTCGAGTTTCTGGGTTTTGATTTTGAAAGAGAGAAGAAGCCAAATAGATTCGGATTGGGGCAGGAATTGAGTCTCGTTCTTGCTGAGAGGAAGCTTGATTGTATTGTTAAATTACTAGAAAAAGAAATCATCATATTTCTACGAAGCTTTGTTCCAATTTCAATCACAATAAAATGAGGTAAGCAATTTGAAATGTTCTTACGGAGACGAAGGCCACGTGGCAGATCGTGGATGAGAGATGAGATGTGGAACTCTGGTTTCCACGTCATGTTGTGACCTTTGTTGGGGGTCGAAGCCCATGTTGTGAATTTGTAATAAGCCCATTGTGTAAGGCTATTGTGAGCCCACATAGTTTAGCTTGATTTTTTTTTTTTTTTCTTGTATAATTATTATTTGGAAATTTTATTTTTAACTACCACATCCCATTACAATTGACTATTTCCACTTTAACACTTCAAGAGCACTTTTTTTTTTTTTTTCGTGGAAATATCACTTTAAGAGCACTTGGAAAACTTAAGGGGTGGTATTTGAGTGACTAATTTTGAAAGCATTCAAAATGAAAGAGTTCGAAATAAAAGAATTTGTGAGACTTAAATGAATTTTATTTGAGACCTATAAAACTCGAAATTCATTAATCACTTTGTTGTTAAATTTTCCATTAAACTATTTTAGAATGACACCAACTATGAAGATAACACTATTTTTTTTATGGAATTAAAAAACTAGTAGTATATTGAATAACAATAGGATTTTAAAAGAATCTATGAAATGAATTTAAAATACATAATTCAAATAAATTTAATCAAATTATCTTACTGAAAATATTTCCCTAAGTACAGTAATATTACAGATTCTAATAACTAGACCACAACCAATAAACATATTTACATATATGAAATTCATAATCTAAATTTGTATCCGATATAAAATTCAACAAACAGTTTTAAATTCACCATATTAGATATTCGGCCATGACTTGTAGTCTAGCGGTTGTGTTAATGCCGTCACTGTGTCATTATCTGGGTTCGAGTCCATCTTTGTGCAATATAATTGAATTGTTGTTGAAAACAAATAAATAATAATTTACATAAATTTGCACACTCTTGGTTAGTCAGTAGTCACCATACTGTTAACAAGATGTAGTAGTTATGTTAAATTTGAGTTGCACAAGAAGATATTTTCAAGAATTATTACATTACGCAGCTACCGAATCATTGCAACATCATTATAACGAATAACACCAACACACACACCCAAAAATTCCAACAAGCCACCAAAACACAATGGGGTCCTTTGTTTCTTTTTATCCCCACACCAAAGAGAAAAGTGAGGGTAAAACCGGAAACTCAAAAAGTGAAAAAAAGAAAAAACCCTGACGGCAGTTTTTTTTTTTTGTTCAGTCAAACTTTTTCGTTGTTGTTCTTCCTTCTTCAATCTCTTTCGTCGCCGTTCAAAACCGCGTTTTGAGCAGAGATTTTTCAAGCCCTTCGCTCTCAAGCTTCATCTTCTTCTCCGATTCCCTCAGAACTCCAGGTTAATTTTCCTTCATGGGTCAATTAAAGTTTTCATTTTTAATCTGTAAAGGGTTCATGTGTTTGCTTTATGCTTTCATGGAGAAATAGGTAGTTGTAAAGGTGGTTTAGGAGTTTAGTTCATGTGGGTTTGTTTTAATCTGTGATTTTGATGAATCATTAGGAATCAGTTTCTCTGCTCGTATGAAGAAATGGTCTAATCGTCTGGATCCAAGACGGAAAAGAGATAAACCTACTCCGATGCGGCGGCTAGAGAGACGTGATGCAGCTAAGGATATTAACTATAATGCTGCTGCGTCTTCGTCTAGTTCGTCTGTTGAAGATTTCTCAGTTTCTTCCTTGATGACGCGTTCTTTGGAGTTCCCTGAGCGAGCTAGTTTCCGAATCGGAGGAGGTGAGAAAGAGTTTGATCAGATTTGTAGGTCACTTGGTTTTTCTGGTCCTGAGGATTTCGCCATTTCTTCTGATGCTTGGGAGGCTTGCAAGAAACGTTCTGCTTCAGATGTTATTAACAGGTTTCCTTCTATGGAGCTTGAAAATGATTTGAGTGAACTAGCAGGGCCTAGTGCTGCTGCTAATTCATTTAAGTTGACGGGTTCTGAGTCCAGGGAGATTGGGGATGGTAACACTGGTGGTGATGTTACTCCTAACTCAGCTAAGTTGACTGTTTCTGAGTCGAACGAGATTGAGAATTTTAGCTCTAGTGGTAATGTTGTTGCTGATTCTATAAAGTTGACGAGTTCTGAGTCGGGCAAGATTGGGAGTTTTAGTAATTTGGTGGATAGTGTAGAGGATAGGCGTGTGTTTGAACGAACTCCGACCATTGTAAAGTCGAAAGGGTATCTTGTCCCTATTGATGGTGTTGCTGTTGGTGGTGGTATAAAAGGGGTAAGACCACCGGTACTCAAGCCCCCTCCTGCAAGGAAGCCACCTACCCTTGATCTTGAAGTATCAACATGGGATTTTCTTGGGCATCTTGGTCCGACAAGTGAAACAAATAAGCGGCCGAGTTCCACTTCTTCCTCTTCCCTCAATGGTTGTGATGAAGAGGAAGCTAGGGAAGTGGAAACAGAAGAGAGGTTTGTACAGTTGGGGGATACGGCTGACGAGGCCTGCTCATTCACTACAAATGAGGGTGACTCGTCAAGCACAGTATCCAATTATTCGCCAATTTGTTCGTCCGGATCTATCATCACGTCTTGGCAGAAGGGCCAACTTCTGGGTCGAGGATCATTTGGCTCTGTATATGAAGGCATTTCAGGGTAAGTCTTACTGGTCTGTTGAAACTAGAATCAGATCCTGTTATGTATGATGAGATTTTGAACCTGGTATGCTAAGGTAGTGAGTTGCCGAATAAGGTGCAAACATGCTTTCTGATGGATGTTTGTCTTAAATGTAGGGATGGGGACTTCTTTGCTGTCAAAGAAGTCTCACTACTTGATCAGGGAAGTCAAGCACAAGAAAGCATACAACAGCTTGAGGGGGTGAGATATACCTGCTCTATCACATTCCACTTCCATAGTAGCTTTGCGTGTTTTTCATGTTGCTAATCCTTCTTACTTAACAACATTTTGTTTTATACAGGAGATTGCACTACTTAGTCAGCTTCAGCATCAGAATATTGTACGCTATCGTGGCACAGCCAAGGTATTATACTGTGTTGGTTTTCCTGTTATCAGTTGCAGCTGCCTACAATGAAATGCGTTTGGCTGTTTGCAGGATGCGTCAAATTTGTACATCTTTCTTGAGCTTGTAACCCAAGGGTCCCTTCTTAAGCTCTACCAGAGGTACCAGCTTGGGGACTCGCAAGTCTCATTGTATACAGGACATATTCTCGATGGTTTGAACTATCTCCACGAGAAAGGTTTCATCCACAGGTTAGACTAGTAGAAACTTTTCTCCACTGTCTTTCCACAAACTCCCTTGTCACAATTGTCCCTATACTTCCTAAATTTACTGAGTCACTTACTTATCTCATCTGATGCAAAAAAGGGACATCAAATGTGCAAATATATTGGTGGACGCAAGTGGAGTGGTGAAACTTGCAGATTTTGGATTGGCAAAGGTTCTTTGGCGTTTTCAGATTTTTATCATTTTTGTTAAAGTACTAACCTGGTACATCGGTTTATCCCTTTCGTGATACCTCTGTCATTTTAATTTTTAGGTGTCAAAATTGGACAACATTAAGTCATGCAAGGGAACTCCATTCTGGATGGCACCAGAGGTATTGTTTTGGGAGATTATCACACTTATTGTTCCTACTCTTCTGATTATGTGAAAATATTCATAGACAAACATATCACACATGAACCAATATGCTGTCTCTTGAACTTTTGTTATGTGACATTGACTGTTCCGACTTATTTTCCCACATATGTGTGATCTGGCCTTGTTAACCACAAACATCCCTTGTTATGTTTTGATTAATCTGGAACTAGTTGTTGGTGTTTAGAACAGTAAGTATGTAAGTAGTAAATCATACAAGTAACATATATATATGGATTCATTTCACTTGTATTGTACTATAGGCTATACCTTAATGGTTCTTCCTAAATGAATATAATAATTTGATCAGGTCATTAACCTGAAGCTTACTGATGGGTATGGAAATCGAGCTGATATATGGAGCCTAGGGTGCACCGTATTAGAAATGCTGACACGTCAGATTCCGTACTCCCATCTAGAACCTGTAAGTGTTCAAGATTATCAAACTTTCTTTTGGGATTTCCCTTACAAACAATCTGTTTAATTTGGAATTTGGAATTTGTGCAAATGTGCAGGTTCAAGCTCTATTTCAGATTGGAAGGGGTAATCTTCCGGAATTACCTGAGACTCTATCCCCAGATGCTCGGGATTTCATAATTAAGTGTCTCAAAGTGAACCCGTTAGAACGGCCAACTGCGGCTGAGCTGCTGAATCATCCATTTGTGAGAAGGCCCTTGCCATCCTCCGGCTCTGGCTCAGGCTCGGGCTTATTCAGGAACTCTGCATCTCCGTAGACGAGGCTAATTTAGTAGATTTTTTATATAGGTGAGGCTTTTTGTTTCTATTTTTTTAATGGGAATATATAAGAATCAAAGAGCTGTGTATTCTGACATTGGTGTCCTGATGTATGAAATGCAGGCATGACCAGAAGATTTGTGAGATATGAAAAACCCCATAGAAACTATTAGTGGGACTCGAGATATGATTCTTTGACACACTTGTGGAGTAAGCTGCCTGGAGACTCGAGATATGATTATTGGTTATTTGTTGTAAGCTGTGTGTTGGCTTAATTTGAAAGCGAAGGGGGAATTAGAGTGTCGACCTTGGGATTTTTTGATGTATAGGTTATGTTAGTGTTGTTTAATTAGTGTATGCATCCCATTTGTAATGTATTGTAATGTAATGTATAATTGATGTATTTCTGTAGGTCCTGTGTGTTGTAACTGAACACATCTGCCCTGGTTGCAATATCAAATAAAACTGTACAGAGGAAAGTTTGCTTTTGAGCTTTTATTGCAGAAGTTATTGACTTGGTAAGTAAGCACAAATGAGGACAGAGCATGTGGAGTTCGATGGCGAGGAGATTGGAACACTCGAACCAGGTAAGACTGTAAGAGCAATTCAGATGAGACTTTTGCGTTGTGAGGGGGTGTGAACGAGCTTGTTTTGCTTAATCTGCTTAATCTGCTTGTCGGGGTGTGAGGTTCGGTGATTGGAATGTTGTTTCGATGCATGAAGTGATGATGTCCATTAAATAATTAGGAACACTCATTCGAGTAGAACGAAGAAGCCAATCCCATAACTGTCTAGAAGAATAAGTTTCTAGAAGAATAAGTTATACCGTGATTCGTCATTGTTCTTGCTTATAAGACATGGTTAAGGGAAGTGTAATCTACAACTTTGTAATCAATCCACTATAGGCATCTTGTTTCGCATTGTAATGGACATATGAAATTATGTTTTGAGATCATAACAAATACCCCCGCTTTGTTTTAAATCCACTGTAATCATACTTTTGTTCTTCAACAATTGCAGGAACGAGGTGAGGTACCACAAGAAAGCTGTTTAGTTATAGTCTGAGCATGATAGCATTCTAAAAGGTAGAGGAAAGTACCGCGTAATGGCCGAATTGCAAAAAGTTGAAAAAGGAGAACAGTTTGATAAGTCTAAAGAGGAGAAGACCTTGAAGTCGTTTTGGTCAGTCAACTTTGCTTACTCTCTCTTCTTTATCTCTAGAGTTTGCATGGTCCCGAAGTAAAGACTTTTAGACCATCTACACTCGTGAGACCCCGATTTAAGTTTCTTAAATATATTTTATTAATATTTTTTTAAAGATCTAGATATAACAATAAAATGTAAATTGTTTTAAAAAAGTTAGATCAATGCTTATGGGACATCTGTCTCTTGAACTCAAGGAACCGGTTCCAAAGTTCCTAAAACAAGGACCGATTCTTCAAAATTTGTTTTCTCTTTCTTACTTTTTGAATTTTATATTGTTATTATTGTTTAGGGAACTCGCTAAGTAACTCCCGTTGGAGTTGCTCTAGAGTGACACATAGCTCTTTTGGAAAAACTAGATATCTTCTTTATTTATACCAATCCTCTATCTCACTTTTCTTCAACCAAAAATCGTTCCTCCTTTTCAAAATTAAAAGCTTTCATGACGACTATGTCGGAATCACATTTGAGTTTGTACTCTCTCTCACTACTGATCTTACTCTTTTACGTCTCCTCTTCAAGCTCTTTCATTTTTGATGATCCTGTGGTTGGTCTTGTTGCTTGTCGTCCCCGCCAGATTCAAGCCTTTACGCAGTTTAAGAGCGAGTTTGATACTCGTGGTTGCAACCATAGTGACTACTCTAATGGGGTATGGTGTGATAACTCAACGGGGGCGATCACAAAGCTACGACTCAATGCTTGTCTCAGTGGAACTCTTAAGCCCAACAGTAGCCTCTTCAAGATGCATCATCTCCGTTACCTGAGTCTCGTAGACAACGACTTCAATTCCTCTTCAATTCCTTCCGAATTTGGCTATCTCAACAGGTTACAGGTCTTGTCTATTGTTTCAAGTCTCTTCGTCAGCCAAGTTCCTTCCTCATTTAGTAACCTAAGCATGCTTTATTATTTAAACCTTGGGGAAAGCAAACTCATTGGTAGTTTTCCACATGTATGGAATCTAACCAAACTATCCTTTCTGAATCTTGCTAATAATCATTTCTCCGGAACCATTCCTTCTTCCCTCCTCACTATGCCTTTGTTACAATATCTTGATGTGCGCGGAAACCATCTCACTGGTTCTTTTGAAGTTCCTAACTCCTCTACCTCATCTAGCCTCAAGGTCCTCTATCTTGGGAATAATCATTTTGATGAAAAAATCCTAGAGCCTATCTCAAAGCTAATCAACCTCACAAATGTTGACCTTTCCTTCCCAAACACAACCTACCCAATTGACTTACGCATTTTCTCTAACTTTAACTCTTTGGAAGTGCTCACTCTTTCGGGTAACAATATAAATCCCGCCAGTTTAAGTTTAGATTCACACATTCCATTGACCCTTGAGAAATTGTGGTTGAGCGACTGTGGCCTCAAGGAATTCCCAAACATCTTAAAAACCCTTCCAAATTTGGAGTTTATAAGCCTCTCCCACAACCTACTGAAAGGAAAAATCCCTAAGTGGCTATGGAGCCTTCCTCGGGTGGACTCAATTGTTATTAGTGACAATTCTTTCAACGATTTTGAGGGTTCAAAGGAAGCTTTAGTAAATTCATCAGTCCGTGTATTATTAATCGGTTCAAACAATTTTGAAGGAGCACTTCCTAATCTACCACTCTCTATCAAGATCATCTCTGCGAGTTTTAATAATTTCACAGGAGAGATACCACTATCAATCTGCAATAGAAGCTCTCTTGATTTCCTTGATCTTTCCAGCAACAACTTCAGCGGTCTAATTCCTCAATGTCTGAGTAAATTTGTTCTTGTGAACCTCCGAAAGAACAATTTGGAAGGAAGTATCCCTGATGTGTTCCATGTCGGTACTTGTATACAGTTACTCGACGTTGGCTTCAATCGAATAACCGGAAAGCTTCCAAGGTCTCTTTTAAATTGCTCCTCTTTGCAGTTTTTGAATGTTGAGAACAACAAGATTGAAGACACATTTCTTTTCGCGCTCAAGACTTTGCCGAATTTACAAGTCCTCATTCTCAGTTCAAACAAATTCTTTGGCCCCATATCTCGTCTTCATCAAGGTCCTCTTGGGTTTTCTAAGTTGCGGATTTTTATGATAGCTAATAATAAGTTTACTGGAAGCTTGTCACCAACTTATTTTGTGGATTGGAAAGCGTCATCAAATACAGTTAAGGAAGATGGGTATTTATATATGGTATATAGTCATACTTTATATGGTGTAGCCTACTCCCTCGATTATCATATCGATCTGCAATACAAAGGTCTACACATGGATCAAGTGCAACTACTCAATTCCTACCGCGCGATTGATTTTTCTGGAAATCTACTTGAAGGAAGCATTCCTGAATCTATAGGGTTTTTAAAGGCATTGATTGCAATCAACTTATCAAACAACGCTTTTACAGGTCATATCCCTGTATCTTTGGTCAATCTTAAGGAGCTCGAGTCACTAGACATATCAAAAAACCAACTCTCAGGAACTATTCCTAATGGCCTAGGAAGCCTCTCGTTTTTGGTGTTCATCAATGTGTCGCATAACCAACTAAAAGGTGAAATACCTCAAGGAACACAGATTACTGGTCAGGCTAAATCCTCCTTCGAAGGGAATCCAGGGCTTTGCGGTCTTCCTCTCAAGAAAAGTTGTTTTGACACTAGTGCACCTCCAGCACAACACCATAAGCAAGAAGACGAAGACGAAGAAGAAGTGTTGAACTGGAAAGGAGTCGCCATAGGCTATGGGCTTGGAGTGTTATTTGGATTGGTAATAGCACAAGTCATTGTGTCAAACAAGTCATGAGTGGCGTACCAAAATAATTGGTTTAACCAAGCGTAGAAACCGTTAGGATTGTACTTGGTTTTGGTTTTGGTTTTGAACTTTCAATGTCTGTCAACTAGATGTGAGTCTTGTATTGAATAATTTCCTTGTGTTTGTGGTATATTTATGTAATGCATGTTTGGTTTCTTCTTTCTTTAGAGTAAGAATGGTGAAATTCTCTATAGTCATATTCATGTACATACATCTCTACAGACTACAGTGTGGGGGAAAATCATGAACAAATCAATGTTATTATGAAGAAGAGAAACTATATTATTGAGTCGAACCAGAATCTACGTACCAACCGAACTGAACAGAGCAGGTCGAAGAAAAAGTGAACCGATCATAATTTGTGCCTGATTTTGGTTTGGTTAAGATTGGTTTGATCTCAGTTGCTTCACTTTGGTTTGGATAAATGCATTACCTCTTTTTGTGTGTGGCTCCATCTGCTCTTTAATTTATATCCCTTACAAAGGAAAACAAACCAACATAAAGTTATTTTACTCTACAAAAATTATTTCATATCCTTAATAAAAGATAATTACAAGAAAATAAAAATTCTGAGGAACACACAAGTTGCTGTGTGGATCAGACATAACTCATCTGTTGTTTTGTCTGTTTGTACTTCTCCATTTCTCACCTCTAATTTCTCATCCATATTTTATTTTCTCTCCCAAAAATCTCCCAATTTCAAATCATTATTTCAGAAGAATAAAATTATCATCACTAATAAAACATTCACCAGTTGTATAGATTTTATCTTTAAACAGATATAAAGCTGTACATATATAATATAAAACTACTCACAATACACTCTCCTTTGTCTCTACACAAGCTAAAACCATCAAAAGGTAAGGGAAGAGATTCTACTATGCTTATATATTAGGAATCATATACCAATTCTTTTTTGTTATTTTGACAGATTAGATTCGATGGAGATTACAAACGTTATCCCGTGATTCGTCATTGTTCTTGCTTACAAGACATGGTTAAGGAAATGTAATCTACAACTTTGTAATCAATCCACTGTAGGCATCTAACTTGTTTCAATCGACATATGAAATTATGTTTTGAGATCATAACAAATACCCCCGCTTTGTTTTAAATCCACTGTAATCATACTTTTGTTCTTCAACAATTGCAGGAACGAGGTGAGGTACCACAAGAAAGCTGTTTAGTTATAGTCTGAGCATGATAGCATTCTAAAAGGTAGAGGAAAGTACCGCGTAATGGCCGAATTGCAAAAAGTTGAAAAAGGAGAACAGTTTGATAAGTCTAAAGAGGAGAAGACCTTGAAGTCGTTTTGGTCAGTCAACTTTGCTTACTCTCTCTTCTTTATCTCTAAAGTTTGGCAGTTTTAAAGCTCTTCTTTATCTCTTCTTTATCTCTCTTCTTCCCTTTTACTCTCTCAAGCTTTCATCCTCAAGCTCCAGGTTGGTAATTTTCTTTTCTATTGAGTCAACCAAAAAGGGTTAGATTTGATTTTCAAAACTCATGGTTCTGTGGGTCTTTNGCAGTTTTAAAGCTCTCCAAGATAGTTCTTCCCTTTTGCTCTCTCAAGCTTTCATCCTCAAGCTCCAGGTTGGTAATTTTCTTTTCTACTGAGTCAACCAAAAAGGGTTAGATTTGATTTTCAAAACTCATGGTTCTGTGGGTCTTTCTCTCTATATGTCAAGCGAAATGGATACGTCAAGCACAGGATCCAATTCTCGGCCGACTTTTCCGTCCGGATCTGTCATCACGTCTTGGCAGAAGGGCCAACTTCTTGGACGAGGATCATTTGGCCCAGTGTATGAAGGCATTTCAGGGTAAGTCTTCCTGGTCTGTTGAACTCAGCATCATATTCTTAGTTGCGATTCAGTTTTGAGGGATGCTAAGGTAGTGTAAGTCGGTGCAAAGATGCTTTTCTTGATGGATGTTTATGTTATATGTAGAGATGGGGACTTCTTTGCTGTCAAAGAAGTCTCAGTCTCACTACTTGATCAAGGAAGTCAAACACAAGAAAGCATACAACAACTCGAGGGGGTGAGATATACCTGTTCTATCATCGGGATCATATTACACTTCCGTTGTAGCGCTGTGTCTTTTATCTGTCAGAAATAGGTCGTCGATTGTTTTTCGTTTTTCTACAGGAGATTGCATTACTTAGTCGGCTGCAGGCTGCAGCATCAGAATATTGTACGATATCGTGGCACAGCCAAGGTAATTATACTGTTCTCAGTTGCAGCTGCCTACAGGTAATAACTCATAAAATAATTTGTTTGCAGGACGGGTCAAATGTGTACATTTTCTTGAGCTTGTAACCCAAGGGTCCCTTCTTAATCTCTACCAGAGGCACCAGCTCATGGACTCGCAAGTCTCATTGTATACAAGACAAATTCTCGATGGTTTGAAATATCTCCACGACGAAGGTTTTATCCACAGGTTAGACTAACTAGTAGAAACGATTTTTCTCCACTATCTTTCCACAAACTCCTTTGACATGGCTGTCGCTGAATTTTTTCGTTTTCTCATCTGATGCAAAAAAGGGACATTAGATGTGCAAATATAATGGTGGACGCAAGTGGAGTGGTGAAACTTGCAGATTTTGGATTGGCAAAGGTTATTTCCCATTTTCAGATGTTCATAGTTTTAATGTAGAGTTATAATCTGGTACTTGATACCTGTTTCTTTTTGTTATATAGGTGTCAAAATTGAACGACATTAAGTCGTGCAAGGGACCTCTTTTGTGGATGGCACCAGAGGTATTGTTATGGACCTTATGGTTGTGTGAATATATAATGATATACCACACATGAATCGAAAAGCTGGATTTGCCTAGGAATAACTTTAGGCTATTCTTTTAATGGAATATAATGATTTGATCAGGTCATTAACCTGAAGCTTAATGATGGGTATGGAAGTCCCGCTGATATATGGAGCTTAGGGTGCACTGTATTGGAAATGCTCGCACGTCAGGTCCCTTACTCCCATCTAGAAGCCGTAAGTGCTCAACATTTTCAATTTTTTCTTTTATAGTTCTGTTTAATAACCAGCCTCACCATAGTGCTTATAGATGAATTTGTAATTTTTGCAAATGAGTAGTTTGCAGCCTTGTATCATATCGCAAAGGGTAAGCTTCCGTCATTACCTGATACTCTCTCCCCGGATGCTCGGGATTTCATACTTAGGTGTCTCAAAGTGAATCCTCAAGAGAGGCCAACTGCAGCTGAGCTGCTGAACCATCCCTTTGTGAGGAGGCCCTTACCATCCACCAGCTCGGGCTCAAACTGAGCTTGCTTTAGTTTGTTTGGCTAAAAATGATTGAAATTGCAGACTCCTTTATGTGTGTATAAATTACATTACTAAGTTTGTTTTGAATTGCTACAATGATGTATAAAATGTCAACATTTGGAAAGAAATAATAGACAATACTCGAACATCGTTTTTCTTTCAAATTCTGCCCTTTCTGTTAAAATTCCTCGGCTTTGCCTAGGAATTTCGGTACTATATGTGTTCTGTAACTAACCGGTTTTTCAAGTATAATGTGTGTCTTGACAGTAAAACAAACAGTATTACCGTTTTCACGGTCACCTCTCGGTGGTTATTGGAGATTGAGAATCGTCACTGCTCTTTGGTTCTTTCTTCAACTTATGGTTGTTATACGCAGCTACACCAACAATAGCTGCATTTGAAACATTTCACCATGTCACACTTCTAAATCTTAATCCGATATTTAATCAATGGAAATATAGGGATGATCTTTATATTTACCGATGGCATAACCAAAAAGATTGATGATTGTGAGTTTTGTCTCGGCGAAGAGAAGTGCCGAGACCAAAACAACGATCCAATCTTTAACCACACCAGCAACTCGGATAGTGAGAGCACTTGTGTGAGATATCACAAGAAAGACCGATAAATTGAGAGCAAATGTACATAACGAATTAAGACTCAACACAAGAACATGGAAGTTGTTCCATGTGTTATCACTAGCATCCATCTTCGATTTCTCGAGAAAGATCCACGGTATGAACAAGCATATCGCGCTGCAAACAACACACACACGTAAACACAAGTTAAAAATGATAAAAGTAAGTTCTTTGGTTTCGATAGTACCTGCAAGGGCTCATGTAATACATAAGAGAGATTGGATTTAATTTGATGCCTTTCCTCTTAACAAGAATTTCCATCAAGATTAGTCTCAAAGCTTCTGAGACAATACCACCCATTTGGTAAACAACTCCGATCCAACTGATGTCTAATTCTCCATAAGACGCTGTTAAAACGCCAAGACTTATAACCGACATTGTCAAAAGCATTCTGTAGCTCATTATTTCAAGCCCTACTGATACTCCAAGTATAAATACAGCAACTGGCACTGCAAAAACATGATTCTTGAATTAAGATCAATAGAAACATAACATTAATAAGTGAAAATGTGCTAATTCTTACTAATGGCCTTCAACATTTGGGAAAATGCAACACTTATGTAAAGATACGCAGTGTTTCCTAACCACAGTGTCATCGCGAACATTGCACCTATCGGAATAACCGATGTAACATATCTGAGTGTACAAAAATAAACTCTTTGTTAATAATCCGAGAAGATGAGACACAAGTAGTAGAGTACTTGTATTTAAGAGTTTATAAAAAAAAAAAAAAAAAAAAAAGGGGTATGTAAAAAAAAGAGATAAAAATCNAATAAGAGATATAAATCGATTCACTTAATACAATATATAATTGAGTTGGAAAATCATGAAACTTAAAACAAGTTTAGTTAAACAAATTTGCGATCATAAAGCCAAATTGTTTATGAAGTCAACTTGTTTTGCCTTACATTTCTAATGTCATTCCTTCTTCAACCTTCATAACCTTTTTTTAAGGAGACTAAAAAATGTAAGTGTTATGACTATTATATGAACAATTAAGACAAGGTTATAACTATTATAAGTTACCTTAAAAACCTTTGTGAGGAAGAAACACAAAGCAGAGGAAAAGCTCATGTGAAGTAAAGTCAATCCAAGTGGATATGGGAAGTTTATTTCCTTAGATGACAAAACCCACTTCATCAAAAACAAATCAGAAAAATGAAAATATTAGTTAAACAGAGCAATGCAACAAATCTTGAGGTAGGAAGAATGTGATTAAGATAAACATATAAATCCAAGATTTGAATGTATATACCTTATTGAAGAAGATTTGACCACTAGAGAGAATGATGTAAAGAAGAATCGAAGCATACGTCACGTATTCATCTCTGAGAAAGCTTCTGCTTCGATTTGGATCCGCCATTAAAGTCAACTATGATTTTGGTCTCTCAGATTAGCAAAAGAGTTTTGCTTTTGGTTTGTTTCCTATGTATTTCAAATCTTCAATGTTACTCCACTTTGAATCACTTGTTGTTGGACCGGGTATCCGGGTCGTAATTGGACTATGGGCTTTTGCCTCACCCTCAAACAATAAAAAAACCGAACTGAATCAGCTAGGCCTGTCTATTCCGGGTCGGATGACTCGGATCCGACTCAAATAACTGGACCATTTGGACAAGAGTAATTACCAAATAGATAACCAAAATAAATTTACTTTCTTTATCCAAACAGTAAGAATAAAAATCCCATAATAATAAGTACTCCCTCCAAATCAGTTGTCATTCTTTTTTTTTTTTTTTTTTTCCGTTTCAGTTTTCAAAGAAAGTTTTACAGTTTTAAATTCCAAGTTTCACCTCAACTTTTATGGCAAAATACCAATAATTAACTTTTGTTTTTTTATGGTATAGTAGAAGTTTTAATGTGTTTTTTTTAATGTGTAAAAAATATGGAATGACAACTAATATTTAACGAAGGGGTTGATATCCAAATTATTTGTTAAGGTAATTTAATCATTTTTATTACATGAACCTTATTTGTATATGTGAATATAATAATCATTTGTACTTTGATCTCTTCTTTCAAATATATTTTGTATTTGATATATGACAATATCGACATAAAAAAATCAAACAGCCATAGCCTCATAATTCTCCCAAAATTCATATTAAACGGTATGAGTAGTACAAATTAATTATTTTTTTTTTTTTCAACCAAACATTTAATTAATTTCTTTTTATAAAATGATTCATAAAATTTATAAAACCATTTACATTATCCAATATTAACTGAAAAATTAAGAACTATTCAAATCGCTTGTAAACTCTTCATTCGAATAGTAGTTTTAATTACAATAGCAGTTTTAATTACTAAAACTACCGTTGGAATAGTGATTCTAAGTATCCAAAAAGTTAAAAATTAAAAATTTGAAAGATAAAAAAATGCCTTGTGAAACAAGAGTACAAACAAAACAAAGGTTGTTAAAAGAATTTACTCCATCCACATCCACATTTCAATCTTTACCTCTAGATGTGCCGTGTTGTTTGGCTACAATTTTTTCCAATCGTCGAACGTATTCGATGTTTTCGTCCTTAAGCTAAGTTATTTTCTAAAATTTTGTAGATATGTGAGAAATTTCAAAATGATGCATGTATTCCATTACCAAGTTATACGTTAGAAAAATTAATTTTGTAGGTATGTGAGAAATTTTAAAGTGATGCATGTAACTCCATACCAATGAACTAACGTGTATTTCACTTCATGATATGAGTGGCTCTTATTACACATTCGACTTGGTCCCGAAACAAAGACTTTTAGAAAAGTAGTTAGAGTTTTGCAAAACTAGCTAGATCATCTTCTTTATTAATACCAATCTTCTCTCTCACTTTTTCTTCAACCAAAATCATTCTTCTTTTTTAGAAAAAAGCTTTTCATGACTGCCATGTCGAAAACACATTTGAGTTTGTACTTTCTCTCACTACTGATCTCACTCTTTTATGTCTCCTCTTCAAGCTCTTTTATTCTGGATGATGATCCTGTGGTTGGTCTTGTTGCTTGTCGTCCCCGCCAGATTCAAGCCTTCAGGCAGTTCAAGAACGAGTTTGATACCCATCATTGCAACCATAGCGACAACTTGAATGGAGTCCGGTGTGATAATTCAACGGGTGAGATCACAGCGCTACGACTCAATGCTTGTCTCAGTGGAACTCTTAAGCCCAACAGTAGCCTTTTCAAGTTGCAACATCTTCGCTACCTTAATCTCTCTTACAACAACTTCATCTCCTCTCCCCTTCCTTCCGAATTTGGCCATCTCAACAGGTTACAGGTCTTGTCTCTTTTCTCAAATGGCTTCTCTGGCCAAGTTCCTTCCTCATTTAATAACCTAACCCTGCTTTCCTATTTAAGACTTGCGGGAAACGATCTTAGTGGTAGTTTCCCACATGTATGGAATCTAACCAAACTTTCGTATCTGAGCCTTGCTGATAATCACTTCTCTGGACCAGTGAATACCAACAGTGGCCTCTTTGAGTTGCACCACCTTCGTTTCCTTAATCTGGAGATCAACAACTTCAGTTCCTCAATCCCTTCAGAACTTGGCAATCTCAATAGATTAGAGACATTATCGATTTCCAATAATAATGGCTTCTTCGGTCAAGTTCCTCCCACAATTAGTAACCTAACCCAGTTAATCCAGTTGTTCCTTAATGGAAACGAGCTTAGAGGTAGTTTCCCACCTGTACAGAATCTAACCTATCTCTCTCGTTTAGACGTTGTTTCTAATAACTTCTCCGGAACTATTCCTTCTTCCCTCCTCACTATGCCTTCTTTATCACTTCTTGATATAAGGGAAAACCATCTCACCGGTTCTTTTGAAGTTCCTAACTCCTCTACCTCATCTAGGCTCAAGATCCTTTTTCTTGGGTATAATCAGTTTGACGCTCAAATCCTAGAGCCTATCTCAAAGCTAATCAACCTCACAGATATTGACCTTTCTTTTCTAAACACAAGCTACCCAATTGACTTAGGCATCTTCACCCCCTTTCACTCTTTGGTGAACCTCATTCTTTCGGGTAACAAAATATATCCGGCCAGTTTAAGTCTAGATGCATACATTCCGTTGACCCTTCGGAAATTAAGGTTGAGGAACTGTGGCATCAAGGAGTTCCCAAACATCTTAAAAACCCTTCGAAATTTGGAGTATATAGACATATCCGTGAACCTAATGAAAGGAAAAATCCCTGAGTGGCTATGGAGCCTTCCTCGGGTGGGCACAATTGTTCTTGAATTCAATTCTTTCAACGGTTTCCAAGGTTCGGCAGAAGCTTTAGTAAATTCATCAGTCCGGGTACTATTTATGAATTTCAACAATATTGAAGGAGCACTTCCTGATCTACCACTCTCTATCAACATTCTCTCTGCGAGTTTTAATAATTTCAGAGGAGAGATACCTCTTTCAATCTGCGACAGAACCTCGCTTGATGGCCTTGATCTAGCCGGCAACAATTTCACCGGTCCAGTTCCTCAATGTCTGAGTAACTTTGTTTTTGTGAACCTCCGGAACAACAACTTGGAAGGAAGTATTCCTGATGTGTTCCGTCTCGGTGCTTCTCTACAGATACTTGACGTTGGCTTCAATCAAATAACAGGAAAGCTTCCAAGATCTCTTCTAAATTGTTCCTCTTTGACATCTCTAAGTGTTGACAACAACAAGATGGAAGACACGTTTCCATTCTTTCTCAAGGCATTATCTAATCTGCAAGTCCTAATTCTCAGTTCAAACAAATTATATGGCCCCATATCTCTTCTTCACCAAGGTCCTCTTGGGTTTCCTAAGTTGCGGATATATATGTTAGCTGATAACAAGTTTACTGGAAGCTTGTCACCAACTTATTTTGTGGATTGGAACACAATTAATGAAGATGGGGGTTTATATATGGTATATGACCTGAATACTTATGGTATACCCTACCTCTACGGTAATTTGATGGATCTGCAACAAAGAGGTGTACACATGGAGCAAGTGCAAGTACTCAATTCCTACAGTTTTATTGACCTTTCTGGGAATCTACTTGAAGGAAACATTCCTGAATCCATTGGTTCGTTAGAGTTGTTGATTGCACTCAACTTATCAAACAACGCTTTCACGGGCCATATCCCTCTATCTTTGGCCAATCTTAAGAAGCTCGAGTCACTAGACATGTCAAGAAACCAACTCTCGGGAACTATTCCAAACGGACTAGGGGGCCTCTCGTTTTTGGCGTACATCAATGTGTCTCATAACCAACTACAAGGTGAAATACCACAAGGAACACAAATTACTGGGCAGGCTAAATCCTCCTTTGAAGGGAATGCAGGGCTTTGCGGTCTTCCTCTCAACAAGAGTTGTTTTGACACTAGTGCACCTCCGGCACAGCACCATAAGCAAGAAGACGACGAAGAAGAGGAAGAGGAAGTGTTGAACTGGAAAGGAGTCGCGATAGGATATGGGCTTGGAGTACTGTTTGGATTGGTGATAGCACAAGTCGTTGTGTCATACAAGCCTGAGTGGCTTGCCAACATAATTGGTCCAAACAAGCGTAGAAACCGTTAGAATTGTTTTGGTTTTGAGTTTGATCTTTCAATGTCTTTCAAAATAGTTGTGAGTCTTGTACTGAATCATTTCCTTGTTTTTGTTGTACCTCTATGTAATGCATATGTTTGGTTTCTTCTTTCTTTAGAGTAAGATTAATGGTGAAATTCTCTATAGTCATATTCATATACATACATCTCTACAGACTACAGTGTAGGGGAAAATCATGAACAAATCTTATATATAAAAGTACAGTGTGCCTCACAAGCTCTTGACAACTCAGCTTTGTTGACATCAGCTGATTTTTTAACCAAAACCAATCGAATTATTTCAATTGGACACATCATCATTCAATATAACACATGTATCCCAAAAATCTCTTCTTCGACAATTGATTTTTTCTCTTTAGATTTTCAAAATTTAATAAATACACATAAATCTCATTCTGACGATGTCGTTCCAACTTCATCATAGAGTTTAAAATCACATCCATTGAACATCATCTAAAGGCGAAATCCCTTCATCTCTCTTGCAATCGTCTCTCTCACTCTCTTCCGTTCTGAGGTTCTACTTCTTAGAATTGAGTAAATCTCTCTCTTTCACTGTGGGTGATTTTCGGGATTGGTTTCTCTGGTACAGTTTTCAGAACCGATTTGTGGTTTTGTGTGGACGTTGGCGGTGCACAAAGCAGAAGAAGTCGACGGGAAGAACAATCTCACCCGCACGGTTCGTAGTCTCGCCTATTCCGCCGTCCTCACCGTCGGTAATGCTGTCTCCGAAGGCGCCAAACTCATCCAAGATCGGATCCTACGTAATTACTTGATTTTATCTCTTATTCATATCAATTTCCATTTGATATCCAATCGATTTCTTTCAAATCAGGAATGTGAAGAGTTTTCGGTTTCTTCGAGAGGTGGCGAGAGAGTGCATTTGTTGAGAAGATGGTTTGTTTCTCTTAGAGAGATCAAGAGAATGTCTGATTCGTGTGTCGAGAATCACAAAGGCGATGATAAGCATCATTATATTTCCGAAGAATCTAAGGATTCTCCCAAAAAACATTTAACAATGTGAGTAATCGAACTCAATTCACTGGTCTTTTGTCATGGCTCAGTAGCTTTAACTTATAATCATGTGGACAAGTTTATTACATTGATCCTGGTCTGCCTGGTGAGTCTATAACTTTTCCGTGATGTGTTTCTTCATAGTGAGGCTCTTGATGGGATGATTTTATCAATAGTAAGTTTAGACTAATTTGCAATGTAGGAATTGCTTTAGTTGGTTTGCGATCTAGGATGACTGTTTATTGCTGATTCATCAATTTTAACAGCATGGTTACTCTTTTCCAGTGAGTCAGATTTTGGAAGCACCAAATGAGAAAGAAGTCTTGCTGCTTCTGGAGTTGTTTGAGTATGCTGATTTCCTTTTCCCTGAATAATTGTGTTGAGGTTATTTTGAACTTTGCATTTTAACTCAAATGGTCATGGTATATACATACATGCTCTATTTTTCAGGAGACAAAGAGGTTCATGAAGCGGTGATTCAAAATGTACAGTTATTAGCAGCAACGTTTTCCTAATATGAGGATGAAGTTCTGGTAAGAATATGGTTTGGTTTCTTGGTCATTGGGGAATAGATCCGAGTGGTTGAAGTTTAATTTCTTCATTTTTTCGAATTGATCTTTCGCATTTCACATTTATATAACCTGGAAAACCACGTCTTCTGTCTGTTTCTGAATTTTCTGAAAGTGCTTATGGGTATCCTTTTACTTGCAGAGATAAGTTCAACATATACAAGCTTCTAGATGCTCACATATCATGTTCCTTGAGTAAATGTGATTCTTGTCTTCTAAGCTTATGTCTTCAGCTTAGAGGTAAATTTAACTAAGAATACAAGTTTTCCTAAAGTATCTACTAAGGAAGGTATAAGAAAGAAAGCTATCAGCAGTAGGACTGAAGCACTTTGTAGTCTGTACGTTCTTCTCAAACTTTTGTGAGAAAGTTCCTGTGTGTTTTTAGTTATGATTTTAATATAGGTCACTATGGAGATTCTTATTGAATAGATCTACAAGATGTCAAATCATTCTCATTTTATGTCTCTTGTTCCGATCAATTACTCTGTTTTATATGTTGGTGTGAGCTATAGAGAACAAAATACTTAAAACATGTATGACAAATATGATGGAGATTTAAAGATGCTCTTGGAGAACATACCTCTTATATTTCGTTTGTACTCATATATTTTAGATAACATGTTTCAAAGATCTATAGTCTTTTGTATATGACTTTGTGAAAAGAAATAAAAATGTAGTTCAATGGCTCGGTTTTGGGAATTTACTTCTTCTGCATAGAAGTTTCAAAATTGAAATCTCTGATAGATGTTAAAATTGTCCAAACACCAAAATATAATTCATAACAAAGCACCTTAGCTTTACAGTGATCCAAGATATGTATAATATAGGATCCCGCATAATATATTTTTGTTATGATTTTAGGATTTTCGAATCTATGGTTTTGAGTCCTTTTGTCCCTTTGCAATTTTTAACTTTTACTGGTTTTACGGTGAATATTGAATACCGTGGTAAGTAAATACGAGAACAAGTGTCGAGTGATAATTTATACATAAACAAACGCCGAGTGATAAATTATATACAAACTGAAATCATTTTGAATCCTTATACATAAAACAAGAGACTTAAAACTATAATATCAAAACCAACATTAATTAGATTTTTGTTAGACAACTATGTTCAATGTTGTTTATAGCCTATGACGTAGCGATCAAAATGACTGTTCTACAAAATTTAAGTTTTATATATAAAATAATGTTGTAATGTGAAATAAACAAAAAAAGAAAAATTAGGTTTGGAACCATGTCGTTTTGCTCAATTTGTTTGGTTTTAAACCACTTCGTTTTGACCAATTTTAAAAAAACTTTTTTCAAGCAAAATGACGTTGTTTTAATTAATTATTTAAAAAGAAACAACAACTTAAGTCTTTTAATCAAAATAACGTCGTTTTGTTTGTAAGAGATTAATTTATTTTAGTCAAAATGATAATGCTTCAAAACTGGATTTTTTTGTTGTTTTTCATATTAACTACATCGCTTCTTCAATATATACTAAAATAAATGATTAAGATTACTAAAATAATAAAATACACATGATTATTTTAAAATGAAAAATATAGAAAAAAATGGACCACTCAAAATATAAAAATAAAATTATGATAAAAAAATTTTGTCAACAAAAGTTTTTAACCTATTCTTCATTTTTACAATAAAAAAATGTTAACTAAAAATAAATAACTAAAATTTTTAGATACCACAAAAATACATAGTAAAATATAAAAAATGAACACATGTAAAATAAAAAATTGGAGCAATCAAAACATAAAAATGAAATATATGAAAACAAAAGATACATAAGAAATTCCGCAGCGTAGCGCGGGCATACATCTAGTTAATGTTAATATGAAGAAGAGAAACTATAGTATTGAGTCGAACCAGAATCAACGTACCAACCGAACTGAACAGAGCAGGTCGAAGAAAAACTGAACCGAATAATTTGTGCATAAATTTCGTTTGGTTAAGATTGGTTTGATCTCAGTTGCTTCACTTTGGTTTGGATAAATGCATTACCTCTTTTTTGGTGTGTGGCTCCATCTGCTCTTTGATAATTTATAATTTTATATCCTTACAAAAGAAAACAAACAAACATAAAGTTATTTTACAAACATAATTTCATATCCTTAATAAAAGATAATTACAAGAAAATAAAAATTCTGAGGAACACACAAGTTGTTGTGTGGATCAGACAAACTCATCTGTTGTTTTGTCTGTTTGTACTTCTCCATTTCTCACCTGTAATTTCTCATCCATATTTTATTTTCTCTCCCAAAAATCTCCCATTTTCAAATCATTATTTCAAAAGAATAAAATCATCATCACTAATAAAACATTCACCAGTTGTATATATTTTATCTTTAAACAGATATAAAGCTGTACATATATAATATAAAACTACTCACAATACACTCTCCTTGTCTCTACACAAGCTAAAACCATCAAAAGGTAAGTGAAGAGATTCTACTATGCTTATATATTAGGAATTATATACCAATTCTTTTTTGTTATGTTGACAGATTAGATTCGATGGAGATTACAAACGTTATGGAGTATGAGAAGATTGCAAAGGAGAAGTTACCTAAGAATGCATATGATTATTATGCTTCTGGAGCTGAAGATCAATGGACTCTTCAAGAGAACCGAAACGCGTTTTCAAGAATCTTGTGAGTGTTACTTGCTTATTGTTCAAGATAGATTTGGTGCATGTCTTCTTTTTTCTCTTTCCTCTGTTCTCATGGATGTTCTATAGGTTTCGACCTCGTATTTTGATTGATGTGAGTAAGATTGATATGGCGACTACTGTGTTGGGTTTCAAGATCTCCATGCCGATCATGGTTGCTCCAACCGCTTTTCAAAAAATGGCTCATCCTGAAGGTAAAAACTGTCTTGAAACTTTCATAGACATGAGCACTTAAGTAGAAAACAGAGTTATGTTAGAAAAAAATATTCTATAAGTCATGAGTCTTGAGCATCGGAGAAGCGTAAATTAATCTGATATGTTCCTCGGCTTGAGAAGATTATTAGCTTAATTTTAAGAGCTTGTTCTTGTAAATTGCTTTCAGGGGAATATGCTACTGCTAGAGCTGCATCCGCTGCTGGTACCATCATGGTATGTTTGAAACTTTTTTTCATCGAGACTAAATTCGATAAAGCTATCTCTGGTTTTGAGTTTTTCGGATGATGTTTCAGACTCTGTCTTCATGGGCTACTTCAAGTGTTGAAGAGGTTGCTTCCACAGGACCAGGGATCAGATTCTTCCAACTCTATGTAAGCTTTCTCTATAGCTTGGAGCTTATCATTAACCGGCTAAATCTGATAGTTCATCTTGTGAGGGACCATGTGCTTAATATTTGTGCTTGAGTAGGTATACAAGAATAGGAAAGTGGTTGAACAACTTGTGAGGAGAGCTGAGGGAGCTGGATTTAAAGCAATTGCTCTCACTGTAGATACACCGAGGCTTGGACGCAGAGAATCTGATATCAAGAACAGGTTACTAAGAGTTTGATTGGATTTTTTCCGACATTGATTCATAGATAGCTTGAAAGTATTAAATTCATTCCGTGTTGTTTTTCTTTTACTTACAGATTCACTTTGCCTCCTAATTTGACATTGAAGAACTTTGAAGGTCTTGATCTTGGAAAGATGGATGAGGTAAAGCCATTCACACAAAGGTTTCCACGGTACTATCGTCACTTGACAAATCTTGTTGAACATGCTATGTTTCTTCAATCTGTAGGCCAATGACTCTGGATTGGCTTCATATGTTGCTGGTCAAATTGATCGTACCTTGAGCTGGAAGGTAAGAAAATACAAAACAGAGTTTAAGAGATAAAACAAGTGAAACCAGAATTCATATTGACCTAACTTACCTTACACACAACAAACAGGATATCCAATGGCTTCAAACAATAACCAAATTGCCGATTCTCGTCAAGGGTGTTCTTACTGGCGAGGATGGTGAGCTACTACTTAGACATAATCTTAGAAAATGTTACATTCATTAGGCTAAAATCAGAACACTTAAAACCTTTGATTTGTTACCTTGTGCAGCAAGAATATCTATCCAAGCTGGTGCAGCTGGAATCATTGTATCCAACCACGGAGCTCGTCAACTCGACTATGTCCCAGCAACAATCTCAGCTCTAGAAGAGGTCTTGAACCATTCTCGATTACGAATTAACATTATACCTATTTTTGTTCCACTAATTAATGAATATTGAAAATTCAGGTTGTTAAAGCAACACAAGGAAGAGTTCCTGTGTTCTTAGATGGTGGTGTTCGACGTGGAACTGATGTCTTCAAAGCACTTGCACTTGGAGCTTCAGGCATATTTGTGAGTATCACTCTAATTCTTTCTACATATTGAGACCAATTTCACTTAATTAATCCCTTCAAAATCTTTGATTAGATTGGAAGACCAGTGGTATTCTCATTGGCTGCTGAAGGAGAAGCTGGAGTAAGGAAAGTGCTTCAGATGTTACGCGATGAGTTTGAGCTAACCATGGCATTAAGTGGCTGCAGATCTCTCAGTGAAATCACTCGTAACCACATTGTCACTGAATGGGACACTCCTCGTCCTGTGCCAAGGTTGTAGAGAAGAAACATGTAATAACTAAAAACCAGTTCATATTATATCTTTGATGGATGAATTTCCTCTCTACTTTCATCATTATATATTCTCTCAAAAAACTTGTTTTTTTTTTTCTTGCTTATATTGGATCATTTGATTATGTAATAACATTTGGCTACTTTTGCCTTCATATTTTCTTAAATTAGACCATATATATTATATATATGTATATAGTCCCACGTGTTTAATTAACAAATGATATAAGCAAAATTTTATGTTTATAATATGAAAGAGAGAATGAATAAATTAATAATGCGAACCAAACTGTGCACGAAATAGCAAAACTACGTCAAGTCAACTTGCCAACTACTTTAATTGTTTGTTTATTCTTTTTTTTTTGGTAGGATTGTTTGTTTATTCTTTGAACTATTAAAGGGCATCAAAAGAACAATTCTTTTTCGTTACTTTTGTTAGGTATATTACTATGTACTATAATATTATGCAATGATTAACTAAATGGTATATAATAATAATAGAAAGAAAAAAAAAAAAAAAACGACACATTGTTCTGAATTCGTCTAAGTTTTTCTTTAAAGCTTTTTTCGTTTGTTAGCATCTTTTAGAATTCCTCAGCTGTCGTTTTGCTACATATCTTTTGCCAATTTTCCTAACCAATGAACATTTTTCTCTTAATTTAACAGACGTAGACATATGTACACATTTTTAAATGAATACAACCGCGTAAAATTTCTATAAAAATCATGTCATCATATGTATAGTGTATTCAACAATGGTTTTAGTTTTTTAAAAAAAATTTCAAACTAATGTAAACATTTCAAATGTTTTGAACTTAAACAGACATTTAACATTCTTTTTATGTCCATTAAACTTCCGATTAAACCATTGAAAATTTGAAACCAAATTTTTTCACATCACCTCAAAGATCATTTGGACTTTGTATAAGAGCAAAAAAAGTTGACATATATTGTTGAGTGGTTTATTGTTACTATTATTAAGGGTATCCATACAAAAATGAGAAGAAAATGTATTTTTAAAAAACTTAAAATAAAATAAAGTAACAAAAATAGAATAAAAAGCTAATGATAAAGGTGAATTATAATTCAAGAAATAGTGTTTTTTTTTTCTTTTCTTTTTATGGCCGAAGAATCCATCAATAGTGAAAAAGAGAAAGAATAAAAATCTCAACAAATCCAAAGATTTATGGAGCAGAAACAAGAGACATGTATAAAGAAAACAAAAGCTTTATTTATCTGTTTTGGTGAGAAAATGAGAGTTCATAAAACAGATTTTACGTAACACACTTCAATGCAGTCCGTATGAAAGAAGAAAAAAGATATCAATAATAAAATATTATGATATGTAATATCAAATTGACAGTGTGATGTCAAAAGTGATGTAACAAAAAAGGGTGATAGTGTAATTGGGTTGATATTGTCATTTATGTTGTAATATTATTGCTCTCATATAGTAAGTTAAAGATAATTTTTTAAAAAGGAAAAAAAAAGGATAGTATATAAGGAATTAATTTCCAACAAACTCATAAGTTTGTGGAGGACAAAAATAAAAACACTAAAATAATCATAAGGACAATGGAGGAAAAAATGATGTGAAACTAATAGATAGACTTTTTTTTTTTTTTTGAAAAATGTATGTATTTCCAAATTAATTAAATCCAAACCTAATGTGAAAAAATTACTTACTTACTCAACTTAATACTTTGATTGATGATCTATTGATTAGTGTAATAAGTTGGTGATAGTGTAAGCATTAAAACCATGTTTATTTACATTTCTCCAATCTATTTTTCTATATAATATTCCATGTTTATTATTTTGTTTTGTAAATATTCCTTTTTTTGTTTTGAAAAGTTCTCTCAAATACTCCTTTCAAATGTTTTGAAAAATTCTCTCAAATACTCCTTTCAAAATAATAATTTTTAATTTTACCACTAAACAAATCTTTTCAAAACTATCATTTATTATCCAATCTAAATTTCTTTATAATTGACAAATTTGTTAGAATTTATGATTTTACGGCTTAGGGTTTAATAAACCGGTAAGATTTAAAAATTTTTTAGGGTTTAAGGATACACATAATGTTTTCATAGTCGGAACCCAATTTAAACCCTAATTAAACCATAATAGTTACCAAAACTAAAACCGATTCATCAATTCCCGTCGAACATGATTTTTCAATCAAGTTTTGTTCCTTTTTAATTGAATGTTTATTTATAGTAATTTTTTTATCGTGTAAATTATGTTTTCAATTCCGTAATTTCATTCAGTTTTTATAAAATTTTGCTATCGAAAAAATCTTGTTTTTTGACCGATTGAATTTTTTTAATTTGGTTCGCCAACTTTATATCTGTTAAAAAATTTGGCAATAAAATTTCATATGACAAAAAACACTTAACTTGGGGTATATGTGAAGAAACAATAATAAAGTGAGGGTTATGTGTAATTATTTAACACTTTGAAAGGAATAATAAGAGATAATATATTTTTTTCTATTATTCAACTTAAAAATTGTTTAATTTGTCCGGAAAAGAAGAGAAGCAACAACAAGAAGCAAGCAGTCTTGTGAGAGAGAAAGAGTTAGCGTCAAATTGAGAGTAGAAGAAAAAGCCAAAAAGGAAACCAAAATCAAAACCCATCATTCCTTCTTCTTCCTCCTTCCTCCTCATCGCCACCGTCTCAATTTCTCAATCAGATTTCTCCATTTTTGAGTCACTCTTTTGTTTCTTTCTCTCTCCTTTGGGAATTTTCTCAAATGGGTATTCATTAAAATACTCGATTTATCCCAAAGTTTCTGATCAAATTCCGCAACTTTGATACAAGAGAGTGCAAAAAGTTTCAAACTTTACATTTTTGTTGTTGTTCGTTTTCTGAATTGTGATCTCGTTTTGATCTAATGGCTACGATCACTAATAACCCCACTGATTTCGATTCCGTTGTCGTTGTTGACGATAATAACGGAATTGAGAAGGTGACCAAGGAGGATTCTAAACCGGGAATTGAATCGGATGTGAAACCTAAACCGGAGCTTGATCAAATGAAGAAGCTTGTGGCTATGTTCAAGAAGCTGAATCCTGAAGCGAAGGAGTTTTTCCCTTCTTACAAGAAGAATTCTGATGATTTTGTTGCCCCTGCCAAGAAGCCTTCTGGTGATGAGTTTAATGGTGATAACAACAAGAAGGATGGTGTTAACCGGAGGGTATGATTCTGAATTCGATTTTGGAAATTTTTCAAGTGGGTTTGGTTGTTACTTACGGTATAGTGTTTCTCAGGTGAAGTTTTGTGTTTTTGTGCTGGAAAGTCTCTAGCTTTGTAGGTTTATTTGATGATCCAGATAGAAAGTGTTGTTTTTGGTTTTGATTTGATTTGGTTATATCCATATGTTACATTGTCAAGTTTTGTGACTTTTTTGTGATCTTTGATTAATTTGTCTGTTTGTGTTTCTGTGTTTGTCTGTGGATTACAGAGAAGAACCAACTATAATCAAGGGAGGAGAGTGAGAGTGACTGGAAGAGCTTCTAAGGCTCAAAGAGAGGATAGTATTAGGAGAACAGTTTATGTCTCTGACATTGATCAGAGTGTAAGTTACTAAATTCTCTCTTGCGATTTTTGTGAAATGGAATTCAATTGTAATATCATATTCTTGTTTTTTTTTTTCAATTAGGTGACTGAAGAAGTCCTGGCTGGCTTGTTCAGTAGCTGTGGACAGGTAAGTTGAAGTTTGTAAGCTTTTATTGTTGCCTTTTGTTATTGTGTTTTTGTTTGTGTAAGTAATATCGTGTTGTTTTTCTTCTGAAGGTTGTTGATTGTCGAATCTGTGGTGATCCACATTCTGTTCTCCGCTTTGCGTTTGTTGAGTTTGCTGATGACCGTAAGTTATAGCTGTTGGACTCTTAATGTTGTATATTGAAATTGAGTGTCAAGTTTGAAACTTTACTTGAGTAAGTATTTGTTTCAAAACAGATGGTGCACGAGCGGCTTTAAGTCTGGGTGGAACAATGATCGGATACTATCCAGTCAGGGTCTTACCTTCCAAAACTGCTATTCTTCCTGTGAATCCCACATTTCTCCCCAGGGTAAAAAATGAGAACTTTCAGTTTGTCGAATTGGATTTTACAGTTTGAGTTAAAAAAAACTGAACTTTACTTGGGTATTTGTATTCAGTCAGAAGATGAACGAGAAATGTGTTCAAGGACCATCTACTGCACAAATGTTGACAAGAATGTAAATACTACCCATGTTTATGTCTGTTTTACATTTTTTTTCTTGGTTAATATTTTCATGAACTTGTAGGCTACTGAAGAGGATGTCAAAACCTTCTTTGAGTCTGCCTGTGGCGAGGTCAGTCTAGAATCCGAAAACTACTATATTCTTCTCTCTCGAAAACGACATGGAAATTTGTGAATGCAACAACAAAAGCACTCTACTTTCTTTATCTATACAGGTTACTCGCTTAAGGCTTCTTGGTGACCAGTTGCATTCTACTCGCATAGCTTTTGTTGAATTTGCTATAGTAAGCTCTTCATCATTGTTATTTATTATTTGGTAACGAGTAGAAGTTCAAGGCTCCTGATTCTTAGTTTTACTGGACTGAATATGTGCTCTTTGTCGGGATGATAATAGGCAGACAGTGCAGTTGCGGCACTCAACTGCAGCGGAATAGTCGTAGGATCTCAGCCGATAAGGTACAAAACATTTCTCTCGTCTAACAATAACATTGGACCTCAAACTCTGATTACTGAAATATTTGATCTTTTCAGGGTAAGCCCTTCAAAGACACCAGTGAGATCGAGAATGACTCGATCACCATCCTCAAACTAGGAGAGAAAAGAGACACGGTACAACGGTCTTTTCGCTGATGATGAAGGAGAGTGATGCAACACTTCGTTTTTTCCCTTCAGTAATATTTATATTTTTCGGCTGTCTTTTCTTCTTATTCATTTCTAGAGCAGTTATATTTTCCATTATCTGGAAACGCAACCATGAACATGCTTCTTGAATTTGGAGTTGTTGTTCTGAGTTCTTAGACTCATTTTGAGTTTATTATATTCATCTTTCTCAGAACTTTGAGAAATTTTTGCATTTCTTTTGTTTCTTCTTAGTGAAATAGAATTTTTTCCTTTCTCGTTAATGTCAGTGTTGATGATTAGTAATATCTCTAGTTATAAGTTATGGAGAGTCTTAGATCAATCAAGAGTATAGATCCACTTTAGTCTGGCATAAAAAAAATTAGGGATGAGGTTGCAATTATGGATCAATCGGGGTGGAATTGCAATTATACAGAGATACGGGCGTCTTTGAGAAATCCTATCTGATAATGGGGAATTTTAGATAAAATCAACAGTATATATCCACATTCGTCGGGTATAAAAACTTGAGGGATAGAGATGAAATTATTTAAGACAGTTCTAAAGCTATTATCGTTGGGGATAAAAATTAAAGGGACCTGAGTTGTAATTAATTGGGAAACGGCGTCGTTTAGGAAAACCCCTCATTTTTCCCGATTTCAGAGTGAATTCAAAAACCCTCAATTTCTTGAATCGCCATTGTTGTTCGATTTCTCAAATCTCCAGATGAGAGGTGTTATAGGAAGAAGATTATCAAACCCTAATGGCTACTTCAACCTCGCTTCCATAGTGAAGCAAACTCCATTTCTGATTCAATCCACATCTCATTTCTCTTCTTCTTCTTCTTCTTCCTCCGGTCGTGGTCGTGGACGTGGTGGTGGAGATGGACCAGGACAATTCGGTTTCAATCGTGAACCGGAACCGGTGAATCAGGGACGTGACTCATTGGAATCTCCTGGTGGTTATGGTTTTGGTCATGGTCGTGGTCGTGGTCTTCCGATCCAATCTGATCCGATCCCCTCTCATAGTATTGGCCGTGGAAGAGGATCCATCGTATCAGAACCTCCGCAACCGCAGTCGCAGCAGCCGCGTTTTCCACCACAGCAGCGTTTTGAACAACAGCAGCAGCGTTTTCAACCTCAGCACCAAGAGCAGCGCTTTGAACCACAACAGCAGCAGCCACTTTTTCCACCACAGCAACCGGAGCAGCGTTTTCAACCTCAGCACCAAGAGCAGCGTTTTGAACCACAGCAGCAGCAGCAGCAGCGTTTTCAACCTCAGCAACAGGATCAGCGTTTTCAACCTCAGCACCAAGAGCAGCGTTTTGAACCACAGCAGCAGCATTTTCAACCTCAGCACCAACAGCAGCAGCATTTTGAACCTCAGCAGCAGCAGCATTTTCATCCACAACAGCAGCAGCAGCATTTTCAACCACAGCACCAGCAGCGGTTTGAATCACAGCAGCAGCGTTTTGAACCGCAGCAGCAGCAGCGTTCCCAATCGCCGCTTCAGCCTCAGGCGCCTGTATTTGAGAAGCTGCAGGAGATAAAGGAAGCAACTTCATCACCAGAGTCTAGTCCTGGTCAAACCAATCCACCTAAGACGATCTTCAATGCGTTAGGAAGTGAATTCACACATCCAGGAAGTGGAGCAGGTAGAGGAAAACCTCCTGTGGGACCAGCTCCAATTCGACATCCTCAGCCACCACCACCTCCACCGCGAGCTCAACCACCGAGGAATGAATCTCAATCTCCTCCGAAGCAGCCACGGTTGAGTGCGGAAGAAGCTGGAAGAAGAGCAAGGAGTATGCTTTCGAGAGATGAACCTGAAGGAGGAGGAAGAGGAGGAAGAGGAGGAGGAAGAGGAAGAGGAGGAAGAGGAATGCGAGGTAGAGGTAGAGGAGGAAGAGGTGGTGATGCATGGAGAGATGATAAGAAAGGAGAAGAAGCTGAAAAAGAAGCTATAAGTATATTCGTTGGTGATTCAGCTGATGGTGAGAAGTTTGCTAAGAAGATTGGACCTGAGATGATGAGTGAGTTCGCTGAAGCTTTTGAGGAGAGTTGTGAAAAGGCTTTGCCTACTGAGTATCAGGAGGACCTTATTGATGCTTATGACATCAATTTCTCGGTAAAGTTTCGTTTCTCTAATGATTGTCTAGAAAGCTTAAACCTTGATGTAGAGAACATATGGTTTTGATCATTGGTTCTGGCCTTGAAGTTTAGGATTTTGTTGAGGTATTTGGCCTACATGATTCTTACATAGATAACACCATCGTAGGTTTTTGTTCGTTCATTGTGAAATTGGTCTTTTAGCAAAAAGAATGATGGAGAAAATGTCTTGTTTGTTGTTTGGGTATATGGATGTTTCTCTGTATTTTTATTCTGTTTTTCCTGTGTAGATTGAGTGTGAGCCAGAATATCTTATGTGATGATAGAACACTTCCTCTGAAACTAAAACGTTATAATAGTATTTGGTCCTGCAGTTATAATGTGATAGAACATATGATTTCGATGATTGGTTGTGGCTGTTATGATTCGTATATAGATAATAGCCTCTTCGGTGTTTCTTCATTCATTGTGAAATTTGTCTTTTAGCGATAGGAATGATGGAGAAATGTCTTTTTTTGTTGTTGTTTGGCTATGCATGAAAAATGGATGTGGAGTCTCTTAATTTTTCTCTGCTTTTCCTTTGTAGATTGAGTGCGAGCCAGAATATCTTATGCCGGACTTTGGATCCAATCCTGACATTGATGAGAAGCCTCCAATGTCTCTGCGTGAGTGCATTGAGAAGGTGAAACCTTTCATAGTTGCTTATGAAGGAATCAAGGATCAAGAAGAATGGGAGGTAAGAATCTTTGATTTTGTGAAGTTAGCCTTTTATGCATCCATGTATGGACTGATCAAACTGTCTCTCTCACGTTTTGCAGGAAGCAGTTAATAAAGTGATGGAGCATGCTCCTCTAATTAAAGAGATGGTTGATCACTATAGTGGTCCTGATCGAGTATCTGCTAAGAAACAGAGCGAGGAACTCAATAGAATTACCACAGCACTACCCCAAACTGCACCTGATTCTGTGAAACGATTTGCAGATCGTGCATCGCTTATTCTTAAGGTTTGATCTCTTTAACCAACCCCCAAAATCTCTCATCTGAAACCATTCTCTAATGTTCTGAAAACATGGGCAATGCAGAGTAATCCTGGTTGGGGATACAACAAGAAGTACCAGTTCATGGACAAGCTCGTGAAGGAAGTGTCACAAAACTACAAATAGAAAACTCAGGTTTCAAACTTTTTCAAAAGCTTCATCGCCGAGTTTAAGCTTTAGATCGAATTATAGCGATATTGGAACGGTACCGATTTCTTATAAACAAGTACTGCAAAATTCAGCTTTTAGCTTATTTGATTATACGTTTTCAGAGTTTCTGCAATAACGGCATTGTTCTTTTGTAACTCACAGATTATGCTGTGTCCCTCTTTTGTAATGGAAAAACAAGAATTGATTCAAGAAAAACTCAAAACCTCTCATATAATGATCCTAATTTAAACTAGTTAGTCTTGTAGACCTCATATATTCGAACTATTCAATCATTGGCAAACAAATTAACAAAAACAACATATATCATTTGCAACTCATATGGCGAATTGCCTTCTGTTGTTCGAGCTGCAAGTACTCCTCCTTCAAATCGAGTATTATCTTCTGTACCGCAGCTTCCAGATTTATCTTCATGGATTTTACCTTAAAACGCTTGCGTCTCTGCTTGTAAAATCGCCTCAGGGCTCCGTAAACAGCCACCGGTTCAGGCTCCTCTGGAAGATGAGGCTTCTTCGGATCACTCTCCTTTGGTGGACGCACATTCGAATCACCCTCCTTTGCAAACTCCATAGCTGACTTCAAGCGCCTCATGGATTCGTAAACACCCTCCTCTGCAGGCTCCTGCGGATCACCTTCCTCAGCAAACTTGATAGCTGACTTCAAGCTGTGATAATACATATCCGATTCGAACAACTCGTCCTCTTCCTCAGCCGTAATCTCATGACGATCTTCTAGTAACCCGTAATCCACAAGTATCATCCTAAACTCTTCTTTCAACAAAGGATAATCCCGAAAAATCAAATCGACTTCTTCCTTAAGAACTTGTGCATTATCATGACTCTTATACCTAAAGAACGTCTCTATAAACTCTCCTCGTAATACCAAACAATCTCTACTCAACATCTTCAAAAACTCTCTAATCCGCTTAAGTTTCGACTCATCAATCATAACATCATCAACATCATCATCATCATTCTTCTTCAAAAGTCGATAAAACTCATCGAGCAAAACGTTACAGTTCTTGAAAATAGTCGAAACTCGGTTTTTGACCTGGACTACATTCAAAGAGCCCGATTGATAAAGTTTCATTACCTTTATGTATTCACGAAAGATTCCTCTGTGGCTTGTTTCTTTCTCCTCTATCTCTTGTATTTTCTCTAAGAAGTTCAATGTTTGCTCATACTCTTCTTCAGAGAAATCTGCGGGAAGGTTTCGAGACTTCATCAGAACAGATTTGCTCGTCATAAGCTTTCTCAAAGTTATGTTTTGGTGAGTAGCAAAGGTAAGGTTTTGTATTATATTTATATAGACAACAGGATTATAGGAGTGCGTACGTAGGAGTAAGGGTTAAGAAAAAAGGAAAAACCTAATCTGATATTTCCTTTTTTTTTTTTTTTTTTGGTCACGAATCTGATATTTCCTTTTTTTTGTACTTTTTGATGAAAATTAATTGGTTTATTAAACCATCTGTACAGTTAATTAACCAAGTAGATAGTAATGAATAAGTAACGAATAATATTTGATATGTTCGGCCAAAGTTGTTGGAACAGTTTTATGGAAAAATAGTATTTGAGTCATTTTCTCTTAATAATATTGGATTTTGTAAATTTATTAATTTATATATAGATTATTAATTAATCAAAATTTTTTTTTTGTCAACAATCAATTATTAATAAAGACACTTTTCTTGTTTATGAGTTTTGTAAAATTTTCTTATAAACATTAAAAAAATTAGCTTAAAACTGATATAATTTTATATGAAACTTTTTAAAAAATATTATTCATAGATCCTATTCACATTATGTTAGTCATATCGGGTTTATTCTAATAAAATAAATGTCAACCGGTTATTATTTGATTATCTCCGCGCAAATGATAAATGCTAAGATTTCTTAACATAATATTAATGATGAAGTTAGAGATGGAATAACAATACAAAAAGCAGCTACATGTAAAGAACAATTATTTAATTCTTCTAGAAATTTTCTCAAATTTTAGTGAGATCAAGATTTTTGTAGAGTATATATCAAGATCAAGATGATCATATATACATGGCCGGATGGGTGAAGGAAGGGCCCAATTTTTTGTTTAGTTATAATTTAGTTTTATTTTCATAGATCTGGACCAGAGTATTTTTATATAATTCCATCCTAAAAATTAATAACTCGAACCAACAACTTCTAGACTTTACCAAAGATGTTTATCGGTTGAGTTATTAGCTTTGGTCACATTACTGTATCTTTGATTTGATGCATACGAGTTTGAGTCCTTGAGACATGCCAAATGTACAAACTAGAATGTAAGCAGATAACTCATTAGACGGGCCAAATATATCTTTGATAACTATGAGTTTTAGCTGCAAACAACGATCGATGCGTGATCCAAGTTCGAGTCTCATTGAATGTTTATCTGATTGTGTATAAGTTAAGTATATATTATTAGCAACAAGCTTTAAAATAATTTGGACAATAGTGTCAAAGAGTTATTCAAAATTTTCAACATTTTTGCTTACTTTTTTGAATGTATCCTCTTATGAATTTGAATGAAGTAACGGTTACATTCATTATAGCATAGTCGAAATTCCCCCTTGCAATTTCCTGTATTGTTTTAAAACAATAAATGTTATGATTTACGAAGATGTCGTAAGCTAATATACAAAGTCAAATTATATGCAAATATATATATAAAACCACATTTAATCATATTTATGTCATACATACTATCTTTGTTGGTTCGTAAAATTTTTGCTCGATCAAGAAAAAGAACGAAAACATAACTCATTGACTGAATTTTAGCTATACAGTTTCGATGGTTCGTATGCTATGCGGTTTCCTTAGCCGAAAGAAGAAGAAGAAGCCTTCGTCGCCGCCCTCGCAAGATGATGTGAAAAAGGGTAAAAAGGTGGAAAAAGATGGAGGGCTTCGTGTGATGACCTCGGGTACTAAGACCAGAACTAGTAGGGCTTTTGGCCGCGGTAAAGGCTGTCTTTGTGGTGATGGTGGTGGTTGTGGAGGTTGCGGTGGTTGTGGTGGTTAAAGCGCTTTGTGGGCTGTGTTATGGTTCGTTGTTCGTGTGATATTTTTGCATACATGCAAATATGCATTTTTTTTGTTTTGTGATCATCTTTTCGTTTGTATAGATATTCCATTGCTTGATTAATCAAATTACTATTGCTTGATCATCTCTTCCACTGATTTCTTATTTAATTACAAATGATGAGAATAATTACATGGACAATTCTACAACGAAAAATATATCTGTTCTACAATATATGATTTTTGACAAATGCTTGTACTTGTACCACGATGGCAAATTTTCACTATATTTGGATTTTGTGAGTAACATGAAAATTTGTAAACAGAAATGTCCATAAATTTTGTTGAAAAACTCTTATAAAACATATACATGCACTATAAAGGTAAGAATACAACATTTTTATAAAAAAATTTCTTAGGACACTATTATTTTAGTATGTATAATAGTATATATAGGCTAAAACTTACGTTTTACCATGATTTTGCGGCCGATCAGTATCATACATCAAGTATACATATGTACGTGGTGAAATAATTTGGATATTAACTGGATAAAAAATTTCACTCAAACTCAGACGGTGTCATAGTGACGGCACTAACACAAATCACTAGGCTATAAATTATATTTCTATTGGGGCTTTTCAAGCCCATCCAAACTCCCCATTAGTATGATATTGTCCGCTTTGGGCTACATCACTAAGCCCTCACGGTTTTTCTTATTGGGCTCCTTCCCAAAAGGCCTCATACTAAGTGGAGTTTATTATGACTTATATATTAGACACTCCTTGTCTAAATTTCCAATGTGGGACTTGGATTGATATCCCAACAATTTCTTTGTTTTTTTTGTTGTTGTTGAAGAGAATGTTTCCAACATTTGCAAAGTAGGCATGACTGATGTGTAATTGTGTGTATAGAATGAGCAAGTCACGCACTTTCTATATTTCGTTACTTCACAGGAAAAGTTTTCTCGGTCTTCAAAAAAGCTCAATCAATCATCCAATTTTGTAAAAATATTTCATTCAAAAAGAGAATTGTAATGTATACTAATTTTAGTAGTTGCACACATGACATATCTAATGAATTATTCAATAATAATAATAATAATTATATAGTATTGTCTCGTTTGATTTCCATGGAATTTCAACTATTCAATCTATTACTTGGATCTCATTTTAGTTGACCATAGAATATATACAAATTTTTTATTCCCTTAAATTTTTAGAACAAAAAGAAAAATTATATTTATTTGCTAGTAGCTAGTTAGATTGAAATATCGACTACATTATCCTGATTCCTGACTACATAACATATGACATGTCTAATGACATCTAATAATAATTATGTACTACGTCTTGTTCAATTTCCATAGAATTTCAGCTATTCAATCTATTACTTGGATCTCATTCTAGTTGACTATATAATAAATACATTTTTTCCTCCCCTTGAATAGTGAATCAAACAGAAAAATTATACTTATTTGCTAGTAGCTAGATTTAAATTTCGACTACAATTACTTAACTACGTCAGAAATTTAAACAAATAAATTCTATGTTGTAAGATTATATCCAAAGTCAATGAAAACTTGGGTGAGCTAATCTATAAATGAAAGGACAATACATAATGTATTTGCTTCATTACATTTTTTCAGAAATTTTCTTGAGACAAAAACTCATAAACATCATATTGCTGTTATAATCTTTTGTTACCATAATATCTTCACTATGTGTATACAGCTCTTGTGCTATTACATGTGTCGTGGGTGGGAGGGGGTGACATCATCTCCGCCGAGGAATGGCGTCAAAACGACGTCGGGAACTAAAGATGGAAATATTGTTGTGGTATCGTCGTCGTCCGGAAAGAGGAAGACCAAAAGAGGCCGTTGTCAAAGTTGTTACAGCGGAGGTGGTGCTGGTTGCGGTGGTGGTGGCGGTTGTGGTGGTGGTGGATTTGGTGGATGTGGAGGTGGCGGCGGCGGCGGTTGAAATTTAATAGATTAGGGTTCTTTGTAGTTTTTTTTCTTTTTTTGTAAAGGTAAGGGTTCTTTGTAGTAATTACTACAAAGATTTCATGTGTGTGTGTGTGTTTTTCGTTTGTGTGCTCAAGGTTTGAATTAATGTGTGACTCGCGTGAATGTATATATCATGTTTATATATTCTAGTTAATTTTTCATATACATGATGGATCATATAGGTAAAAGCGATTACTGTGTAAAATGTTAACTCTTCTGTTGGCAACAAAATTTGTCATATACGTATGTTACCAAGTACTAACGGTGGTAATTGAAGCTGGACTTAAAAAATATACTACGCTTGTGGTTGTAATTAAAAATGTAATTATAAAGATTTCGTGTGCGAGTGTTTTTATTCATTTGTGTATGAAAATTTTTGAATGTGTGATATAGCATAAATATGGTCTCTAGTGAGAATGAAAATTGAATATATGTATAGTGATCTGTGATCATATCCATAGGTTAAGAAAAGATATTTGTATAACTACATTAAGTTTGCTTAATCTCCTTTCTCCTTTCCCCAAAACAACTTTGTAGGACTTCTCAAAATCATATAGCCTTGTAAGTTCTTATTTGCATATTCAGTAGAATACCCTTTATATATTTTTGTATGAATGTAAATTTTATTAGAATTGAGAGGATATAGTTAGTGCCAAATTTCTTTTACTAAAGGGCTAGACCAAAAGAGCTTTGTTGTTGCTTTTGACTAATATATATGGTGTCGCGGATTTGATAGTTAATTATGTAGAAGTAACTCGTGCAGTAGAGGTGACACCATTGAGAAACCTAATGTTCCAGTACTCAAGCCATACGCCATAAAGGATAGCTTGCGAGCAAAATGTTTTAGGCGTGTGACCAAGGACCTAAAAAATTGGAGAGGCTTTCGTGTAAATGAGTTAAAGAGATGATGGAGGGTTTGTTTTAATGACTATAGCATTTAGTGATGATCGAGGTTTTATTAGTGATAAGGTAATGATAATTTTACAAACCTCATTTGGTGAGTCGAAATAGTATCACGCTTTAGACCCATTAAAAAATCCGGTGAGGGATTTATTTGACGGCTACACTCACTCTGAAGGGGATTAGTGAGTGTTAAAAAGCTCAGATTAATTACTCGGTGTAAAAAAAAAAGAAAAGAGGTAATAATAATTTTTTGTAGTTTTCTGGTTAGATATGGATTTTGTATGATTCTTTAGTGGATTCAATTATAGTTCACGAATTTTATACGCATTGATAAATGATAATATTTAAAATTAATGTAAGGGGGATCCATCATTGGAGTACTATTGGACATACACATATTTGTTAATTGTTGTGTATAGTCTTCAAAAACTCATACAAACCAATTGTTACAAAATTTCCAATTGAAATCTTTATTTTTCGTAGTTTCACTATTATTAATTATGTCACTCATAGTATTATATATATTACATGAGCTTCCAGTATAAAATCAATTAACACTACATGAATTAGTCATATGACGTTGATACATACTATTACTAATGATGAATTATCTCCACTTCTAATATGAGACATTGTAATAGTTAGCTCACAGACTTTATTAAAGAAGTACAAAAACTTGGTAAGCTGGTTGTCCTCCACAACTTTTCTATACACTTAAAAAGACCAGATACTCTTATTAATGGTTAACCTGTTTTAAACCTTATTATAGTATATGCTAAAATGACTATGTCAAAAGAAAGAACATAGATAATTAAAAACTTCAAACAATGACTTTTGCAAGCAATCTAATTAATCATAAGTCTCTCAAACAGTACTAGTTCTGTTGGCAAAACCATTTGTACTTTGATTTTTGTTAATTTTTTTTTTTTTTCAGATGGACTCGAATCAGGACACAGTAAATCACTAGCTAGGCAACAAGTCCTGATTTTAGTTAATCATTTAAAACCGAAAGACTTATTATTTATCTTATCATTATACTTAGTTATGTTGATGCCATTTATATGTTTACAATGTATTTTTGTTGTCAATAACTTAAAAATACAATGCACACCACAAATCAGTAGAATTAATTTACAAACAAAATGAAAATTCTTTTGCAATTTCTTGGATCTTTCAGAAAGTCATTTATGAAATTTCTTGTGGCTCACGAAAAATGTATCTTAATACATAAAAGTCAACGAAATGTTTGGTTATATATAGAAAAGGTCAATTTATCATTTTTACGTATCAATATATAAATTTTTCTCGCATATCAATTTTTGGTTATAACGATGGGGATGTTTCGTTTCTTCTGCTTTTACATCAGCTGCACCAAGATAAGACCATCATCGTCGTCTTCTCCACCGCGAGTGCCCAAAGCAGAGAAGAAAAAGGCTCCGCCACCTCCTCCGGTAGTTGTCAAAAAGGAGAAGAAAAAACCTCCACCGTCTCCTCCGCGAGTAACAAAAAAGGCAAAACCTCGCAAACGATATGGCCTTGACGCAGGCGGTTTCGCAGGTTGTGGTGGTGGATGTGGCGGTGGCTGTTGACATCATAAGGTTTTCTGAATTATAGCAATGTGATTATATTCTTGTATGGATTTACCTGTACCTTGATTTTAAGTTTTTAACATGGGATCTTGAAAAGTGATTGTATGTAAATCTATATTGTATATAATGGATCACATGTAAGATTTACGATTATGTAAGTTCGTATTATTTTAAATTATTGTAATGTGGATCCATCTTACATAAACTTGATTTTGTTTTAAACTTGATTTTGGCATTTACCATTTTGTAATAATTATAATTTTTTATTATAATATATTCTCTGTTAATTTGGTTATGTTCAAAAAAAAAATATATATATATATATTCTCTGTTAATTAAACAAAGAATTTAGTGTATTTATTAATGAGATATATTACGTACCATTAGAGCCGGTCCTAATAAAAATAATGTTTAAAGTAAAAAACGTGAAAATAATTATGATGCATAAGCAGGATACCCTAAATTGTTATAATAATTTTGATGCGTAAAACTGTTGCTTCCTCTACTTTACCTCGGACCGGCTCTCCGTTTGGTTGTTATCCACAACTTTTCTTTCGAGCTAAAATTTAGCGAAATAGTCTTAATCAAGACTATGTATTTATTTAATTTGTAGCAATGGACTTAATATATATGTTTATAGCTTATTATAATTCGCTAAAAAGTCTATGCCAAAACAATAAATATATATAGATGATTAAATGAACGAAGACTTGAACTAAGTTTTTTTTTAATTTTTTTTTAATCTAGTTACATAAAATAGTCAATGGTAATTTTGGGCCATCTTATATACAAAAGGTCAATGATCTCTATCTACATTATTCATACGTTTTCACTTTTTTTTTTTTTTTTTTGCTATAACATTAATGGTGATGTTTCGTATCTTTTGCTGTTTTATCAGCTGCACCAAGATTAGACCACCACCACCTCCACCAAAAGTGGCCAAAACGGAAAAGAAGAAGCCGCCGCTGCCACCTTCACCGCAAGTGATCAGAGCGGAAAAGAAAAAGCCTACGCCACCTTCACCGCAACTGGCCAGAAGGAAGGAGAGGAAAAAGGAAGAACCTATATGGTTGTTTTGTTGATACAAAGAAAGAAAGATATATGGATGTTTTAACAAGTTTAATTTCCTGATATCATGTGGTTCTACGTATTATGATATGAATAACGAATGTGATAATTTTCTTGTGTGCACATAGCTAGTGTGATGTATCTACATTTGCCTTAATTGGTTTTAAATTTTCACATATGATCTTCAAAAATGAATATATGTACCGATTGCTAATGGATTACATTGTGTTAATTCATAAGATATATATGCAATTAACGTATCGTGGATCCATCATAGTGGACTTTCTTTATAACAAGTTTATAATAATGGAAAAAGAAAACTATGCTTCACATACAAAACTATATATGATTTTTTTCTTCACATTCGATTAAATATTTAATTTTAATGAATTTGGTTAACTAGGTTAGCTTTGCATGGATTTGGTTAACATCCACATTTAAATGTCGCTGGGGTTAATCACACACAATTTGTTGAGTTAGGAAGGATGAATTTCTTTTGGATTATATTAGGTTTTGATTAACAGTCCCAGCTTAATGTGGTGGTGGACTGATGGTTAGCATGGTTTTAAAAATGTAGTTCTTTCAGTTATTTCAAAGGATGTTTTAGTAATTTGTGAAGTATTTATAGTACCACCTCAATATCACTTGGTAAAAATAATTTACGTCTGAAATATATTATCAATAGTTAACTTGAATATCATAGACCTTGAATTTTCATTGTGTGTAAAAAACGCTTTTAGATATATATTGGATATTATAGTCAAAGATAGTTATTCATTTTCTACATTTTCTCCTTAGCTTTTGAATGTATTCCCCATGAATTTGGACGAATTAACGGTTACTTTACTAGCATAATTGAAATTAGTCTTGCAATTTCTTTTATCGTTTTTGAACAAATAGGTTATGACTATATTTTAAGATTAATTACATATAAAAATCAGTGGCTAGTCAGGGGATATCAATGTATAGAATGACATTTAATCATCGTTGAGTCATCATATAGATCGTCGAATTTTTCCGAAGAAAGAAACAGAAAAAGCTCAACGCGTGACTAAGTTGATTGATGTAAACTTTCACCATATCAACTTAAAATTTTTTTTAAAAAAATTCTTTAGTTTAGAATGTTTCCAACATTTCGAGCATATATATGTGGCTGATTTGTATATATAGAGTGGGTAAAGTGTACACGCTTTCTTCTTCTTTTTTGTAACTTCACGGGGAAAAAAATATTTGTCTCAATCTTTTAATTTCACTAAAATATTTTATTCAAATAGAGAATGTTTCATATATATATTGTTTACTCTTTCTTTTTTCTTTTTTAAATAAGATGTTAGATTTATTAAAAAAATAGCCAACAGTCTACATAAGCAAAACGGTTTTGAAACTAGACTATATACTCTGAACAAACTCTTCAGACAATTTTTTTTTAATAAATTGTTAAATTTTGCTATTAATCTACTTAATTAACAATTAAAACATTGTTTCCAAGAAAATATTTTCCAATATGCCATATATCTATTAATCTCCTTTTAGATTTGACCATTGTGTCAAAAAGAAAAAAAGATTTGACCATATATATATATATATATATTTATACATTTTGTTATATTTTTATATATAATCAAGGATGATACGGATTTGTAACACCCTACTAATCTCTAAGATAAGTGTGATTAGCTCATTCAGAAAATTAAGTAATGAGATTAAAAATATAACATTATTTGAACTGTCAAACAGAAGTGAAGTTATATTTTTGTTTAATTAAAAAAAAAAAAAACAAGACAATCTAGGTTGCTAGGTAGTTTGAAATTTACAACGCAATCACTTGAATATGTCAGAAAATAGTTAGGTTTATGTTGTGAGCTCACATTCAAAGTCAACGGCGATTTGAAATACATCTATATAAGAAAGGAAAATTTATGAAATTTGTATCATTTCATTTCAAGAAAAAACTGAATATATAAAAAACTCACAAATATAATCTTTTGTTACTACCACCATCACGATGTGCTTCCCATTTTGGTCTTACATGTTTCCCAAGGAGGAGCCGACATCACCTCGGGCAAGAGATGACGTCAAAAAGAGTGAAAAGAAGAGAACTAAAGATGGAGGTCTTGTTGTCGCGTCGTCCTCATCGAGAAAGAATTATATGAAACTCAGAGGGAGTGTTTGCGGCGGAGCTGGCTGGGCCGGTGGTGGGTGTGGTGGAGGTGGTCATGGTGGAGGTGGTCATGGTGGAGGTGGGTGTGGTGGAGGTGGTCATGGTGGCAATTAAATTAAACGATTGAATTAAGGTTCTTTATGTATATATAGTAATTATTGTTATGATTTTTTATATGTTTGTGCATCTAAGATTCCAATGTGTGATATATATGGAATGTTCTCTTGAGGATGGAAGTTGAATGTATGTTTTATTAACAAAAAAAAGTGTGTTTTATAGCTATTATATAATGGAAGCTGAATATGTTTAGGTAAAGAAATTTTTTATTTTTGCTGACAACCAAAATGTATCTTTTAACCCTTTACTTTTTACTTTTTATTTATATAGAGAACCTCTTTAAATTAATTCCCGATACATCAATACCTTGATTAATCTATAATTTTTCCGTTCATAAAATAAGTTTACAAATCAAATAGTACCTCTATAAATTAACATCGATAAATTTATAAAATCTTATTGTCCCAGCGTTATTAATTTTATAGAATTGTCGTGTTTATGTATGTGTATTTTAATATATATAGTCTTGGTCGAAAATATGGGCTTGATTGGCCAGGCAAGTGCATGGCGGCTGAGAGACACCGGAATTTGATCTTGTTCTTCTGTAAAGAATTCAAACTTTTGAAAATAGTTCGAACTTTTTGAATTTTAAGTTTCTAAATCGATGTAATTAAGGGTGAAAATCACAAGTTTGTAAGCAATCATTTAAAAGACTATGTACAACAACAAAAAGAACATTTAAAAGACTAAGTATGTCATTTGAATTCACATATATATACTCTTAAAAGTTAAAAACTCCCACAATTATCAAACAGAAAAAGTTTACACCATTATAAATTATTATGGAGAGTCATAAATTTTTTGAAATGGGAGGAGGGTAATCTCAAACCCACACAGATATTTAAATATATTTACACGTTCTTTCTTTTTCTTTCCCTTCAAAAAATGGACAGCAAGAACATGTCAATTTCTTTGACAGGTAGATTGAATTTTATATTTGCAATGACTTGATGAATATGTCAGAAAATAAATGGTTATGTTGTAAGCTCACATTTAAAACTCAATGACATATCTCTCTATATATAAGAAAGGACAGTTTATCATATTTGTAAAATTGTAAGATTGCATTTTTACATTTTCTGAAAAATTGAAAGATTTCATTTCCATTATAATCTTTTGATATTACCATCACAATGTGTTTTCCCTGGTATTACATATTTCACAAGGAAGAGCCAACGTCATCGCCGCCGAGAGATAACGTCAGAAAGAGTGAAACAAAGGGAACCAAAGATGGAGGTCTTGTTGTAATGTCGTCGTCATCGAAAAAGAATTATACGAAAATCAAAAGCAGAGAGAAGAATTATCACGACGGAGGAGCTGCTTGCGCCGGCTGTGGAGGTGAATAAGGTAATTCATGTAATGATTTTTTTTTAGCAAAACACAAAAATAAATGTGAGTTTTTATTTATATTTGCTCATATGTACGATTTTAATCTGTGATATAAGTTGAATGTATGTTTGTATTAATTAAAAAAAAAATGTACGTATATATTTTTCAATATTTTTAATTGTATCACTGTCTTAATATTTTGGGCACCGTAGAAATTATATCAAAAAACTCAAATTTCTTATAGTCAGTCGGTTATAAAAATTGTGTTTTTCCAGAATTACTAATCATATAAAAAAATTTCAAATACCCTTAAACTTGCTAATTTTTTTAGTAAATAAATAGATTAGATTAATTCATCTTGAAGATACAAACCATAGGATTCAAAGACTCTCACCATAGACATTGGTCCAATGAAAATTAATTCAATTACAAAAGAAGCTAAATAGTAGACGGATACAAACGATTGCCAATACGATTAACCACTAGAAAATTTTGAAATAGGTTTTTACAGTGCTCATTTATCTGAGAAAATTGTTGAGCTTGACGAGGAGTTATAATTATCGTTACGGCAAAGTTGTCAGAAACTTTTTGTGGGAAAAAAAACTCAGATGATATCAAATGCTTTTTATGATGGTTTTCAATTGCATGTTTTTTCTATTGGGCTTTTGGAAGCCTTGATTGTTAACACACATAAGCAAGTCACAGGAGCCTAAGCCCAATAAAGCAGTTGGTTGAGATGAGCAGCCGTTTGCCGTCTTCAGAGGTAATCAACAAGAACGATTGGGCTAAAAAAATAAAAAAGAAAACATAAGAACGATCGGTTCCTCATGAACGACATGAACTCAGCATAAAAGTCAAGTATTCTTCAAAAATTTACGAAAATGTATAAAGGGCTTACTATTTGGAGTCCCGTTAAATATCATACTAATAGTAAAAATGTAAAAAAAAAAATTGAAATAGGTGGGTTAATACATCTTTAAGGTTGGGCATTTTTTTCAAAATCAGTATCTTATAATTTTGGGCACAGTTAGAGATCATAAAAACAATAATATATACAATTCTAACAGTCGGTGGGTTAATAAACACAAAAATTTGAGTATATTAAAAAAAGACCACAAGTTATCAATGACTTACTATCTCTGATCATACAAGAAAAAGTAAAAAAATCAAATGATATCAATAGATTAATATTTAAACCTATATATATTTAAACCTGGTTGATTAATACACACAAAAGATAAATATTTTTAAAAAATTACTTAATGATATCAATATTTTATTATTTTGGATAGTATATTACATATATTACAAAGAAAAGTAAAAAATCATTAAATTTGGTGGATTTACACATAAAAAATTGAGTATTTTGTTTGAATTACCAAATGGTATAAATGTTTATTCATTTAAAGCATCTTTACCAATTATATAAAAAAGTGAAAAAATTCCTAAATTCGATAAATACTTTTATACATATATACTCTTCTGCGCCCTAAACAAACACTGAAGGCAATAGGACTAAAATGGTTCATATACTAGCATGGTCATGGATTATATTATAATAATTTTTCGCAACTTCGTTGTCTTCCACAACTTTTCTTACATACTAAAAACAATGCCATATAGACATAATTAGGACGCTTAACTTTTACTTTTTTTTTTTTTTATGTAAGGGCCATCAAGATTAACACTCGTTTATTTCTTTATGTCAATGGGCTTAATCTTCTATGGTATACTAAAATAAACAATTTGATTAGTCAAAGGTCTCAACTAGTTTGGCTGGCAAAAGCCGCAAAACCATTTTTATATTTGTCGTTTCTTTCTTTAATTACCGCATTTCTTTTTCATGTGTAGAAGGAACATAGCACGAATACACCCTGTTCAACAAAGTAGATCGTTGTTCGGTAATTTTTATCGTGAACTTTAAGTAGTTTCCATTCACTTTGCTACAAAATAATTACTAAACAATTAGAAAGATTCCCACATGTCTCATGTGCAAAATAATTTGGTAATTCTTTTGCTATATCTTGTATCTTTCGGAAGACACATAGAACGCAACGAATATCTTGCAATTATCCCCTATAAAAGGTTCATTTATCTCATATTCGTATATATCACTAAAGTTTCATATCAAGTTTTCTTTGGTTTTCTATAATTTACGTCAAATTTATTCTTTTAGTTATAACGATGGTGTTTGGGTTCTTATGCTGCACCAAGGTAAAGCCGTCATCTTCATCGCAAGTGCTCGAAACCGGCAAGAATGTTCGTCCAACTCCGCCACCGCGAATGGTCGAACCTCCCGTGCCACCGTCTCCATCAAGAGTTTTAATACCTAATAAGAAGAGTACACCGGTCAAAGATGGAGGATTCGTCATTTCAAGGCCGACTACGACCACCACCTATACTTATGGCCGCCGGAGACCCTATGGAAATAATCTCGGTGGTTATGGAGGTTGCGGTGGGGATGGTGGTGGGTGTGGAGCCGGTTAGTTAGTTTCATGCATGATGTTCTTTTCTTGTTCGTGGTGTATTAATGTATTTAATTACTTATGTTGTGCTTTAATTTAATTTAAAGTATGATTGTAACCAAAAGCGAATAACTAATCCGGTAAATATTATAAGCATAGTCCAGAGAGGTCGCTGATTTAAGTTTTATTACTTATCATTTTGGTTCAATTTTATTTGTAATTTGATTCAAATATGTTGTTTGCTTATCATTTGCTTATTCAAGTTTACTTATTTAAGTTTGGTGTTTGCATATTCAAGTGTAATTGTGATTTTTTACATATTTAATTGTCATTTGGTTCAAGGTTATTTATTACTTATTACTTAGCATTTGCATAAAGCTTGAATGTGTTTAGTAGATTTTTTTCATCGATCATTTTGGTCTAAATATCCGAACCCGAATAGAACCCGAACTGTATCCGAATGTGTTTCGGATACCAAATCGGTTCCCAAAAAAAACTTAAGAACCGAACCGAACCGAACCCGCATGGAACCGAACCGAACCCGAACCGGATATCTATAAAATACTAATATAGTCTTCAATCCTAAATTCCAAAATACCCGAACCCGAATGGATCTTACCCGAACCCGAACGGGTACCCGAACGCCCAGGACTAGTTGGAGCGATGGAAAGATAAGTGACCTTCTGTGAAGTGATTTGCGAGACTAGTTAGGTGAGTGGGGATAAAACACGAGAAAATGTCACATGGTGATTACATGGTCAATATAATCAGTATTTTGACCATCCAAAAAGCAGCGCACCGATTATCGAACAGTGATAGAACCCATGAGTCCGATGTAGGAATGGTGATCCACTGATAGGCACGGAGGAGGCGTTACAAACATAACACCAATACTCGTTGTTCAACTAGTTTGGTGGTTCTTATCGTGAACGTTAAAGAGTTTCTATTTAGTTTTCCTACAAAAAGATTAGTAAACAAATAGAAAGATTCCCATGCACATGTCTCATGCGCAAAATAAATTGATAATTCTTTTGCGATTTGTTGTATCTCTCGGGAAGATACATAGAAGTCAACGAATATCTCGCGATATTGATTATAAAAGGTCGATTAATCTCATATTCGTAGCATTAATTAAAGTGTCATATCAAATTATTTTTGGTTTTCTACAGTTCACGTTCACATTTATTATTTTTGTTATAACGATGGTGTTTGGGATCTTAGGTTGTTTCACCAGCTGCACCAAGGTAAAGCCCTCGTCTTCGCCGCCGCAAGTGCTGGAAAAAGGCGAGAAAGTTCCACCGTCGCCTCCCCCACCGCGAATGGTTGAAACAGCCAAGAATAGGCCGAGTAAGACCACCCCCTATGCTTATGCCCGCCGGAGACCCTATGGGACTAATGTCGGTGGTGGTGATGGTGGTGGCTGTGGAGCCGGTTAGTTAATTATTTTCATGATTTTCTTTCGTTGAGTATTGATGTATTTACTAATTATGTTGTGCCGTAATTTTATAGTATGTTCTTAAAGATTAATAAATATATATGTATGATGGAATGAATCATATATATATAGGTGAAGTAACATTTGTGTTATAATGAAATTTCTGGTTTGCACAAAGTTTTGTATCAAGAATTACATACAAGCTTGACTCATATAGATATTAAGTTGAATTCGAATGCGGCGACAAACTAACAACACTAGCACAATCCGCAAGACTAAAAGTCATATATTATTAGTTGTACATGTTTAATTCAGAGGAAAGGACATTTGCTTCAATTCAATTATTCTCTTATTTTTGCTTAAGATCATCAATATTCATCCAAGTTTACAACACATTTAAATGACAAATACATCAGTTTTATCAATTATACTCTTAATTACAAGTCATAACTACATGATTCTCTTAAATATATTTGTCTCATGCACCTCTTCTACTTTAAACGCTTTGATGTAAATCACGGCCAAGAATTCTCCAGCGGTCAATATCATCTGAGTCCTCTATATAATAATGAATGTTTGTATGTATTCCGGAAATAGAAATCCACATTCAAACCTATGGTTTAGAGACTCTTTAGGAATTTTATCAAATTCGATTTGAATCCATATTCAAGCTACCCTAGCTGCTAAATTCTAATTACTCTCTCACTTTGTCACATGTATGCATCTTCATCTTTTTTTGTTCTTTATAAAGACATTATCACTGAAGACTTAAGAGTCCAAACCAAAACTTGACCATATTTTTAAAGTTGTTGTTCTTGTTATAGTCTTAGCTTTTGAAGTAGTGATACTTACAATGTTTTGCTGTTACAAACGCAAGAAGAAGAAAGTTCAACCACCCACACCGCCGATAATATGGGATTTTGAGCGAAGTAATGTTACATCTTCTTCCACATATCAGCCAAGAGATACTGTTAAATTTTCTACCGTATATCAACCAAGAAATATTGTTCCAGCTTCTTCTTCCACTTATAAGCCAAGAAATGTTGTTCTAGCTTCTTCTTCCACTTATAAGCCAAAAGAGATTGTTACAGCTTCTGCTTCCACTAATCAGCCAAGAAATAATGCTACAGCTTCTTCTTCCACTAATAAGCCAAGAAATGTTGGTAAACAAAAAGGTACAAGTGGAAAGAATAATGATGGAGGGCTCAGTTTTATTACTGGGGATTCTACTTCATCAGCTAGTGGCGATGGTGACGGCCGTTTTAGCCATGGTCATGGCGGTGGCGGTGGTGGATGTGGCGGTGGTGGATGTGGCGGTGGTGGTGGAGGTTGCGGTGGCTCTTAAGATTTCCGTGGTAAATCATATATAAAGTGCCTTTTCAAAAAAAAAAAAAAAATCATATATAAAATGATTATCATATTTCGTTGAGGTTATTACTTAGAGAATCAATGTACTGATTTGAACGTGTGTGTCTAGTGGTTGGAATCAATAAAATTAACGGTTATCTAAATTATTACTTAATTAATCTTCTTTGCAATTGATTTAAGGTGAATCCATGAAATTTCTGATAAAATAGTATTTAATTTGAGGAATTCTCTTACGTATATATGAACTGAAAAAAAAAAAAAAATCATCATCATGCAAATTTGTTACAATAGTACCAGTGGCAGTTGATATCTTCAATACTTCATAATAATAGCATGGACTGTTATAAACTATTTCTGTAAAATATTGTAATAATTAGTAAATATGGCTTATTTATAATTATTGACAAGAAGACTTATTAAAGTGATTAGCACTTTCCAAAAAAAAAAAAAAAAAAAATCTTAAAATGTTCTTGACAATTAATGTAACATGATACCATGAAATTTCTGATATAAAGTAATACTGTACAGATATTCACTTACATAAAAATTCGCATACAAACGTTGACAAAAAAAAAAAACTCATCATACAAACCAATTATTGCAATATTTCCAATGATACATTCTAATCTTCGATATTACACGTCCGGTTATTTATAATTGGTTTTAAGGTATATCCATTGTACGTGAGATAAACAAATAATACAATAGGACTATAATATTAATGAGATTGATAAAATAGTCAAGTCCCAAAAAAAAAAAAAAAAAAAAAAAAAAAAAAAAAATAAACAAAATTTTTTTTAAAAAANAAGAAATACAATAATTAAGCATAATTTGTTTTAAAGAATTTTCTGTTACTTGCTTGTATTCCACAACTTGTCTTCAATAATAAATATGAATAGTCATAATCCTGAAGACCTAAGATAAAAAAGAAAGAAAGTCATATTAATCATGAAAGCTTATTTTTAATCATTGATAAAAGCCATAAAAAAAAAAAAAAAACTTTATGTCAATTGGCTTACTCATTTTTATGGTATGCGATACGAATTTTTCAAAAGATAAAATGTAGGTTATTTAAATAGTAAAACAAGCAATTTGGCTAATCAATAGTCTCAACTAGCTAGCTTGTTTGATTAGCAAAACCATTTTGATTTCGTTCATTAATAACTACCGCATTTTTTTCATGTGTGGACGATTGGTCTAGTAATTATTGTCTGCTACCTATAATAATTGGAGGCTATATTTTCATCTTTCTACAAAAAAATCATATTAAACAAATAAGTTTGCCACATTTTTGTGTAAATCAAACTGAAAAAGTGAAAATACGTTTGCAACTTCTTGAATGCTTTCAAGAAATAGCCATGTGGTTCGTGTCNTGATTAGGTGTTTTGACTCATGCAAACGTGAGTTCGAACCTCACACTTTCCCTTTTTAGTGTTTAATTATTTTATTAATTAAATTTTTGGCCCTTAAAATTTCAGAAATTGCATTCTGACCCTGGTAAATTTATTTTCTGGGTTCGCCACTGCTGAAAATACGTTTGCAACTTCTTGAATGCTTTCAAGAAATAGCCATGTGGTTCGTGTCGGCAAGTTTATCTACATAGAAGAAGTCAACGAAAAAACTTTGGGCTATGGCATATCCATATATTAAAAAGTCGCTTTATCATAACGCATATATAAATATTCCCATCACCAAAGTTTTCACATTCACATTCACAGTTTATTCTTTTTGCTATAACGATATGGTGTTTCGGTTCCTATGTTGTTTCATAAGCTGCACCAAGGTAAAGCCATCCTCTTCTCCGCCGCCGCAAGTGCTAGAAACCGGCAAGAAAGTTCAACCATCGTCTCCGCCACCGCGTACGGTGGAAACGCCCAAGAAAAAGCCCCCGGCGCCGCCTTCTACACGGCGGGTGCCACCGCCTCCGCCGGGAGTTTTGAAACCTAAAAACCGTGTAACGGTTAGAGATGGGGGATATGGTGTTTCAAGGCCGAGTAAGACCACCACCTATGCTTACCGCCGCCGGGTACCTTATGGAAAAACTGTCGGCGGTCATGGAGGTTGCGGTGGTGATGGTGGTGGGTGTGGAGGAGGAGGTGGCGGTTAAAATGATTAATTAGGTTTCATATTTTTTGTTTACTTGTTCGTAGTGTATNTTTACTTATGTTGTGACGTATTTTTAAAGTAATGATCTTGAAATTTAAATGTATATATATTATGAAATGGATCGTGTAGTGTAGGTTAAGAAAGATTTGTGTTTAAATATGAAGTTTCTATTTGGTAGTGAATAAATATGAAGTTTCTATTTGGTAGTGAATAAATATGAAGTTTCTGTTTAATTTGCACAAAGTTTTGTGTTAAATTTTAGATTGATGCTTCACCCATATCTTCTATAATTATATTATAATTAGCCGCAGAAATATCAAGTGTTTCTATTATAAGATGTAACAGAAAAGAAAATAGAATAAGTCACAAAACATTTTTCAAATAGAAGATTTCGATATAGAATCAATAATTGATGTTT
>OVAF01000047.1:8461-100726 GCA_900406245.1 Odontarrhena argentea
TCTTAATCTGTGTGCCACAACCTTAAACATCATCTATTATGAGACAGAGGGAGTACTTATATTTTCCTTACCAATGGACCAATGGTGCAAATCCCGGTAAGAGCAATTTATTATTGTACACTGATTATGACGATCCCATCAATCACACAGCTTCAATTTTTTCACAATAGTAATTTTAGTACACTTCCATAAAAAGGTTAAAAGAATATACAGAATAAGGAAACGAATTAGACAAATTTCCAAAAAAAACTGAAAAGTAAATATAAAATTTGACTCTGCCTCTCTGGAATATGAGAGGTAATAACTGGTAATTTTGAGTGTTTTTGGTTTGACCCCACAGAATCTGTAATTTTTATAAACCAAATATGTCGCTTTATTTTATTTGAATAATAATATTTTACATTCCCCACAGCTATTTTCCAGGCTGTGTGTTTTCTCTTTCAATTTCTTTCCATTTTTATACCTTGTTCCTCTCACTCATATCTCCAACCTCTCTCTCTCAGAAACCTTAAAACGACCAAGTGTTTTGTTGCTTAGCCTTCATCAATCTCGAATCAATCTCAATCGTTTTAAGATTCAAAATATCAATGGATCCGTGCTCTTTCGTACGGATCGTAGTCGGAAACTTGGCCGTTAGGTTTCCGGCGTTGTCGTCTTCTTCTTCATCATCAAACGGACCGTCGGTTCCATCAACGTTATCGACTCCTAACTGTTACTGCAAAATCAGATTCAAGAGCTTCCCTCGTCAAATTGTTTCTGTTCCGGTTACGTTCAAAACCGAATCTGAATCGGAGGCTCGTAGCTCCGGTAACGTATCAACCGTCGCCGCTTGTTTCAGTCTTAGCAAAACTCAGATCGAAGCTTCGTTGAAGAAACCTAAGTGGAGCGTTCTCTCAATCGAGGCATACTCACGCGGAAACGACGGCGTTAGTGGCGCGTCTTGTGGATTAGCTATGGCGGGGGAGAAGTTGCTTGGGAGATTCGAGGTTTCGGTTGATTTGAAAGCGGCGGAGACGAAGACTTGTTTGTTGCAAAACGGTTGGGTTGCTTTGGGATCTAAGAAAGGGGGAAAATCGAGGTCTAAAGCTGGATCTGACCCGGAGCTCCACGTTAGTGTTCGGGTTGAACCTGATCCGAGATTCGTTTTCCAGTTTGATGGTGAGCCTGAGTGTAGTCCCCAGGTTTTTCAAGTCCAAGGAAACACGAAACAAGCTGTGTTCACTTGCAAATTCGGATCCAGAAACTCAAACTCCGTTGATCGGAATCTTGGTCACAGGTTAGTTAATAACTTCTTCTTGACTTGGAATTAGAAAATAGAAACATTGCCTTTTTCAGATAGATTCTTTACTTGCTAAGTTAGGAATAAGATTCTTTCAAATTGAATGTTAGACTAAACTGATTTTGGCGTTTTGATTATGCAGTTCTTCGATGATGTCTGAGTCATACTCAACGAGAAGTTGTATCTCATCGATGAAATCGGAAAAGGAACAACCGTCTAAAGAGAGAAAAGGATGGTCAATAACAGTCCATGATCTCTCCGGCTCACCAGTAGCGATGGCTTCAATGGTCACACCTTTCGTTCCATCTCCTGGTTCGAATCGCGTGACACGATCGAGTCCCGGTGCGTGGCTTATTCTTAGACCCGATGGTTGTACCTGGAAGCCATGGGGACGGTTAGAGGCGTGGCGTGAATCTGGTTTCTCTGATTCACTCGGTTACCGTTTTGATCTTTTCCAAGACGGAATCGCCACTACGGTTTCTGCTTCTTCGTCTATCAGTTTGAAAAAGGGCGGGAGTTTTGTTATCGATGTAACCGGCGGGACTAATACGGTGGCTTCCACGCCCACAACGAGTCCTCAAGGAAGCTGGGATCTCGGGTCCGGGTCAAGCTCCGGGTCTAGACCGGCTTCAAGACCAGGATCAGGATCCGGGTCGGATTTTGGATACTTACTACCGCAACATCCTTCATCCGTGGCGCAAAACAGAGGGTTTGTAATGTCGGCTACAGTGGAAGGAGTAGGGAAACGGAGTAAGCCGGAGGTCGAAGTTGGTGTGACGCACGTGACATGCACGGAGGATGCAGCAGCGCACGTGGCATTAGCTGCGGCTGTGGATCTGAGTTTGGATGCTTGCAAGCTTTTCTCTCACAAGCTAAGGAAAGAGCTTAGACAACAAAGCCAGCTTGGTGTCGTTTGACGTCTTTCCCTTTGTCGTTTTAGCAATTCATGAGTTGTCTTCCACTCACAGGCTTTTTTTCAAAAAATGAATTTTCTATTTTTCTTTAAGGTAGCGTTAGGAATTTAGCCAGCCACATTTTGAGAGGTGGATGTCATCATTATTATTATAAAATTGTTTATAATATCTCTGTACAGCTAAGAAATTGACAGACAACTTCTTATCTCATCATCAGTTCATCACCCCTATTCTCTAATCAAGCACAAGAAAAAAAAAATATATATTTTATGAGTAAAATATTATACTCTTTTATCTTTTTAAAATTTATTAGTATGGTTTCTGTCCAATGTAATTACCAGGAGGATCATAGTTGCATGTAATAAAAGTACCACCACTGTTACAGACGACTTTAGCACATCCTAATCTAACAGAGTTTTTCCAAACAACCTGTGTGTAATGTAGACACGTGCCACCGTTCGGATCACTACACGTGTTGCTATCATAATTGTAGTACTTTTTCTCGTCGATCCACATATCTGTAGCAGCCTCAGCCGACATATCTCCACTACTCCACGCTATGTTCTCTCCAAATGGTCCACTCGAATGGACCATGGCACAGTCACTTATCCTCTGGTTTGCATAGTTCGAGGCATAAGCAGCGACAGCATCGTCCCAAACTAATGGGCCCAGGCCAACTTCTTGTCGGGCTTCGTTATGGGCCTCTAAGAATTCTTGTTTCTCATCTTGGGCAAGAGAAGAAGGAACAATCAAGCTACAAGAAAGAGCAAATACAAAAAGGAGTAAAATGTTGATTTTGAGTTGAGACATCTGTTAGTTGGAAGTTGATTCTGTGTTGGTGATGAAGCTTTACATGAGTATTTATATTTTGTAATAACGACCACCTAGGGATTGTATCTGTAACAGATAACACAATGCTGTATTCTTTTCTTATTTTTCTTTTACCAAAATTAAACCATTTCCATATAAAAACATTTTCTATTATCTAATAGTCACAGTTAGTCAATGTTACATTCTATTCTTTGTATTCAAAGGATTTCTTTCCTTTTTTTCTTTTTTAACTATGAATTGCCATCATGAATACATTGAATAGTTACTTGAAAACAAATTCTTAAAAATTATTTGTAATGATTAGAAATTTAGAAATGTTTTTAAGTAGTTTGAATATACATGATTCTGTATAAGTAAATCTGATTTATTCAAAATAAAATCAAGTAAGAAGAAAACCAAAGAGGGAAAGCTTGACAATAACGTACCTTTCCACAAACACAAATTTAAATTTGAAACCTTTTTTATTTTTTGAATACAAACTGCCTACAATTTTCTTTTGATCTTTCCGGGTTAGAAACAAATGTTCCGGCAATTATTTATAATTCTCCTTCTCCTTCTACTTCCCGTTGCTTCATCGAGATCAATCCATAAACAAGAAGTCGAGAATCTTCTCAAACTGAAATCCGCTTTTGGAGCAAACGATGTTTTCAATACATGGACTCACCGGAATTCGACTTGCGAATTCGAGGGAATCATATGTGATTCGGGCGGGAACGTTATTGAAATCAACCTCGGAAGTCGGAGTTTGATCAACGCAGATACCGATCTTCCTTTTGATTTAATCTGCGATGTGAAGTTTCTGGAGAAGCTTGTTCTAGGAAACAACTCCTTGAGTGGCCGGATTCTCAAGGATCTCAGGAAATGTAATCGCCTGAGATACTTAGACCTCGGAATCAACGATTTCTCCGGTGAGTTTCCACCGATTGATTCGTTGAGATTTCTCGAGTTTCTTAGCTTGAATTCCTCTGGTATATCCGGGAAATTCCCATGGCATTCTATTAAGAATCTCAAGAAATTGAAATTCTTGAGCCTTGGAGATAATCAATTCGATCCGCATCCATTTCCCGGAGAGATTCTCAATCTCACTGCCTTATATTGGGTTTATCTAAGTAATAGTAGCATCAGTGGTAAGATTCCAGAGAGAATAAAAAACCTTGTTCTTCTACAAAACCTTGAGCTCTCTGATAACGAAATCTCTGGTGAGATACCAAATGGTATTACTCAGCTGGGAAACCTTACGCGGCTTGAGATTTACAACAATTACTTGACTGGTAAGTTACCTATCGGGTTTCGGAATTTGACGAGTCTGAGGCATTTTGATGCTTCTAATAACTCGTTGGAAGGTGATTTGTCAGAGCTTCAGTTCTTAAAGAACCTTGTTTCTCTGGGATTGTATGGAAACCGACTAACCGGTAAGATTCCTAAAGAGTTTGGAGATTTCAAGAGTTTAGCTGCTTTGTCTCTTTACAGAAACCAGCTCACTGGGAAGCTACCAGAGAAACTTGGATCTTGGACCGGGTTTAGATTCATCGATGTGTCTGAGAATTTCCTGGAAGGTCAGATTCCTCCTGATATGTGCAAGAAAGGCGAAATGACGCATCTTCTGATGCTACAGAATAGATTCACAGGAATTTTTCCAGAGAGCTATGTGAGATGTAAGAGTCTAATTCGTATTCGTGTGAGCAACAACTCTGTCTCTGGTGTGATTCCTTCTGGTATTTGGAGTTTGCCTAATCTCCAGTTTCTTGATCTTGCTTCAAACCGTTTCAAAGGAAATCTGACTGATGATATTGGTAAGGCTAAGTCTCTTGGCTCTTTAGATTTGAGCAGCAATCAATTCTCAGGTTCTATACCACCTCAGATCTCAGAAGCTACCTCTTTAATATCGGTCAATATTCGCATGAATAAGTTTTCCGGGCAAGTCCCTGCCTCAATCGGAAAACTTAAGGAGCTCTCAAGTCTCCATTTTGATCAAAACAATCTATCCGGTGCTATTCCAGACTCACTAGGCTTGTGTGCATCTCTGGTTAATCTAAACCTCGCTCGAAATTCATTCTCTGGTAAAATCCCGGAAAGTTTAGGATCTTTACAGTTATTGAATTCTCTGAATCTGTCTGGAAACAAACTATCAGGAATGATTCCGGTTGGTTTATCGTCTCTAAAGCTAAGTTTACTTGACTTATCCAACAACGAATTGACCGGTTCCGTTCATGAATCACTCAAAAGTGGAAACTTTGAAGGAAATACAGGACTATGCAGCTCAGAGATCACATACCTTCAGTCGTGTCCGCGTGGAAAACCTCGTACCCACGACGGGACAACAAAACACTTGTCTAGATTGGAGATCTGTTTCATCTTTGCTATGGTACTTGCTCTGTTTCTCTTATTCTGTTACGTGATATTCAAGATTAGGCGAGATAGGTCAAATCGAATGGCTCAGAAGAACAACAGCTGGGTAGTGAGTTCTTTCCGGATGCTAAACTTGAACGAAATGGAGATCATCGATGAGATCAAGTCAGAGAATCTCATAGGCAGAGGCGGACATGGGAATGTATACCGAGTAACCCTAAGAAACGGTGATACACTAGCCGTTAAACACATCTGGAAATCGGAGGTTTGCAATGATAGCTCAAGAAGTTCAGCAAAAATCTTAAGTGACAACGAAAACAACAGCAAAAGTAACCGAGAATTCGAGGCAGAAGTCGCAACGCTAAGCAATTTAAGACATATAAACGTGGTAAAGCTGTTCTGCAGCATAACAAGTGAGGATAGTAAGTTGCTTGTATATGAGTATATGCCTAATGGGAGCTTGTGGGAGCAGTTGCACGAGCGTCGTGGCCAGCAAGAGATTGGATGGGGTGTGAGACAAGCGATAGCTTTAGGAGCAGCTCAAGGGTTGGAGTATCTGCACCATGGGTTAGAAAGGCCTGTGATACATCGTGATGTGAAGTCTAGTAATATATTGCTAGATGAGGAATGGAGACCGAAGATTGCTGATTTCGGATTGGCTAAAATCATACAGCCTGTTTCGGTTCAACAAGATAGCTCGGCTTCTCTTGTTGAAGGAACTCTAGGGTACATTGCCCCCGGTAAGTAGAATCTTCAAGTTACTTGCTTCTCAAGCTTTAAGTTTCTTGTATTTTACTCTACAATTATATGAACTGTCATGAAAATTTCTTTCTCTCTGTTGTCTGCAGAATACGCATACACAGCTAAAGTGAACGAGAAGAACGATGTGTACAGCTTCGGGGTGGTGTTAATGGAGTTGGTGACAGGGAAGAAGCCAGTGGAAACAGAGTTTGGCGAGAACAGAGACATCGTCAGGTGGGTTTGGAACATGAGCAAGAAGATGAAGAAAGAGAGAATGATGGAAATAATCGATCCGATTATAGAATATGAGTACAAGGAGGATGCTCTTAAAGTGTTGACAATTGCTTTGTTATGTACGGACAAGTCTCCTCCAGTTAGACCGTTTATGAAATCAGTAGTTTGTATGCTGGAGAAGACAGAGCCTTCTTCCTGCAACAACAATAGAGAAACAATTCATGATGAGAGTTGTAATGATGAGATTACTGAAGTTTTGTAGATCATATTTTATTTGACTAACCCAAAGTTAATTTTTTTTTTTTTATCAAAGTCGCATAAAATCTGAAGTAAAGTGGAAAAGTGACAGCCCCTCCTGAAGTCATCAGAATGCGGTAGATTTCAAATTAGGAATCAGTCCAATAGTTTTTTAAACATACAATGATAAATAGCATATATACATAAACTAATTACAAAGACAGTTTGGCCGAGTGGTCTAAGGCGCCAGATTTAGGCTCTGGTCCGAAAGGGCGTGGGTTCAAATCCCACAGCTGTCAAATTTTTTGGTTTTCTTCGATTTACATTATCTGGAAAATGGTTATAACGTGTTGGTGCATGAATGTTAACATTCCACCTATTATTGTGTGTATGCACGAATCGAATATATAGAGCATAATATACACGATGAACCAGAGTATGAAGAACGACTTATAATTAATTTAGCAATTATGTTTAATATATTTTACATTTTGTGTAATAAATTTAGCAATTATGTTTGATATATTTTACATTTTGTGTCTCGTTTCTGTAGTGTGTATTTACCCACATGTTTTTAATGTAATATATATGCATATATACGACAAATAGTATGTATGCCTTCTCTTTTTTTCGGTCTTATACTAAAGGATGCACGGAAGGGATTTATACTTCAATTTAGTCCGATTCTTTTGGGTGAGAGGTTAATCATTTCATTGATTATGCAGAAACTGAATAGGATTTAGGGTGGTTGGATTGAACTTATGGTTTCACTGGTTATAATGGTAACTGGGATGAGGGTTGAGTGAGAGATTCGATTCTTTATATATTTGCCTCCTTTTGTGATCTCTACTAGATCTTTATATTGTGCAGTTTCTACATCACTGTTTTGGTTGGATAACTGATTCATGTCCTTTGTTTTTCCTTGTTTGGACTCTGATTCCGGGGATTTTCACCTTTTAACCGCCGGCTAGAGTTTATTGTTCTGATAGAAGAAAATAAATTAGAAGATCAACCACATTATTAAGATCATTTATAAGAGTGGATTAGAGTTTGATGTATGATTTCCCTATCACTAATAAAGGTGCTACGACTATTGTTAAAATTGTATTGTTGTCGGAAGAAGTCAATAGTTTGCGACTAATGCAAGTTTGGATGAGTAAGATAGATTAAAGCTGATTTTTTCATGCAAGTTTTCACACTGCTTTTTTATTAAGAAGATAAAGCAAGTCATAGTTATCTATCATATCATAAATAACTTACAGACCGACTTTTAAAAATACATTGTAACGTGCGATATTACATGCATAAAATGATTGGCCGACCAAAAAAAAAAAAAAAAAACATGCATAAAATGATTAATACAAAGCGAGAGACATCTTCAGATGTTTCTCAACTTTTTATTTCAATTCACATACATATATATATATGTTATACAGTTTCAAATCTCCACCGTCCATCCCTTAGTATCCTCTACCCGACCCGTCTGGATATCCGTTAACGTCGCGTAGAGCTTCATAGCCAATGTTTCTTCTCCTGTTTTGAATACGGCCCTGTGTTATCATCCAAATGTTTAATTAGCTTACTAACAATTCACATAAATCTTGAATTTGAGTTGTGGTATAGTAGTAACTAGTCACACACTACTAGTATGAATGACAATTCATGCATGGTATCATTTTTTTTTTAATAGGAAGAAAAGAAAAAATGTTACTTTTTGTCTTTGAAGGTTACAGAGGCAACAGTTGTGACGATCGCAGCAGTCCCAGTGCAGAAAACTTCTTCCGAATCGAAAAGGTCCTCGATGGGAACAACACGTTCTTCGACCTATCACAAGGAATTTATTACTTATGAATACTATGATGATGAATATTAGAAGATCTTGGATCACTCTAAAATCAACTAGAGCTAGGGTCATTATTCCAAACCTTGTAGCCGAAATCACGAGCTAGTTCGATTACACATTTTTGTGTGATTCCGGGTAAAATGGTTCCTGAAAGTACTGGAGTCGACACAACATTTCCCTATATATATACAAAATGATCACGTAGATCTTAGTATATTGCATTGGTAACACTTTGAAGCTTCTCTATTAATTATTTGTATAAAAGTTTACCTTGACAATGAAAACGTTAGATGCAGAAAGTTCTTCCACATTTTTGCCGGTTGCAGCATCCAAAAATAAAACATCAGAGAAACCCTCTGCCTTCGCCGCTACCAAGGTTATCCAAATCTTCAACCAAAAAAAAAAAAAAAAAAAAAAACCCCATTACATTATCTTCAAANGGAAATCTAAGACAATTATGTAATAAAATATCAAAAAATTCATGGTATTGTATTTTTGCTTTTCACTTACAGGAGAATAGTTTGTGATGCTCTTCACACCACCGGTTCCACTTGAAAAAGCTCGGTGAATCTTATCTTCGACTTTGAGGTTCAAACCCGAGTTATCCTATATATATAATCGAATTTAGCATGAGATTCACGCTGTAGCTTTTACAGTTTCGAATCAAGAAAATTAAATAAACAAAAAGTAGCGAGAAGAACGATATGAAACCTTGTGATAACGTCCAACAGGACAGGCAAACACTGTGAAGGTGTACTCAGGGACCGGAAGCGAACCAAGAACCGAACCACTCCCAAACAAGATTGGCCTAATATACAATGTTCCTTTCCCCAGAGGAGGAATCTATAAAATACACAACAAAAATAGAAACCATTACTAACATATTATTCACATTTTATAACATCTATATTAATCCTAAAGAATAAATGCCTAGGATCATTCATGTACGTACGTACCCATTTCTGGTTGGCAAGAACAACTTGTTTGACCGCGGAGACAAATTGATCTACGGGAAGCGTAGGCAGAATGAGTCTGGTGGCTCCCGTCTGAAGGCGGAGACCGTTTTGGTCAGGTCGGAATAACATAATCCGGCCATCTTCTGTTCTGTAAGCCTTCAATCCTTCATACAAACCCTAATCATACCCATACCATATACATGTTTCAGACTAGTTTGCTTGCACATGCATCATCAATTGTTTTTGTTTATCATTCATACATATATATTACTATTTAATTATTATTTTTAGTTTGGCTTGTGTCTACTACTGAATCAATAAGATATACCTGGCCATAATTAAGAACAGCAGAGCAAGGGCTGATTTGTAGATCAGAATATGGAACAATCTTGCCCTCTTGGAAACTCTCTCCATGCTTGCACTTGGCCACATACATATAATCCGTACGATAAAACCCAAATCCCAAATCATCCCACTTCACATTCGCATCTTTCTCATCTGAAACACTGTAACAAAAAATTTTCATAAATAAGACAATCATAGATCAAATAATCAGATTTAAACAAGTAACTTCAAGATCATTTTATGTTCTTAATTAATTAATATATATGAATATTAATGTACCTTGTAGGAAGAGGTTGCACTGAAGGAGCCATAGATTTGCTGCTTATATTTGAGCTGATCGATCAGTTTACCTAAGTTTTTTAGCCTATCGAGCTTTGGACTACTTCTCTTTATATATACCTCTACAAGTTACACTACATGGTATTTTCTTAAAATAATAATAAATAAACGCAAAATAAATATAGCCACTTTTCATCCTTTTTCAACAAGTTAAATTTTATTTCTTTGAGTGACGCTTAACCCGAACATAAGCAAAAAGAAAAAAAAAAAAAAAAATAGGGATTCTTCTTTTTGCAACAAAATAAATATATAGTATTAGGTTTCAAATATACGATTATATAATATTTTAAAATATAAACTAATATGATTGATAAACTTATAGGCTAATGGTTTGTGTTAATGCGGTCGTTGAGTTTAACCCAAAAAAATAAGGACAACTAATTCAAATTATTCAATAAGTTTTATATATATGTACATTTATTGTAGATTATCATTGTAAATCCATGATAAAAAAAAAAAAAAATATTGATGGTATATGACCATAAATTGTGGTCGGTTGAAAAATAAATAAATGGGAACTCTAGTTAGTTCACAGAATAATCACCACGTGGAGAAAACATAAATGGTTTTTTTTCTATCATGATCAGTTTTTGGAGAAAATGGGTGAAAGTAAGAAGAGTGTTTAACATGTGAATGTGCTTCTAGTTAGGTGGAGGGTAATGGGTAGGAGGGTAGGTCATATATATATGTGTACTTAATTTTCTACTAAAAATACAGTTTTCTTCTAGTAGGAACGTTATTAAAAGACACATACAGTAGTACTATAGTTACCAATGGTTCGATAAGTTTTCTACTCAGAATGTTCGGGCACATAGATATTTAGCCATATAGACTTTTCAGTTTTCTCGTGGCCCAAATATACAATTTATTCATATTGCGAAGACCATTACTTAAAATTTGCACATGTTGGACCAACAGCTAACCTCAAATTACTTGGAAACCACAATTTTTTTAGTCTGTTTTCCTGCGGACATCCAAAGTTGAAATACATAAGATGTTCCCTAATTAAAACACCTCTTCGATTGTCTTTTTAGCCTAATTAAGCAAATAAATAAATACATTGAAAAGAGATCCATGACTTGATTCACTGCTCCAACGAAGGTGCCTTTAGATTTTGAGCAAAGTTTTGAGAGTTTAGCTTCTCATTCATCACTCTGAATTTCTCTTTAATCCTCTTTATCTGTCCAAAACATACAAACAAAGTTATAATTAACATTAGCTTTTCTCATACACAGAAAGATTTAGTTTTCCTCTAGTTTTAATGGAAATACAACATGATCAATTGATCATACGATTCAGGGTTTCAGTTTGGTTTACCCGTCTCAGCTCGATCTCCGTACTCCGTTTTTTTTGGTCAAGTGATTGCCGGAGATTCGTGATGTCGAAAATACTATCGAGGTCGTCTTCAAATGCGTTTTCCAACTCTTCCCGGAGAAGAGCAGGTAACTTATCGACAATGGGCATTAGAAGAAAACAGTTGAACTGCAGAACAAAGGAAACACAAAAGACAAGAGAGGATATACAAACTTAGAGTTTTAAAAGGAAACTTAATGTAAAAACAAGAACCCGAGTAAAATCCAAGTACGAGCAAACCTTTAACTCAGCTGAGGCAAGAAAGTATTCTCGTATGCCCTGGAATATCTGCTGGACCAGTGCGTAAACAATTCTCTCAGAGGAAGGGGCAAGCTTGCGGTTCCAGAGAGTGCTATCGAGAAGATCAGCCAACCGCGTTTCTGTTGTCTGAATGCTGGAACCTGATTCGATGTTCGAGGCGAGATGACTTAGCTTTACATCTGATCTTGACTTTGCATCTGTTGTGCCGCTAGGTGCATCTTGGGTAAGACTAAATCCTACGGGATTACCTGCTGTAGTAAGTTGCTCTGATCCACCAAATGAGTCCAGGAATTGACGTAGGCCAGCTCGGTTCTACATAACATTGAGAAGAAAAATCTACCCGATTCAGAACAGTTTTGGTTCTGGTGTTAATCTGATGTGCACACAACCAAAAATTCAATTGAAATAAGGCTATAAAGCTGTAGCAGTGACCTTGTTGTGAAGAGACCATGTAACATAGCGAGTCGTACTTGCTAAGTCCTCCATACATCTGTAATCAATATAAAAAACCAAAGGGAGATTTAATTACAGAAGCTCATCAAAAAACAGATAGGAGGCACTGGAAATTCTAAGAACAGACATGTGAAGGAGTTAAAAATAAATTTACTTGTCACGACATGATTTTTCTGTGGACTCCACAAAACTGTTGAAAGCTGAAGCAACCCGCTTGAGAAAAACCTCATGCCCACTTAAGTATTCACCTTCTTTCTATTTGGAGTCAAAAACATAAATCAAGCAATTTTTCAAGGAATTATGAGTAGGAGACCATCAAACGAAAGAAAACAGTGCCTACCTGAAGAAGATATACAGAAATTGGAAGCAATCTCTTGAGAATGTGTAGAAGCCTGGCCCCTAACTAAACCAATAAGAAAAAAAAAAAAGAGAACGGAAATGAGAACAGAAAACACTTTCTGTACGGAATGATAAACATGTAATGATGTAAATAACAAAAACTTTAGATGAAAATATCCTTAAACAAAGTTTTCATAGCAGAACACGTCTATCCAAACACTCTTAACTCTTAAGCACAAACAAAACTCTTGAAAGTCCCAAAACTGAACAGTATATAATGTTAGACTTCATTTCAGTGTTTCCTATCATCTAGAACTCAACTAGATATTCAGAATGTTTGCCATCCTTCACGAGATAAGAACAAAATAGTAGGTATATCTTTATTACCTGATGAAGGAAAGGTTCAAAAGTTTCACGAGCCTTTGAAACTGCTATAACGCAAGCTGTTCTACAACAACAAGTACGAGAAAAGAGAATAAGAGGTCCATGGCAAACATGAACAACATTACAGGCCAGAATCCAGATGAATTACTTAAAATGGGTCTGAGTGCAAAGCAAATATAAATCAGAACTGTGTTGCATCTAAGCCTAAGATACCTGGAATAGTTTGTTCCATCATGAATATCTTCAACACCACAGGCATTTACAATTTCCTCCCGTGTTATCGGGGGACATTTGATAGCACCAACTAGAAAACGGAACTCGGCCATGGCACGGTGATACTGTGCACCCCCATAAAGACGCATTCCTGCATTCTGTAAATGAAAAGAATTCGGTTATGCTCCCTCACAACTCTTGAAGGTGGACGATGGGGCATCTCTTTACTTTGTGCTTCAAAATATTATATTTTCGCTTATATTCACGCAGTTAATTTTCTTTTCAGTAGTATTATAGTCCATGTAGAAGGACTAAACAGATAGATTTTTAAGACTACGCCTGGATTGCTGTAAAGTAAACAGTTTGCTACTTATAGTTCCAAGGTAGATGCTTACTGGTATTAGCTTATGTGGGAACTGGAGACCATCAGTACCAACAAAAGATCCTCCTTGCGTCCTTTCATCTTGTAATGTTTCACCTGAAAAAAACATCATGATAAACTCTTAAGGATCAAAGAACCCAACATGAAGAGAAACTCCTTATTAAAGATGAGTCTGCAAACAAGTAAAGTATCATGACCAAGTGATTGATTGATTAGTATACACAATTTTGTTTGTAATCATTGTAGTCTGGTGATCAAGTTGAGCTGAACAATATGCAAAAGTCCAATTCAATAGCCACAAATCAGAAATAATTTATTGCCAAAGACAGCTGACTGGTGGAAAAACAGAGCAGCACATTACCAAATTTATCTGGAGGAGCCACAACTGTTCCTTTCAATAATAGCGATAACTGTTCAGGAAAATAAAAAACAAGAGGTGAGAAAACCCAAGACTGATCACTACTGATGAAGGCACTTTGTGCGTCATTCACAAAATAAGTGTGAAGGCAGCAAGTTTGAAGTCTTAAGGGTATCAAAGACGACAAACTTGCAGTCATTCTAAAATCTTAACTAGTAGCAAGTTCTATATACCATTTACTGTGCATAAAGGTTTTATGTGACAATACTCACTATAGACTGAACAAAAGTTATGGAGTAGTTTACCAAATATACAAGAACTATTATTCCCTAAGTTCAGGTACAGAAGAAAAATTATGCCAAGGTATATAAATCTTATGAATCAAACTGTGCTTTACAGAAACCTTGGTTAAGAAGAGATCATGGAAAGTCCTGCCTCTCTCTTTGAGTTTGGCTTCATCTAAGGAACTGCAATGAAAGGACATAAAATTTGACCACTAATGACTTATATCTTCTTAAATTAGAAGAGAAAAACTAAAGTGAGTAGAATCAATTAGCCATTTTCGAACAAAACAAAGAGCTACCTAAGTTCCTTGCTAACGGTATCCAGCTTTCCTATTGTACTGCGGTACTCCTTTCCCAAAAGTGGAATGATCAATGGAACACTCTCTTTATACCTGGAAACAGAATGGCACTAAGACTGTAACAAAAATGTAAACTCCAGAGGAAAAAGAAGGTGGAAAATCAGAGAAAACAGAAAGGTTTATACCTTTTCCAAAGTAGTTCTTCTAGAAACAACCTCAGTTTACTGACACCAATTCTATTCTTTTCCTGCTTTGTCAGCACACGGCTCAACTTCTTCTCTAAAGACGCAATGTCTTCGATTTCTCTAAGAGACACAGCCTGCAGTAAAAACCAAACACAGTTTAGAACCCATGAAAAGATCTAGGAACCAGATAGCAAAGCGTTGACCTGTTTGAACTCGTCATTAGACTTATAAACAGAATCCTGTGCATAGCCAACTCTTCCAGAAGGCACAGACGTGAAGAAGGGTGAATCGCCCAGTAAGGAGCTGTCAAGTGCACTTGCAGGAGGTGAGAGGAAGACTTCCACATCGGATGAACATGAGAACTGGGGGATTTTGGTGTCAAGCTTTGTAGAAACAACAATCGTCCTAGAAAGCTCAGGATCAACCTACGTAAACAAGATAAAAACTTTAGAAGTAAAAATAAAGTTAAGGTAGACACAATGGAGTTACATCAAGTCTCATACCTGCATCACTACCCTTCGAGTAGTTGCAATGCTCCAGTCACTACTATCTTCTAGGCATAAAATAATAAATTCTTTGTGTTGCATCTTTGCTCGGACTAGAGCTTCCACAGCCCGTGCTTGAACCTAAGAAAGAGAACAAGTAACCACTCTCAAATCAAGCAAAACCAAAACCATTAAACCAGCCACAGAATCAAATTGAAGCCAACCTGAAGTGCTCGGTTTTTCAGTCCTGGTGCAGGAGCTATAAGGCCAGGTGTATCAATGATAGTAAGATTGGGGCAATACTTATACTGCACTTTCACAATAATCTCCTTAGCAGAAAATGGACATGCCTCTTGCTCTAGCCTCATATTCTCAGCTTCAATATATGCCTAAACCCCCAAAATCATATCACATTCCTGAAAATCACCCAGAATTCCGCAGAAACAAGCAATTGAATTATATAATAGCACCTGAATTTGCGCGAGAGACTTGGGGAGAGCAACAGAAGGATCATCATCAGATCCGAGATGACAAACCGGGAGCTGACACTGAGGATCGTACTTCATATGAAGAGTAATCGGCCGGCGAGTCTTAGTTCCGCCGCCGACGTGATTAAACTGAAACCCCATGAGAGCTTCCACAAGCGCACTCTTACCGTCCGTTTGCTGTCCCACTACAAGAACCGCTGGTGCTTCGAACGGCGTCTCTAACTCCTGAGCCAAAGCGTGTAATTCGTTGTACGCTTCGTAAAGACTATACCGTTCCTCGATCGCCGCCTCAGCCGCCGTAACATCGTCTTCCTCCTCCGTCATTTTCTCAACCGTCACTGATTTTGAAGCAGCCAAATTCGACATTGCTTCTTCGAAGTTAAGCAGAGGAAGAAGAGTGTGTTGTGTGTATGTGAAATTATAAGATGATTATGGTTTTTTAATGGATTTACATATTTTATTAGTCTAAATAATTTTGCAATCATACACGCGCGTCTTTGGAACGTGTAGTAAACGTAGTAATAGTTGTCCGCTAAATAAATAAAAGAGCGCGTAAGGAGAATAATTAGATTTTCTTTTGTTGTGTTCTCATTTTCCTTTTTGGGATTTGGATTCACCAATAGGATATTAGATAAATTGATAAAATATATTCAAAAAATTTGCGATTAGCGAATGAGAGATAAGATGGAGACTTTTTTTTTGGGACGAAATTAAACTGATATTGAAATATGAAGAGGGTTTTTATTGTTATGACATGAAACAAAAAAATTAGTGACATTCTATTGTTGTAAGAGACCTTTTGAATCTTACAAAACTGTGTCTAGAAGCCAAATGGAGATTTAGTCCGGCTTCCTCCTTCACCATATTGCTCGTTCCATTTTCTTAATTCGTTCATCGTCGTTGCATCATACGCTACAGACGGACTTACCTGCGATAACATTCCATCATGGTATAATATCAATCATTTTGCTAAGAATATAGAGATGTTTGTTGACTTTTGACATTGATCCAATACCTTCGCTTTAGACTGAATGAAGTCGTCCAAACTTAGAGGCCGTAATTCAGGAGATGCATCCGCTACCGAATCCTGAGGAACCGACATTGAGCGAGTACAAAGTTGTTTTCAGCAACAAAAAGCGAAAAGATTAACCGGGGCTCTTTTATGTAAGAGATGTGTGTCCTTTACCTTGTTTTCTTCCTGTAACAATTCTTGAACAGGTCTATATGCAGCAGCGATGCATAGATTCTGCAATGTAAAACCGCAAAAAGAACTAAGATTCCAAAACAAGAACTTTTGGTGACACATACTGTACTACTCAGAACTTGTGTATTTTAACCCCAAATGAGCAAACCTTCAGATCGCTTCCTGAATATCCTTCGGTTTCCTTTGCAAGTTTTTCAAACTCGAAATTAGTTTCAAGATTTTCGGGAGTCAGAAATATCTTCAAAATCTTCAGCCGGTTTTCCGCATCTGGTAAATCAACATATATCCTGAAATATATACGCCCCAAGAAAAAAAAGAAAAAAAAACTCAGCGAGACAGATAGTCATGCCATCCTTATTGCAGTTAATGGTTTTATTATAACTACAAATGTTCCGAAGGAGAAACTGAAAACTGGAATCAGGGTTTTACCGTCTTGGTAGACGACGAATAACAGCATCATCAAGATCAAAGGGTCTGTTGGTGGCACCAAGAATGAGGATCCTTTGGCTGTCTTTTGATCGGAGCCCATCCCAAGCTGCCATGAACTCATTTCTCATTCTTCGGGTTGCCTCGTGCTCAAATGCACCACCACGAGCGCCCAACAAACTATCAACCTACCCAACAGCAAAAAGAATTATGGTCAACCCTCTGATAGTGCGTTCTACCCATCACAAAACAGAACAGGGATATCGATAAGATAACCAAAGACAATTTCTCACCTCATCAACAAATATAATAACAGGTGCTAATTTGCTTGCAAAGGAGAAGAGAGCCTTTGTGAGTTTCTCTGCATCTCCAAACCACTGCCAAACAATGGACCAAGTTGATATAGTCAGAACCAAATCATATATGAAGTTGGAAATTGAGTCACTGTGTTCATCACTATTTCAAGTACGTCCCAAAAAAAATTTACAATCGGCATTAACCACATTCATGATTATTATCCCTCTTTATCTAGAATACATTGCAAAGAAATCGATACTTTATGGTGGGGGTATTAATTTAAAAGTGTCGTACAACATATTTTAAGCCTTTAAGGTACCTTCGATGTAAGTGTTGAGCCAGTAATGCTAATGAAGTTTGCCCCAGCTTCTGTTGCAAGTGCCTTGGCAAGTAGTGTTTTACCCGTACCAGGAGGTCCAAAAAGCAATATGCCTTTACACGGCTGGAAAATTAGACTCATGCTATCAGGACCATTGTTAAGAAAATGATGATACGTATATACAAGAATGTAATACCCGCAATAGATTTCCACGGGTGAAAAGCTCTGGCCTCCTCATGGGAAGAATAACCAACTCATTTAGTGCCTTCTTCACATGTTCAAGAGCACCAATGTCATCAAACTTGACCCCAATTTCTCCAGGAGCAACCACAGCTGAGACAAAATTGCTTTCATACTCATCCTTTGCAATAGTCTGCAAAAACAAAAATTTATGTTAGTATCATTATTTCTCATATTCAGCATCCATTTACCAGACTACCAGAGGGCGAAAAAGCTAAACCTTCAAGTTATGAGAGGGCTTTCGAGAAATATCTTCTTGTTCCTTTAACCTTTTAACTGCAATCTCAATACTTCAAGAGGAAGACGAGAGTTAGATAAAATAAATTAAAGGATCAATCATATACCACAAAGATTAATCAACAAACATGCCATTACCTTTCACAAGGCAGAATCAGGCGGCCTTCTTCAATCGATGGGCTTGGACAAGAAGACAAATAGTGGTTTTTGGCCCAGCCAATAACTTTCTCAGCTCCTGCAAATACAAAAGAAGCAAGTTTCTGAGCTCTCTTGGTCATAACAAAAGTAAATGGGTTTGCATCCCAGAAAGCAAATGTTAAATTAAAATTGCATCATATACACAACACTGCTAAGACATAACAGGACTGCTAAAACATAACAGGCAAAGACATACATAATAAAAAAGGTAATCATGGGAGTTACACACTTTGCTTGCTCAATATCACGCCATCGGTATTCACTTGGTACAAGTCTCTGCATAATAACTCGTTTTCCTCAAGCGCCTGAGCGAAAGTTCTCAATGTGTCAGAATGGTTATGAAAAGATCACAAATTAACTCCATTTCTCTAAGCGAGATTATATCCAAATCTATTTACCTTAAGTAGCTCATTCAAATTGCTCCGTGATGTCACAATTATTCTATCTTCACCAAGTTGTTTGTTGAATACTACAAGGGTATCTTCTTCCTGCACCATATAATAGAAAAGAAGAAAAAAATATAATATTGATAAGCAAGACATGTGGAACAAAGAAAACTCAAGACGCAGATAGGAGGCCACTATGGATGTTGACGCCTAAAACTAGTGAAAAGGAAGATTGTGATCTATAGAACAGGAAAACGGTCTGGGCTAGAGGGCATTTGCCTACCAGATGAGGTATTGCCGATGAATTATAATCTTCTCTTTACGAAGACTTAGAAGTGTATATATTTTCATAGTTCAAAGTTAAAAGCATTTAGATAGCTTTTGGACTCTTCCCTCATGTCCTCAACCTAAGAGGAACTAGCAGTGATGGTTTCATAATAAACTGCATTTGATTATGACTTAGCGAACTTATCTTAATAGCAGTCTATGCTATCCCATTCAGGTATGAAGACACATCTCACCAAATTCATGTAAATATTATCAACAGTACATAAGGCATACCTTAGGAGGGAGTAGGTTCATAACATTAGTGAAGAGCTTGTATATCTCATCGTTATCTTCTGATCTTTTACTCCCAGTGAGTCCCTCAGTAAGACGCTGCAACGGAAGGGGCTGTAAGACAATATGGTGGAAACAAACTTAAGAACACAGAGATTGCGTTGGCAGTGTAAAATTAAATAAATGCAGACCAAAAACTGGAAGCGTTGTAATGTCAAGAAGGTGGCATGAAGCATGCGAGTTCACAAACACTCTCTTGCACATGCCAATTGCGAAGCTAGTTTGAGTATTTGACCAAAAGTGTTATAACAAGACTATTACAAAGTCAGGACTCGGTGGGTGTTCAAGATGTTGTATACTTGACAGTGTCATTAATGATTTATTCACAAGACCACAAGCTTTTAGAAAATGTCACAATAGAAAAGTACTCAGATTCTAATATTCTATCATCAGCTATCTACATGTTAAGCTAACATACCATTTTTGCTAAGCTGCCATTTGGGAGTATCATAGTCTGTTTACAAACAAAAAACAAAACACAAAAAAGAACAAATGATTTATTTACTGATCAATAATAAAGCAAGAGCCAATAAATAATGACATGTGAGAAGGGCTTACGAATCTCCCTTTCTCTTTAGAGCCTGTCGCAGTCTTGTTCTGCCCGCAAATCAATACAACAGGACCAGACAATTTATCAAACATCTCTTGAAGTTTTTCTACAAACTCCTTTCGTTTTGACTTGGGTACAGCTCTAGATAACCACTGTGACGAGTCTGGGAAATAGACAATAACTGGTTGCATAGACTGCAACACCTACAAACACAGGAAAATAATGGAATAATTTGAGACGGAAAATCTAGACATACTTAAATCACAAGGGCTTGTAGAAACAGCTCATTGGCCAGAGAAATAGAGAAAGAGACACATGCGTCCACAGCTAAGCATAGAAAATAGAATATACACTTAGAAAAAAGTTATGCATAAAAGGGTCTGTAAGAGCCAGTGTTATAGTATTTGAACTTCGTCATGTTTCTCAGAATACCAGCAAACTTGCTTCAAACTAAATGAACAGAAACCCTTGAACGGAATCTGTTTTTTTTTTTTTTTTGGCTACTCGTTTTATACGCCTTGGAGAGAATGAAAGAATGTATGCGGTTGCATTGAAATTTGAAAGTAGAGCTACTTTCAGATTTCACAGCTGAGGGCAGAGCTATAATTCCGGTCCAACGCAGCATAGATTGAACAATGCATATATACTAAGTTCCAAATCAAACTGAGTTTGAAGTTACGAGCACTTGCTACTGCTGGATATATAATCTGATATAAACTATCAGATAAGGCAAATGTACACCAATGGCAGAAAGGAAAGTAACATAGTTTCGAAACATACCTCATTTAAAGCCTCCATAGCGATGTAGCCATCTTCTGCCTGCATATCCAAATCATGCTTTAGGTCTTTGACTGCACAGACAATATATGGGTTAGCTATATCTATGTATGATTTCTAATTTCTACATAGAGAATAATTCTCCAAATATACAATGATCCCACATCAACCATATAGACCATTACGAAATAAATGTACCATCTATCCAGTGCATAGGTAGCTTGTGAGACTCCTCTGTTGGGTTCTTCTCGTTTCCTTCAGATGATGTATCAGCTCCATTGTCAAATATGACCGCAACACGGTTGTCAATCACCTCAATGATCTCTCCACGTTGTCCCGAAGACAATGGCCTGCGAATATAAATTTTCGTTTAAGACAAATATACGGCATCTACTATCCTTCAAGGATAATGTTTCGCATCCATTGGGGTATATCTCCTCCAGAGGTCTTTGTGTTTAACATATTTATGAAAAAGATCAAATGCACATATGTCCCATTTGCAGGCATGCCAAATTGCTGAGGGAACCACAGATTGTTTACTATCATACGAGATGCAACATCATCAACCTCGTGATGATATCAGATAGCACACAAAAACCATTTATCAACTCAAGAAAAGGAAATACTAGTTGCGAAGCTCACAGATGAATGACTGAATTATATAGAAAACTTTTGTGGCAGCAGTTTGGTACACATCCAATCCTAAAAAAGAACTACTCAAACTAAATGCATTAATGGACCCGTGTTTATGATGGATCCCTGTTTAAGAACCTTAAAGCTTTAAATGGACTCATTACTACAAAATGTTTTAAAAGTTTTAATTCATGGTTGGAGAATACTTTCCACAAAAGCGAATCAGTAAACTACCTGTACTTTGCATCACCCTTCTTCGAAGGCCCAACATATTTTACTCGATCTCCTGCACATAATGTACATACAAATAGTAATTAGAATGGAGGAAAAAGTGAAAAATTGACAGCACAAAGAAAAATTAGCAGTCTAAGAAGTGAATGACAAAAAAGTGAAGGGGTAAAGAGAGAAAGAAAACACCAAGAAACGTATGACTAGATAGGATAAAGAATTATTAAACCAAACTTATTGAGCAAACTGATACATTCGACTCTACATAGCACTTATAGCAATGAAGATGCCTTCCAGAGCCTTGATAATGATAGTTACCTTTCTTCGCTGGCCGCCTGGGTTTATCAGAATGCTCTACAGATGACGCTTCGCAAGCTCCACCCGAAGGATGTAGTTTTTCCGCTACTAACTGTCACGATATAGAGCAGATAAGCAAATATTATGCAAAACCTGAAACTCAGTCTAACTGGAAGTTCAAGAACAGAACAATGCAAAGAGCCCTCATGTAGAACCACGAAACAGCATTTAAATGGCAGGCATGGTAAAAAAATTTGACTCATACATAGTAACTCCATAAAAAGAATCAGAAAACTTATATGACAGGGTCCAAAGAGATCACATTGTCCATGGGTACGATAAAAAGACGATAAATATTAGGGTAAACATTTAATTAGGAACAGAACAATCAGTACAGACTAAATTAGATGATTCTCAGTTAATGTAATCATACCTTTTTTAACTCCTCAATTTTTGGCACAATTTTCCTAATAGTTTCCTCAGTAACCTCTATACAAGCTTCATCATCTTCACTCCCGTCTGTTTTCCCTTCAGAACCCTCCTCACCATGACCACCAGATTCTTCCTCGGCTTCAGATTCTGTTGAGCACTCATCTGTTTCTGCTTCTGCTTCAGCTTCCGCCTCTGCTTCTGCTTCTGAGTTTTCACCATCAGATTCAGATTCTTCATTGTACTCATCAGAAAAATCCTGATCCAGAAACGACAAAGATTACATTAACACACATCATAACAGAAAGACACTTAGTGGAATGTCACAGACAAATTACACATAAGAATCTCACATAAGGGGCAAGAACACTGCTGTCAAGAACCAACAGAGGAACTTGTAAATCTCGAGCAAGTGCTCGAACCAACCTCTCTCGGTAAAGCTCAGAGCCTGAATAAACATCAAATTTTTATCGGTCATCGTATATTTTCTCGATAATATTACTTTGATACAGAAGAGCAACAACAAACACTACTTTGCTTCTTTATTATTTCTAGTCAACAACAAACCTGGAACACTCTGGAGCAATATTCTTCCACTTGAAGATTCTAAGCGAGCACCATATGCGGAAGTGGCATTCTTTTGTTTTATATGTGAGCTAACACATTCCACCAAAATATTTTTCGTGTGTTCACTGTGAAAAGAGCATGAGCAACACACATTAGCAGAAGTGAAGAAAAAAAACCCGATAAGAGAGAAAAGAAACATGTTGTAGATTATTACTGGATATAGTAAGGGAAGGTCTCCCACGAAAGCTGTATTTTTTCCCAAGGTTGGACTCTCCGTAAGAATTCATTTTTGAACCTTTCCCGTTTAGTAAGTAAAGGTGACTCCTTCTTCTTGCACTCACTGGCAAGCTTCTCATTATTGAGCCATTCTATTTGGTCCTGTTCTCCAAGTTGAGCATGAGAATCTAGATGCCCAACACCGCAATTACTTCTCTCTTTCCCGGTTTTTCCATCGTCTACGCCATTTTCTTTATTCAAAGAGATTTTTTTATCCTCACTAGCATTCCTTCCATCACCTTTAGAACTAAAACTACGCAACTGAACCGAGGCAACAGTACCACCGTGGGTAGAAAATGAACCAAGGAGAGACTTTCTTGTAAAATGTACATTATTGGTCAAATGATTTGATAATGTGTTTGTACATCCATAAGATCTAGACAGCGTGTAGTCACGAATGGCTGGCCTAAATAAATACTTGGCTTGCTGCAACACCAAATCCCATTTCTGGTTCCTCTTTATTGCCCTTGTGTACATCGCAAAGCCCCTTCTCTCAAAATTCAATATTTCTGCAAGAATAAAGAAAACAGATATCATTGATGGTAAGTCAATTTCGTGCACCAAATAATGGCACCATTTAAACAAACCAAAACCGAAATCAAGATTAATGCAAAACAAGCTAGAGGAGCTTAGAATGGAACATAGATTTTACATAATTTATCTGATGAATAGTTCACTTCAGAAGAAAAATTACATTACAAGAACAGACATAGTTAAAAACAAAACGAGAGAAAAATCCTATGTAAAAAAACGATACGAAATATGAGCATTAATAGAGAAAGGATGGAGTGTTTCAGCTATTGTCAACTCCACATATTACAAAAACACGAACCTTTTAACAGAGATGAACAAAACCAGCTCTATTCATTCCCCAAGCTTCAAGTTTGAATTAAGCTTGAAAATGGAATTAGGAGCGAGATAAGGTGAATGATATAGAGAGAGAGATTTCCGACAGAGGAGACAGAGACCGATCTAGCTAGGTTCTTCTCAAGCTGCTTGGTTCGCGAGTCCGGCTTCGTGCTGCAGCATTGTCGTTTCGAAGCAAAAACTGTTACTGCCTTCATATTGTCATGGGCCTTTTAAATATGGGCCAGATCGAAAAGCCCATTAAACATAAGAAGGAAACAAATTTATCGATAGAGTCGGTTTATTTTGACATAAAGCCCTAACCAATTGTTGAAATTTACGATCGTAGCCACTTTTTGGAGTCGCGCTTTTATCTCGGACAGATTTTTGGGGAAAAATCGAAAACCCTAGGAGAGAGAAAAAAGGTTAAATCCGAACGGAGATTTATAATGGCGGCAGCGAGCGTGGCGAATCCTGGTCGAAGAAGAGGAGGGATGGATGACGACAAGTTGGTCTTCGAAACCACTGAAGGGATCGAGCCCATTACCAATTTCAACGATATGGGGATTAAGGAAGATGTGCTTCGTGGTGTCTACGAGTATGGTTTCGAGAAGCCTTCTGCGATTCAGCAGAGAGCTGTTATGCCGATTCTTCAAGGTCGTGATGTTATTGCTCAAGCTCAGTCTGGTACTGGAAAGACTTCTATGATTGCTCTCTCCGTCTGCCAAGTCGTTGATACTTCTTCTAGAGAGTATGTTTTCTAATTCCTTTGCTTAGGGAAGCCCTAATTTCAGTTTGTGGCTTATGCTCTTATTTACAGCTCTAGGTTTTCTTAGTATCGATTTTGCAATTGATTGGTGGGTTTCTTATGCGTGTTGATAGTCGTATTCTCACAAATTATATTTTGAATAGATAAACAGGTTATTGGAGTAGTTTATTATTACGATTTCTCAATGTTCAATTAGAATGACATTGAATTTTTATAACGATTTTCCAACTTAGCTTAACTCTAAATGGTATGCAATAGAGTCTGTTTTTGAGAAAGTGTTATAATTATTATGGCCAACTATATTGATTGGGTATTACTTGCTTTTACGGTTTACTCATCTTTTTATTATTTTCTGATTGCAGGATTCAGGCGTTGATATTGTCCCCAACAAGAGAGCTGGCTACACAGACAGAGAAGACCATACAAGCTATTGGACAACACGCTAATATTCAGGCACATGCATGTATTGGTGGGAAGAGCGTTGGAGAAGATATCAGGAAGCTGGAGAATGGTGTCCATGTTGTGTCCGGGACACCTGGTCGTGTCTGTGACATGATAAAGAGGAGAAGTCTACGTACCAGAGCTATTAAACTTCTGATTCTTGATGAATCTGATGAAATGCTGAGCAGAGGGTTCAAGGACCAAATCTATGATGTTTACAGATATCTTCCACCCGATCTTCAGGTTTAGTTTCACCGCTTAAACCTTTTTGTTACCCAATTCAAGTTTTTGTTCTGTTATTGCGTTTTCTTTCTTATTTTATGGTTGTCTGTTGGACTCTGTGGGGATAACTAGGGTTTCTTATTTTGTAGCCCTCTGTTTAGTTGTTTGAATGTTCCATGTGCATATTATAAATGGGAGGTGTGGACTCTGTGAGGATAGCTAGGATTTTTAGTTAAAGGACCTTGATTAGCACACTTTTGAGTTGCTTGAATGTTCCCTGAATTGGTAGCTATGTGATGAGCTAGATTCCATTCTTTGATCTTTTTTATCTAATACCTTTCTTTATAGGTTTGCTTGGTTTCTGCCACTCTACCTCACGAGATTTTGGAGATGACAAACAAGTTTATGACGGAACCAGTAAAGATACTTGTGAAGCGTGATGAGTTGACTCTTGAAGTACGTTTTTTCTTTTCATATGTATGCTCGTTGATGTTTTTTCGCACTAGTAAATTTCACTGGCTAACTTTTTGTGTAAAACCTTTTCAGGGAATTAAACAATTCTTCGTTGCTGTTGAGAAGGAGGAGTGGAAATTTGATACCCTCTGTGATCTATATGATACACTTACTATCACTCAAGCTGTTATCTTCTGCAATACCAAACGAAAGGTAATCCTGGAGCTCATCTTAATCTTATAAACTATATATCTGCTTTTTTTGTTTGTTGTGTATGATTTGGTAATTTTACTTGTTAACATTAAGTGATTTAAAATCTTGTAGTCTTTTGAGAGTGGGCGTACCTATTTACTCCACTATCGTACGCTTGCTTGCATAATCTCTATCACCTGCAGATGGCTAGTTGGTTGTGTTGGCCTATTGCTCTATTTTTTGCTATATATCAATCATCTTAAGGCTTTATAAATTTTGTTTTCAGTTTTTCTTGTAATTAGGGGTGCTTGAATTTTGCTTTCCTTTAAATGATTCATTCAACTGTTCCTCCGCAATTGTGTCAGGTGGACTGGCTAAGTGAGAAAATGAGGAGTAACAACTTCACTGTCTCATCAATGCATGGAGACATGCCTCAGAAGGAGAGAGACGAGATCATGAAACAGTTTCGGGAAGGTGACAGTCGCGTTCTGATCACAACAGATGTATGGGCACGTGGGATTGATGTGCAGCAAGTAAGTCATGGGTTTGCGTACTTATCGCTACATCTTGTGTAGATAGCAATGCAGAAAACAAATTTAGTCTCTGTTGTTCTAATGTCTCAGATTATGATGTGTCATAAGATTGTAATAGAAGTTAACTGACGTGTGGATTTTTCATTGTCAGGTTTCTCTTGTCATCAACTATGATCTTCCAAACAACCGTGAGCTCTACATCCATCGTATTGGGCGGTCTGGTCGTTTTGGGCGAAAGGTAACTGATTCTCATTTCTGCATTCATTCTCGTTGATTACTGTTATTGAGGCTATGAATTCTTATAACCTGGATACTAATGGGATATCTTTGTGGTCATAACTGTAGGGTGTTGCCATCAACTTTGTTAAAAGCGATGATATCAAGATCCTCAGGGACATTGAGCAGTACTACAGTACCCAGATTGACGAGATGCCAATGAATGTAGCTGATCTTATCTAATAAAAGAGTTTGTGTGAGATTCTTGTGATGGTGTTTTGTGCTTCCAGTGAGGTGTCTGAATCAAGAAATATTTGTTCAGAGCTCGTGTCAAATTATTTCACTATCTTATTATGAATTTATGATGCTCGTCACTCAATACCTAGTCCCTTGGATGTTTCTTTGGCGTTTTTGTGGGCTCTTTGGAACACTTAACTCACTTGTGGTAAATGTTTAATGACTAAAAAGGCGATTTGGGTTTCAGGGTTTGTTTCTTTTCTTTTTCTCCTCTTTTGTGGTTCAATTTTGTCGGCTATTACTTGTAAGATATGTGGGCGACAGTTGAAAATGGTTCAGTTGCTTGCTCAATTTGTAAAATTGAATATTATCTCCAGCGTCAAGCAATTTATCGCATTTGAAGTGACCAATTCAGTTGAACAAAAAGACTAGTAGCCAGAATGACCGACCTGTTGTCATCTGCAAAGATTGTGATTCGATTTTTCATTGAGTTGGGTATATTTAATGAAATTAGAGCTAAATAACCGGTAAATACCGAACCAGATTCCCCAACTTAATTAAGACGACAGTCGTTTTGTTCCTCGAATTCAGGGAACACGGGACACAACATTCTCTCTTCCACAGTTGTCGTTGGTCAATCATAAGGAATCCGACGATCGCCGATGGAGAACACCGACGCATTCTTGGGGCTGCATGATTTCCTGGAGCGGATGCGTAAACCCTCCGCCGGCGATTTCGTCAAATCCATTAAAAGGTCCTTCTCTCTCCGGTCTAGATCCGGATAACTGTTAAGATCTTACTCTTAGCTTAGCTGGAGATTTGTATTATGTTTTGTGTAAGTTTAGGTCTGGTTTTTCCCTTGATGATGATACATGTGAGCAAGATGTGTACTGATTTGAAATTTTAGGTGACTTTCTCAAAAGTTGAAGCATATAATAGAAATTACTCAAGCTTAGATCTTACTGTATTGCAGTTCTAATAGTTTATCATTGCTGGTCTTTTCAGTTAGATATTGTTAGTAAGTTGTAGCATTTAGAAATTTATCAAAAGCTTAGTATACGAGGCAATATTGGAATGGTTTATTTATCTAGCATAGAGGAGATATCGTGGATAATCTGTGGTTGAGCGTGTTTCATTACTTCTTCCTTTCAGCTTCACAAAACATGCCATCTATGGTTTTTTATTTCTGCTAGTTTATGTTTCAGTTTCATTGTTTCAATCTCCAACAATGTGCCAGACCCCGAAAAAGATTCTGCTATGGTTCAAGAGTTCTTTTCCAAAATGGAGGCTGCTTTCAGGGCTCATCCACTTTGGTCCGGTTGTTCTGAGGAGGAATTGGATAGTGCGGGAGATGTGAGTATTAGTCTTCTTCTCTTTCTGTCTAAATTATTCATCTTCGTGCCTTAATCATTGCTCCCTTGTATACACAGGGTCTAGAGAAGTATGTCATGACAAAGCTATTTACCCGGGTGTTTGCTTCAAACGCCGAGGATGTTATATCTGATGAGAAACTCTTTCAGAAGATGTCATTGGTTCAGCAATTCATTTCTCCTGAGCATTTGGATATACAACCAACTTTTCAAAATGAAACATCATGGCTGGTAAGCCAATCCACGCTAAGCTAGTTCTCAGTAGTGTACCTCTTGTTGAAATGTCCTTTCTTTTTGGCAGCTAGCTCAAAAAGAGCTCCAGAAAATTAACATGTATAAAGCTCCTCGTGATAAGCTTGTGTGTATCCTTAACTGCTGCAAAGTGATAAACAACTTATTGCTAAATGCTTCACTTGCTTCAAATAAGAATGCACCTGGAGCTGACGAATTTCTTCCTGTTCTGATATATGTTACCATAAAGGTATGGGGAAAAGTATTTCAATGATTATATAGTGTATACATTCTGGCTTCTGATGTCGTATCTTCGTAGTGCAAGTTTACGTTTCGATTTTGCAATTACATTATTAGTGTTCATTCTGTACTTTCTTTCCGCAGGCTAACCCTCCACAACTTCACTCAAACTTGTTGTATATACAAAGATATAGGCGTGATTCTAAACTGGTTGGTGAAGCTTCGTACTTCTTCACAAACATACTCTCTGCGGAGTCTTTCATCTCAAATATTGATGCAAAATCCCTTTCAATGGATGAAGCTGAGTTTGAAAAGAACATGGAGTCTGCACGGGAACGAATTTCTGGTCTGAGCAGCCAGTCTTATCAAACTGGTCACGGCACTGCATCACCTCCTCGAGATGAGTCCACCGTTCATAAAGTTCAAATGCCGAACTCCAAGAGGGAAAACAGTCTTTTCGAATCAAAATCATCTGATAGTCTTTCTGCAACCTATGAAGCACATAATCCGAACTCTGAAATACCAAAGAAGAAAGTTCAATCCATTTCAGATCTGGAAGATAAGGGTGCTTCCACGCTTTTGAAGGATACTGAGTCTATCAAAGTCTTTCAAGAATATCCGTACATGTATGCCAGTGCTGGTGATTTGAGGATAGGAGATGTTGAAGGCTTGTTAAATAATTATAAACAGCTCGTCTTCAAATATGTGTGCCTCTCCAAAGGATTGGGTGAGGAGACATCTTTAGCTACATCCAGCTCACCCATGCAAGCATTACCTGGTTTTGAGGAGACATCTAAGGAATCTGAGGATCATACAAGCTTGTTTTCAGATGTTCAGAAGAAACCAGAAGAAACTGATGGGAGCGTTGATGATTTGATCCGAGCTCTGCAGGGTGAAGGGGAAGCTGTTGATAAGCTCGCAGATGTAAAACCAGAAGAATATGACCCAACTTTGGTAGCAGGAAAGGATGAAGAACGTGATCCCAAGGTGCAAGGGGAAGCAGATGCCAAAGATACTGGTTTATTGAAGCAAAGTCCAGAGAGAGATGGAAATTCTAGTTCCCCACCTACAGAAGATAAAGATGTTGGGTCCAAACATCCGACTGCGGAAGCTGCTAAGGGATCAGAATGACCCTTCACAGAATGAGAGTCTCCACTCTCTAAAATATGGGTCAACCCTTGTTGAGCGCAGGATTCATTTAACGAGAAAGCAGAGGCTTTGATAGTGGTATTTTATATCACCCATTCGTCTCGTGCTGTCCTTAGATTTGAGGATAAGTTGAGAGCTGTATGAGACAAGGCTTTGTATCTGTATTCTCTCCTCAGTCAAAAATGGTAACTTTACCCCCTTTAGTTGTGTTCTTTCGCAATGTTTCTATAGGACTTAATTTTGAAGGGCTCTTCAACTTTTCATCACTGGATATGTAACTCTTACATCTGCTACTGCTTATACACAATAATAAGAAGAACATTTTCAAAGTGTTGGATACGACGTAGAGTTGCATGTGCCTGTATAATTTGCGAGTAATGGTACTGGTTACGTGAAGGCTGAGATATACATGCATTGTGTGCTTTGGATTTTTCCATTGTAATTAATTTTGGTCATGTCCTTTGAAGGTGTTATTATTGTAAGAAGTATTTTCTGCTCAGTAGGCCTTGCTTACAATTAACAGGGTTTCTAAGTTTTATGATCAAGTTAACATTCTTGTTCACCCTTACACTACTCGTCCGGTTTTATATGTCTAAGGACTGAAGGTCCTACGAAATTGTATTTCAGATGTTGAAAAAGGATTATGACAGGAACTTCAATGATTTGATATTTTGATATGAGCTCTGTAGAGAGAATGGGAAAGCTGTTGATTAGCTCTCGTGATCAGATGTATTGCAAGAAGAATACGAATTGAAGAATGTGATCCCAAGGTTCAAGGAGAAGCAGATGTCAAAGACATTTAGTTTATTTGACGAAGCAAAATTCCAAACAGAAGGTGCTAATTTTAGCTCTCCATGCACAAAATGGTCATGAATGTCTTATTCCAATAATGGTTCCCTTTTGATTTATTCCGACTTGACATTGTTTAAACTTAAGTAGACCATATACTTTTCTCAAGGGAATTTTGAAACAAAGAAAATTAGTATTTTAAGAGTAATCATCAGAGTTAAATATATGAACAAGTCAAAAGTCAAGTTGATGTTGCGTAGAGAGAATATTCATGAAGTTGGAAAGTCGAAATTTGGGATTTCAAGTCCAAGTCTTCCCCTTATAACCAAGCTCGAACAAGTGATTCTATCGAGGCTCGAATCTTTTTTTCAATCACCAGATGGCTCAAAGATTGCATCTTGTTGTCTCTGTAATCTTGTTTGTTAATCTTGCTTGCTTTTCAAGTCAACAACAAGACTTAAGTTTCATCTACAATGGCTTCAACCAAGCTGAAGAAGATCTTCAGCTTGACGGAGCTGCAAAAATCCTCCATCCAAATAGACTTCTGCAGCTAACCGACGACACGGGTCAGCAAATGGGTCATGCTTTCTACAGTGGCCAATTTGATTTCGGTTCATCCCTCTCTTTCTCGACTCATTTCGTTTGCGCTCTGGTCCCTAAGACAGGAGTTGATGGTGGTCACGGGATTGCCTTTGTTCTGTCATCTTCCAAGGATCTTACACACGCGGATCCAACGGCATACTTAGGACTCTTGAACACCTCAACTAATGGAAATCCTTCTTCTCACCTTTTAGCTATCGAGCTCGATACCGTCCAAAGCGCAGAGTTTAAGGACATCGACAAGAATCATGTCGGTATAGACGAAAACAGCCTCCGCTCTGTTTTGTCTGCTTCAGCATCCTATTACTCCGACAAAGATGGAGAAAACAAAAGCTTGGTGCTCTCGAGTGGATATCCTATACAGGTATGGATTGATTATGGAGATTCTCTACTCAATGTTACATTAGCACCTCTAAGAATAAATCTTAAGCCAAGTAAGCCTCTTTTGTCAAGAACCATCAACCTCACGGCAATGTTTCCGGATCGAAAAGCTTTTCTCGGGTTTTCAGCAGCAACAGGGTCGTTTATAAGTTCCCAATACATCTTAGGTTGGAGTTTCAGCAGCAATAGAGTTCCTTTAAGGAGCCTTGACATCTCTAAACTTCCAAAGGCTCCTCGTCCACCCAAACCAAAGCATGCATCATCTCCTTTTGTTGTTGTTCTACTGGTTATTCTTGCGCTCATAGGAATGGCAGTTCTAGGGGGGATTTTTCTGTACAGGAGAAAGAAGTATGCAGAAGTGAGAGAGCCATGGGAGAGGGAATACGGTCCACTTCGTTACTCCTACAAATCATTGTACAAAGCAACAAGAGGGTTTAACAAAGATGGTCGTCTTGGGCAAGGCGGTTTTGGGGATGTCTTTAAGGGAACTTTGCCTCTTGAAGGAGATATAGCGGTGAAGAGACTATCACACGGTGCAGAGCAAGGCATGAAACAGTTTGTTGCTGAAGTGGTGACCATGGGAAGTTTACAGCACAAGAATTTGGTTCCTCTGCTCGGTTATTGCAGGCGAAAAGGCGAGTTATTGCTGGTCTCTAAGTACATGGAAGGAGGTAGCGTTGATCAATACTTGTTTCAAGATGGAGATAACCGACCTCTTTCGTGGTCTGAAAGACTTTCGATATTGAGAGATATCGCATCTGCGCTGTGTTACTTGCATACTGGAGCTAGTCAAGTTGTTTTACATCGAGATATCAAAGCTTCTAACGTCATGTTAAACGGAAACCTGCAAGGCTTTTTAGGAGATTTTGGGATGGCTAGGTTTGATGATCATGGAACTAACCTCTCTTCAACAGTAGCTGTAGGAACCATGGGTTACATGGCGCCCGAGTTAACATCAACAGGAACTTCAACTAAAACCGATGTGTATGCGTTTGGTGCATTCATGCTTGAAGTAACATGTGGGAGAAGACCATTTGATCCTCAGATGCCTGTTGAGAAACGACATCTGGTCAAATGGGTTTGTGAATGCTGGAGAAAAGGTTCTTCTCTAGTTAATGCTGTAGATGCAAGATTGAGAGGTAAATTCATACCCCGGGAAGTTGAAATGACTCTGAAACTCGGGTTGATCTGTACAAGCATTGTAGCAGATTCAAGACCAACAATGGAAAAAGTGGTGCAATACATAAACGGACATCAAACACTGCCTGATTTCTCACCAGATACTCCAGGAATTGGAGTTTCCACTCCGGTGTTATTGGGGCTACCTTCCTTGGCAATCAATTCAACTTCAATGGCTTCATCCGCATCAGCCCCATCAGTCTCTTCTACCAACAACACAATGTTCATTTCTCACTCAATCATGTATGGTGACGGAAGATGAAACTTAACAACTCTTTCACATTCTTTGGTTGATGTACAAGCATACAGACCTCATTGTTTCTAATCGTTAAAGTTTGTATTATCTCTGTTGTAGTAAGAAGTCTTTATTTCAGTTAGAAATATTTCTGTAACAGTCAGATATCAAAACTGAAAATTCATCCTTCATTGACATTCTTTACATTGTATATACGAGCTCAAAAGTGAGAGTCCCGGGACTTACTACTTTTCCGTAGGCCAAGGCCTTGTGCGTTCGGTGAACATATTTCGTTAATACGACATATTTCGGCTTATTGTAACTTTGATTTTGGTCAACTAAACAAATTTGACACGTTGGCACGGACCAACAAAACTCTCTTCCGCCGAACCGGTAAAATACGCTCTCTGAATAATTTAATTTTGTCAAACCGAACCAATCCACCAGAATCGGAATCGACGAGAGAGTGAGCGGTTTCCGATGAAAACGCCGGCGCTCCTCCTCCTTCTCCTCCTCGCCTTCGTCTCCGTTATTCCTCCCTCAAGCTGCCATAGCGAATGGGAGATCCTCACGGAGCAAAACTTCTCTTCTCAGATCCGTCTCAACACTCACGTCCTCCTCTTTCTTACCATTCCGTGTACAATCTCTCTCCTTCTCGCCTAACTATCGATACTTTGCTTATAAATGTACTTGGGATGAGTCTGATCGGACAAATTTCACGAAGTTTTTTGCTGAAATGATAAGAATAAGATATTGGTTTTCCATTTTCTGTCTTAATTCCCATTAGCTGAAAACTCTGAAGCGTAATTTTGATGCTTGGTACACTGTTTATACTGTTTTCTACATCGTGGTCTTATTTGTTTTCTGTATGGTTATATTGCTGGTTTATAGGGTGTGGTGAATCAAGATCCCTTAAGAATGAAATTTCTCAGTTGGCTCAGAGTAGGGAAGAGTTTGAATCGCTGAAGCTGACGGTTGTATACAGAAATTCAGAAACGACGCTAGCACAAGCCATTGGTGCTGCCAACGGAATAACCGTTTTGTACTATCACAATAGTGTGCCTTACAACTATCTTGGGAAACTCCGAGCCTCGGATATATTGTCCTCTATTCGTCCTTATCTGACATCTCCTCCTGAAGAACTCCCTCTCAGACATTTGAAGTCTCCGAAAAGTTTGAAAGAGTTCCTTGAATCATCTGATAAGGCTTTACTTCTATTCGAATTTTGCGGGTGGACAACTACATTTTTGTCTGAGTTGAAGAAAAATGTAACTCAAGATAACATTTGGCAGGGTGAGTTGATCTGCAATTATTGACCTTGGATCCGCATGTCTGAGGGATAATCCTGATCTTGTGAGATTTTTTTTTGCTTTATCTTATGATTTGATTTCTGAAGAGGTTTATTGATCTCTTAATAGTGCTTTGTTTGTTAGATTAGGGTGCGTAAGCTTTACAGAGTATTAGATCTTTAGAGTATAAAATAGAAAGGTTCCCTGTTCCTTAGTAAATAACTAAATATGCCATTTCTGTTTAGTATTATAATGGCATGGGATTTTTACTACTGTTTTATTAGAAGTTAAAATGTTTGGCTGATTCCGTAGACATTCTGATCACAATCTCAGGAAACTTCTCCAAAAAGGTTGAAACTGACGGAGTGCTAAAGCTAAGAGGAAAAAATAACATGAAGGTGGCTGGTAGATTCTCACTTCATGTCTAGACGAAGTTGATATGTTCTTTTTTATGTATTGCCTCCATAATGTGTGATTTTTTTTCATGCCTTAGAAACAGACCATGCAAAATGGAATTTGATGTGTAGACTCCAAAGCGGGTTTGGTAGAATTCCTTGGCTTGAGGATTTTACCTTTGTCAATGATACTGCTGCTTTGCAGGAAAATGACAGAGTAAATTGGGGATTTGGAGAGGCATGTAACCACGAACAGTTCGAGCAATTCAGTTCATTCCTCTCAAAATTGATTGCCGCCGCAAAAGAGTTTTCTCTGCCTCCTGAAAGGCAAAAGTTTGGCCTGGTTACAGAAAGATCACTGGCTTCATCTTTTAATTTTGGCGCATCTGATTCGTGGGCAGCAGTCCTTCAGCTGGCAGGATGTCCACATTGTTCAAAGATTCTCAAGGCTGGGGACGACATTCAGAGACTCTTGAAGATGGAAAATCCGATAGTCACAGAGGTATGAGATCTCTTTATGTCCTTATGTGTTAGTTGATGTTGCATGTTTAGTTATCTTTATCGTATTTGTTGGGGAGGAATTTTAGCTAAATGAGTGTGTAAATTGCTAAGTGGGCATGATTTTGCTATATAGTTTATTGGTAGAAACCACTCTACGTAGCTAAAGCTACTTGAAATCTAAATATTTAAAGGACACAGCGGAGTTCATATCCTGTTTAGAGTACTTCACTTTAGAAGTGATGTGCCACAAAACCATGAAGTGGCATATATAACTCGAGATTTTGGTTACTTATATGCGAATAGATCTAGTTTTGGTTTTCAAAAAACGTTTCTGTCTGCTATTTTATCTGTCAGGGTGTAGTGTGATTAGAACTAGGTTTTATTTTATTTTATATGCTGTGAACTTCCATAGCCGTCAAAATCTACTCAGTGAATTCTTTGTTAAATCATGTATAACTCCAATGACAGTATATCTATAACAGGAGCTGACCATTTGGCTATGTTTGAGTCAATACAATTTGAAATTATAGTTGCATTTCAGTTTGAAGTTATAATTATGTCCATTTAAGATTTGCACCATGCCTGACATACATCAATCTTTTTTATTTTCTCATGCAGCTGGAAGATGACCGACAGAACCATGAGTCATCTTTACCTGCTAGTAAACCATCCATTATTCTTTTTGTGGATAGATCAAGTGGCTCCTTGGATGATAGGAGGAGGAGTATGAAAGCACTAGGTACTTTCAGAGAGGTAGCTGCACAGCATAAAGTGTCTGACATAATTAACTGGGAGAATGATAATCAGTTTGAGAACTCCGTTAGCCAGGCTGATCAAGAATCAGGGTCTGTGTCACTTCCGAAAACAGTCCGAAAGTGGAAGACAATTAAGTTAGAGAATAAGGTCTCTTTTGTGATTTTGGATGGTGATAAAAATATAGCCCTAGATACTATAGCTCCAGGTATGGAAGGCAGTTCTCTGCAGGATATACTGGCAAATCTTGTTCACCGAAGAAAAGAAAAAAAGTTGAGCTCGATTGCTAAGGATGTTGGTTTCCGTCTATTATCCGATGATGTTCACATAAAAGTACTAGATGCATTACCGTCACAATCCGAAGTTATGTCTGGTCAAGACACATCTTCATCTTCTATAGAAGGTTCCAGTGAAAGTTCTCTTCACCCCAGTGAAGGAGATGTGCAGAATGGGGTGAGTATGAGTTCTGAAGAAAAAGATAAAACTAAATCTTCTAAAAGTAAATCCTCCTCCCCCGATGATGAAGAACAGATTTCTACAAACAGAAGTGAACAACTAGTAATGGCGGAAACCGATAACAATAGGGTCTTTAAAACAGAAAATGTTAAGGGAGAGATCAAGGTATCGTTGGACACTGAATCGAAGGAAAATCTAGTGCATAGTTTCACGGGTTCATTTTTCTTCTCTGACGCAAATTATCGGTTACTTAGGGGCCTGACTGGTAATGCAAAGATTCCGTCAGCAGTAATAGTTGATCCAGTTTTGCAACAACACTATGTCCTTCAAGATGCGAAAGCATTTAGCTATCCGTCACTAGTAGACTTTCTTCACGGATATCTCAATGGAAGTCTATCACCATATACACAGTCGGAATCTGCTATACAAAAGCCTAAGGAAGCTACAGTTCCACCATTTGTTAATCTGGACTTTCACGAGGCAGACTCTATTCCGCGTATCACAGTCAACACTTTCTCCCATATGGTTCATGCATGGAATCAATCTAGTGCAGAAAAGGCTCCCTGTCCATTGTGCCAGGACGTTATGGTCCTTTTTAGCAACAATTGGTGTGGCTTTTGTCAGAGGATGGAGCTAGTTCTGCGTGAAGTATACCGATCAATAAAGGAATGTAAAGTGATAATACAAAGAGAATCCATGCACAACCAAATGCCTTTAAAATCAGGTAATTGTATCTGTATTACTGTATGATATTGATTGACTAGTGTTTACTTTTATCTTTCTGCCTGAGTCTATTTTTAGAAAGTGATATGAACATGTTTTGTAAAAAATGCTCATTCTTTTCTTTTGCTTTTTCTTTTATGAAGCAGATGCACTGACTAATGGCAAGAGTCTAAGATCTCCATTGATCTACTCAATGGACTGCACGTTGAATGACTGCAGCTTGATCTTTAAATCAATTAATCAGGTACTTTCATGAATCATAATAGCTCGTCTAATTCTAGTCTGGTTTGTCAATGGATTCTAATATCTGCATATCACAATATTGCTGCTCTGATTTGTCCACTTTTAATCTTTCCTTTTATCGTAATGCAAACAATTTGTATGACTCTTTTTAAGCCCCACAAATTTGTATTTCTTGGGACAGTTTTGTTAAATTTTTCTAGTGAATTGCCACTGTTAAATACTGAGAGTTCATGTATTCTACACTGTATTCACTCGCTCAATGAATCTGTAACAGAGGGAAGTGTATCCTTCTGTAATATTATTTCCAGCTGAGAGAAACAAAGTCATTCCGTATCAAGGAGAGACGTCTGTAACTGACATAATGGAGTTTCTAGCTCGCCATGCAAACTATTCTAATGAATTTTCCAGTAAGTCAACATTCGATTCCTTGTTCATTAACTTGTGTTCGCATTATATACAGAATATTATTTCTAAACACACATCATTATCTCACTGTCTGAATTTCCAGAAAATGTTATGAAGGAACATAGCTCTGAAGAATCTAATATGCATTGCAACTTGTGACTCATGTGTGTTTTGTCGCAACTCGTTTTCTTTAGGCTTAGCTGGTTGTGAAAATAGCATATTTTTTCTAAGGAAGGCTTTTCGGCTTTTCTGTACTTTTGTTTTGACCTACAGCCTAAACAAAGCAACTTATAAATCTATCTCTGGCAGGAATTCTTCCTACTCTGTCTGGAAAAGGAAGAAGAAACTTAAACAAGCTCGATGAATCTTCCTCTGCTGTAAACAATAAAGTGACAGACGGTGATAAACTTGTTGAAGTCGTCGCAAACCAAGATCCCACCGAAAAAGAGGTAAAACATAATCAGGTCAAAGCCGCTCCCGAAGTGAGAGTCGGCACAATCCTGGTTGCTACAGAAAAGCTAGCTAACACTCCACCATTTGGCAAATCAAAGATCCTGATCATAAAAGTATTAAAAGTAGGCCAGGAATCCGGTTTCATGGGTGTAATCTTCAACAAACGGTTAAAGTGGTCATCGTTCCCTGATCTTGGGGAAACAGCGGAGCTCTTGAAAGAGACGAGTCTATCGCTCGGAGGTCCAGCCTTGGATCCAGAAAACCCGCTTTTAGCTCTGAGCCGAGAGGGAAATTTATCCACAGACCTTGAGATCTCGCCAGGCGTGTATTTCTTAGATCGTCAGTCTGTGGCCCGTCGAATCGAAGAGTTAAAAGGTAGAAGAGATCTGAATCCAAGTGATTACTGGTTTTTCTTGGGATACTCAAGCTGGAGTTATGAGCAGTTGTTGGATGAGATTAATCTTGGAGTATGGGATGTTGATAACAACGAGCTGGACTTTGCTTGGCCCTGAAGCCGTTAGCATATTTCTTGTGTCTCTTGTCCCATAATAGAGTAATGTTGCTTCCGTTTACTTTCTATTAGGAAGAAGAATTTTCAAAGTAGGAAACGAATAGAAATAGTGAAACCCATCACGTGGGTAGAAATGTTGGTTTACATGTAAAAGAATAGCACTTTAACATGTCATCTTCACAATAACTTTTTTTACATATACAAAGCATTACTTCTTCTCATTGTGCTCATAGAAGTAGAAGCTAAAATATTTCTTGACCAGATCACCTTCCAGCGTGTAATTGGTATCTCAAACCTTGTTAAAATTTGATCTGTAAAATTTGTTTATTTAATTAAGAGAAAATAACACGTCGAGCGCCAAAAAAAAAAAAACAAGACTTGTGGTGAGTATGTGTGTAAAAACAGAGGATAAGGTTTTGTAATATTAGCGTAGTTTCAAACCAGAGCTTCTATCATCAATCATCCATGGCGGATTCAGCCTGTATGCGTTGTCTGGTCTCTCCAAATCTCTTGAAAACTAACAACAAACACTCTCCACGCCCTCGCCTGCTTCCGATTACTTCTATCTCAAGGAAACACGATGCTTCTGTATATTAATTACTTCTTCTCTAGCTTGTAACACTGGATGTTTTTCTATGGTTCTGTTTTGATCGTCATTTTGAAATACAGGCAGCAATAAATGGAGGAAAGACAGGGAAGCGTCTGATAACTTTGTCTCCTTCTGAAGGTAAATGGAATGGAAGCTGGAACTCTCACTACAATGTCTCTCTTCGTGATCTCCAACTCCAAGATCTTGTCGAAGATGGCCCTACTAATGCTCCTGTCGCCGTTGATCTCTCTGTCCAAAGGGTATAATTAAATTTATCATTCCCTTTTCATTCACTATATCATACAAGACTAAAGATCATTCATTTGTTCACTCTATTCTGAGCTTAGTTAATGTCTTGAAGTGATATAGTGTTTGGACATTAATTACTCTTTTGTCTCTTATCAAACCAATCATGTAGTTATCTTTAGCAGATTTTATTTAGTGGTCTTTCTTTTGTTAGCATGCAAGCATGGGGCTTTCAGTAGATGGAAGAATCACAACATCTTTTGCAAGAAAGTGCAGCATTTGCTCCTCAGCTTATCATCGACTGGTACACTATTTCATCCTAGAGTGAAGCAAGCATCTGAGAAAGAAACTGTTTTTGATGGAAATATATCTGTGACCAGATTGATACAAATTTTACTGTCTGGATTTTGCCGTCAAGTCGGGAAAATCGAGCCTCGAAACTGCCTGACATTGGCGGTGATGATCCTTCCGTGAGCGCTCTTGGAACATTATAAGCTCTCTACATATTAATTGCAATTCAACAATAGAGTACAATTATTTCTTAATGGCAGGTGATATATGTGAGACCTGGATATGAAGCTAATCTTGATTCCCTTGTACAAGACACTATCCGTCTCACAACTTATGCCAAAGTAAGATTCAGTTCAAACTATAACAAACATAAGTTAGAGGCTAAAACCTGTATTCTGATATCTCAAGAGATGGCAACATAGGAAAAAAACTGAGATCTATTCTCTGCTTCTCATGAATCTTGTGTGTGGAATGTACGTAATTGTTTACACTTAAAATATTTGTTTGATTGTAGGATATATGCTCGGATTCCTGTGAAAAGTCAGAACCTACACTGCATTGTAAGCACTAAACAACATTTATGTTTGGTTCTGTTTTCTCTGTTTTCACATGACATGTTTGTTAATTTTTCAAAAGGATTAAAGAGTTTTGGTTTCTGAATTATTTTTGCAGATGTTGGTGAGACAAATACAGCTTCTGTTCACAAGAGGTGGTCTAGACTACTTGAGCTTAAGAAGAAGTAGAAAAAATTTAGATCTTTGAATCTCTATCTCCAAGATATTTTCAAAGTCTCGTTAAGATTTTGATACTGTTCATATTTGCATATATACAAAAAAAACATCGACTTGGGACAAAAATGTAATGCTTTTATAGAGATGTTATACGCATACAGCATCTAGTTTGAACGAAGTTGTAACAAATAAGGCTGGAACGATGTCGTTGACTTTGAATTGATCGGAGATGATCATGAGGCTGATTCCAGAAAACGCTCTCTAAAGCTTTTGGTTCTTTACTGTGTTAGATTCTTCTTATTATTATGGATTCTGGAATCCAGATTTGTGAAAGCTATACTACTGGCTTTATGAAACAAGAAGCTTATGGAACAAAAAAAAAGGTAGCCATTTGGCAATGGAAATACCACTAAGGAATGTTGATGAAAAAAATGTAATAAGAATGAGCTTGAAGAATAAGTTAGCTACTTATGATTCACTTTAGAACATTTTGGTACATCTGAGTTTTGAGTTTTTACAACAGTAAAACCGAGAAGAAGATCAAAATCTCAAGATAGTATAGTTGGGTTTACTTTTTCAGGCCCTCTTTTTCTTGCATTTGCTTTCTCAGGTTTCCCAGAGGGCCATGTCCTTTATCTTTCTCTTCCTCAACGCAATCACATTTCCTCTTATTCAGATTCGCGCCGCACTTCAAGCACATTCCTTTACATGCAGGATCACATATAGCGTTGATGGTGATCTCTAGATGCACCAAGTCTCTTATATGCTTTGAGATATCTATTTCTTTCACCTCGGGCGGAAAATGAAGCTTATCCTCCCAATCTATCCGTGAATCATCATCATCATCCTCGCCTTCTCCTTGATCGCTCGACATTCCAGAAAACGAATTGGCTTTATCATTACCAAATGTGAATCCAAGATCAATGACATCTGGTTCTTTAACTGGCTCTTCGGTTAGTAATAGCGAAAAGTTGGAGAAGATGCTCTCACCTGCTAGGTCGCCACACCTATAAACACACATAAGAAAAAATCCTTAAATAATAATATTGACGCAATCACTAGACTGTTAAGAAGCTGTGATAAGTACATAAGGAAGCACCTGTTGCAGCCGAGTGTAAGAACAGTCCTAATAATTCCATCGAGTCTTAACTTTTTTTTCTTCCTTATGACATCAACCGAGACTTGAACCGGTGTGCCATCTGGATAATCCTTTACATCTTTTGTCACTCTTAGTCCCATTGCAGAAGCTCTCGTCTTCGAGACTTCAGTTGACAACCTTCCCAACCCAAGCCTCTCTAAGGTGGTGCAATATTCGACATGTGTGACTGAAGCATTTCTCCTATACATAACTGAACCTTCCCAAGGTGACCCGGTATCCTCAAATTCCTCTTGATCTTCCCAATCCATATCTGTAAAGGATTCCTGACTAGCTAATATCTGACTCTTTGCTATCCTACGAAGCTTATGCGGTTCTACGAACAAAAAACTGATGTGCTTCCTGATACCAGTGGTAGAACTAGGGTGGCCAACTGAAGAACTTAGACCTAAGGAACATGTTTTGAGCTCCGGAAACCTCGAACGTGGCCGTGTGGTCTGTGGCAAAGGAGGTACAAAAGATGAAGAGCAGACCAGAGACATTTTTGCAGCACGGGTAATATATTTGGAGGCAATTGTATGAAGATTTATCAAATTATCATACCACCCATATGGTATAAAACAGAGAAAAATTCCAATAAGATTGGTTTCTTCAACTTGAAACAGAGATAAGACAGGATGAGGGAACAAGTAATACAAGAATCAACCACCTGCAAGAAACACTTGTTGATGTTAGTGTCAAACATGGCAAAAGACAACAAGATTCTCACTCTTAGCATATTTGCCGAAATAAGGAATTGGGTATCAATACATCCCAATCTGAGCTAATGTTACGTAAGGAATGAAAGAAAATCTTGAGCTTGACATTTTATCGAACACCTGTTATGCAACCATTTCATATCTAAAAAAATGACAGAACTTTCAAGTTTAGACTAGTTTAGAGTAGAGAGAAAATGAAGTTTCTTACGACTAAGAAACGCTTCAAGGGATTAGATTCAGCTCTAGACGATAGTTTCTGTTCAATTTTCTGTGAAAGAGAGCTCAATACTCGACAATGGCCTCCTTGTTTATCCTAAACCCCACTCAAATCATTTCCTTATCGGTCCAATTCGGTTGAAATGCCTTTATTTCCCGGTTTACTCCCAACCAAACCGCTTACCCACCAAGATACAAGTGACTGATTCGTTTTGTAAGCCAAGATGGTACATAGAGAAAGCATAACATACGTCAATCAGAAATCTAATTATGCAAATCCAAAATCTTAAAATCTAAAATCCATTCAAACCATAAGTCAAACAACAACAAGAAACGGAAGCAACAACAACAAAAGTAGTCATCATCCAGACACTAGAATGGAAATATGAAAACACAATAACAGAAACACTAACAATAATTATCCCAACCCATTTTGATCAAACAGGGTTTCATTATTACTTAATCAGCCTCGGCGTAAGCTGTTTCGAGATGAGCTTGCTCGGCTTCCCTAACTTCTTTCTCAGTCTTCCTTCCTTTCTTTGACTTGTAGTAAACGCTCATGAACGTTCCAACGGCTCTGTACTTCTTGCGGCAATGCTCATACAAGTCAGCATCGAACATTCTCCAGAAGCTCTTCTCGTCAAGCTCAGAGACGGCGTACTGAGGTTGGAATCCGTGGTTCTCGATCAGCCATTTCTCCATCTTACGCACTGCTTCTGATCCATCAAACTCTTCACCTCTTAGGACGGGACCTGGTGCGTAGTAGACTCCAACATCAGTGTACATTTGAGCATCTTCTGTGTCTCCTTGATGGTTTTCGTACTCGAAGCCCGGCTCTGGGTAAATCTGTTGTTTGATTGGCGCCTTGTAGAGTTTGTGTGGGCAAAGCCAAATGGGATACACCTGAAAAGAAACACAAAAGAACCAAGCATCTCATGAATATTCAACATACAGACAAACTTGTAGGAAGGAGCATGAAAAGAAAATCAAGATTCATGATTCTTTTACCTCCATTTCACGGTGGACCCATTCGAGGGCATCGCCGACCTTGTAGAGAGGAACAAGCATGTCCTGAATGACATGCATATCATGATAGTAGTTTCTGATAGCTTCACCTTGTGTGGCCTTAAGAAGAGAGACCTTTGGAGGCATCAACCAACCAAAGAGGAACCTAAACCAGAACTGATCACCAAAAGGAAGGATAAGCTTCCCTTCCCAGTACAAGCATCTTGTGTGCCTGTGGTAGTATTCACGAGTAGGGATGTACTCAACAAACTGTCCCTTTGTCAGTGCGGTCTGTGCATGCTGGTAGAACCATGGCTTAAACCACCATCCCACATTGTTGATTTTGTTCCCTTTCTTCTTGGCCTCATCTTTTGATGCGTATGTTCCAACCATCATCACGCCTTCTGTTGGGTTGTAAACCATGCCTTCAACGAAATCAGGGATCTTTGACTTGTCCCCGTCCTTGGGTGCAAAAGAATCCATGTAACCTTGAGCTAAAGCTTGTAGATCTCCCTTGACAGGTATGTAAGTGAGTCTCATGTATTCCTTAACCGGAATAAGCTTGATCTCAGCGGCAACAAGGAGTCCGAGAGTTCCTTGTGACCACGGGATAGCATAGAAAAGATCGGAGTACTCGTTATCCTTTGTGGCACGGACAAGTTCGCCTCCCGCTAAAACAATCTCGTAAGCCTCAACGGTATCCGCAAACAAACCGTAAAGGTGAGAGCTTCCTTCGATACCATATCCATTGATGAGTCCACCAACGGTAAGATCGTCGAGCTCAGCAACAACAGCAAGAGCTAGGTTCATTGGGACAGTAGCACGGGAAATCTGTCCCATGTTGACAAGAGGCTCCACTCTAGCAATCATCTTCTCCTTGTTGATCTCAAGGATGTTACGGAAAGCACCCAAGTCAACCTCGAAATGCCGGGCTCTCTTGTAGTCAACGTTCCTCATTCCCACAGCGATCCAGGGCTTACGGGCAGTACAGACAAGCCCGTCCTTGGAAGGATTCCTCTCCTTAAGCCTTTTGATGACTTTCATGACATTCTCGTCGTGCTCCTTACGGCGTTTCTCGTAGGATTTGGACTCAGACCACATGTCCCCGAGGTAGATGAGGAAGTACAATGTGGCTGAGATTGGAAGGACGACGAAAATGACAATGATCCATCGGAACTTGACAAAGTAATCAACCCATGTCTTCTTCCTCTTCGGCCTTACAAGCGGTGCCTGAAGATCCGACATTTTGAGATTCCTCTCTTCACTGCATCACAACAAAAAACAAAAGAAATCGTGGTCAATAAACAAAAAGGATTCTGAGAATTCCATATCCATCCCTGTACAACTCAAAGAGTCTCAAGAAGATATAACTGACTTAAAACTTAATAAAAAACATAAATCAACCAGATTGTCAACATACTACAGGTTAAATTCTCAAATACAACCAACAGAATAACAAGATACAGAACCAATAAAGTATGGAGTTCATGGAGACAGTGAGCTCATGAACAGAAAGACATGAATATATGTTCTAATATCACAACGCAAACAAGGAAACAGAAAGTTGTGGAATTTGGTTCTAGTCCTTAGATCTACACATATAGTCTTCCTACAAAGCCATCAAATGCAAAAAATGTCTGTTTTCTACCCCTAAACAAACAAAAACCTGAAATTTTGCTTGAAATTCGAAGTCGGAAATGGTAAAGAATCAAAACCCACATGTGTGGGTATGTAGGAAGTATCAACAAAGTTGGAGAGAGATCTAAAGAAGAAAAAGATAAGGCAGGGACAGAGAAAAAGAAAGTACCTGAAGAATCCAAAGGAAAGAGAGAGGAGAACAAGTGAAAGTGTCCCGGACAGTGAGAGACGATGGTCTTATACACTCTGTGATTCTACCTTCCCTTTCTTTTATCGACCAAACCAGCGCTATTTCCCATTTATTTGTTTTTTTATTCTAACATTAATATGCAAATACAGAAATCAAGTAATAAATTACATTTTATAACGTTTTTATGGGTTGTTGTGAGTGGGTTTCCCTTTTTCTAAATTTATATGTTTGAATTGCAATTAATTATTTGGATTTTATTCACATCACATGTTTTATATATAGAAGTTTTTTGTTCAACATTCTCATGCATCACAAACATAAAAAAGAAACGAGAAACGTATTCTTTGGGAAAATAAAGATTTTGAAACCAAAATTGCAATATTTTGTCGTGCAGAAAAGTAAATCCTCTTTACTAAAGGTTAAAAAACCTACAGTCAAAGATTTGAATTATTTTTTTCTGGGGAAAGGTAGCTCATCTACAATCACAGATTACGATTTTACCCAAAAAAGAAAAAAGATACATTTACAGAATACAAATCTTTTTACTACTTCCTATTGGTATAACTTACAGTACATTAAAGACATGTTACCAATCAAGAAAAAAATGTAAGTCAAACTTATTTTTAATAAATACATTCTAAAGTGGTTATTTAATTGTATTGATTTTGTTTTTTTTTTAAATGCTTTTAATGAAAATGTCCTACATATTTTTTAATGTCCATTAACCATATATGCTTAGACTAGAGGATCTATGAATTGTTTATGGACGACAAGTTTATTTTCAGACACAGAAATTTTGTAGACGATAAAAGATATTAAAATAGTAAAAAAAAAAAAAAAAAAAAAAAAAAAGGGANAATGGTAGCCGAAACAAAATATATATATGAGAAATTCAAACTGAATGATGTTTTTGTTATGTATATAGTTTTAAGTTATTCTCGAAACTTGACAGTCTTTCACATTTGTATACAAAAATGATTATTTATCCAATTGTGGTGTATTTAAAATAAGGTAGTTCAGTTCCGATTCAGATTCAAATGCAACCAGTATTACACATGACGAGAATGCGTTTAAATGATCCAATGCTGGTGTCTCTACATCTTTAAAGTTGTAATTATTAACGAATTATTTATATTTGCAGTTATTATATTTAAATCCAACGTGATGAAAGTGATACAAAAATTTCCATCATAATAATTTATATAAGAAATAATTAGTACCAACACCATTATCATATCAGTACCTGCATAAATATAATGATATCAAAAGAAGGCCATCGTATAATTTGGTGAAAAAAGCTCCAAATATATTAATTCTATATTACCAATTATTTTATGCCAACAAGATCTGGGAAAATATTTAAAAGTTGATTCAGTGAGTAGAATAATATCCACTTGAACTTTTAAAATCCTGACTTTCTCAAAAAAATGGCTACACTTTAGTTTAAAGGTAGTAAGTAATCAATTGCTCAAAAAGTAATGATATATTTGTACAGATATAAAAAAAACCAACTGGGATGTTTGAGAAGGATATCCAGCTCTAACAAAATCTCACAAACTTAAAAAAGTCGTGATTCTTTTTTTTTTTATGATCATTTTTTTCCCAGAAAAGATTAAATTTGTGCATGCAACCATATATACAGAGTAACTTTGTTTATCTTAATTTTCAAAAAAAAAAAAAAACTTTGTTTATCTATTAAATATCCGATACGCGAAATTACTTATTATTCGTATTCGGGTCAAACGCGCGCAACAGAAAACACGCATCATCATTTCTGAAACAAATGTGAAGAAGCAACAGAACAAGTGACAGAAATTGTGATTTGTGAGGACTGGAGCGCATAACTATTAAACGTTTTTTTTCTGGAGTATAATTTTGTATTGCATTTTACATTGTAATGTACAGTGAGGACAAATAAAACAAAGGAGAAAGAAAAAGACAAGAGAGAACGGAGAAACCAAAGAGGAATGGGGGGAAAACAAAACCTATAAACAAGGACTGTCCACCACATGTTTCTACTGACCTCATCTCAACACTTCTTCACGTGCTTTCTCCTCCTTTCCATTTTTTAATTTTTTTTCTAATTTCATTTTCATTATTTCTAATCTCCCATCTTCCCCACTTATTAATCATTATTTTTATAAATTTTTGTTTTCCCTAACTTCCATTTTTTTTTACTACTTATTATTCTTTCCAAGAGATAGAGAAAGAATAAAATAAATTAGAGATGGCAAGGTGAACAAAAAAAATAATATTAGAGATGGCATTTGCTCTATATATAGTTAATGGACTTAGTGAAATGCTCCAAGTGATCAGCACACTCTTAACTCTTTTTTTTCTCTTGTTGTTTCTGTTGATGCTTCTTCTACTTGAAAATCGAAAATGGGTACCTTCGTACGTCCGATCCCGTATGTAAGTGATGTAGTGGTGATTTGGACGTCAGAACCATCTATGAATTAATATCAACCGGTGACAAGAGAAACAAAATAATTCTCTTTCTTTAATGCACCCCCACGATCCAGTTTTTTTTTATTTTATACATTTTGTTTGATTGTAGCCTTGTAGCATCACACTCTATCTTCTTAAAATAAGTTCAGATCTAATTTTCCTCTTAACGTGCAATTAACTAATCTACTCTTAACTTTGTATTCTTGTTTGACATCCATGATTTCAGCAATATTCAATCAATACTTTCAAATCTAGTGCCAACGCAAAACAGTGCCATTCAATATTATTCAGAGTGGACACTTTATTTGGCCTCTCACTTGGTTTTAGATCTGAAGATGAGCATACTCCACTCTTATTTCAACCGAGTGTAGTAGCAAGCTAAATTGCTAATAGATCACAGGGAGAAACGCAATGCAGATATTTCTTAGTTATCGTAAATGTTAAACGCAAGCGCCATAACATAAGAAGCAACCATAGCTATATAGTGTATGTTTACACATTCTTTCCCTTTGTTGCGGGTTGTGAAATGCTATTTCAAACCAAATAAAACCATGTATAGAGGTCATGGGCTAATAAGGTAGGCTAGATTTCTAAGGATTGATGATATTCGAGAGCTTAAAAAACACTAAGGTCCTAATAACATGATCTAGCAAGACATTCCAAAGTTTAAAAGCCAAGAAACCAGGAACAATATATAAAGAAGAGAAAATGTACCTTGTTTAGACTCTGCACATCGACATCTCCATGAACTTTCTCCAGAAAAGCATATCCATGACAGAACTACAGCTGCTGTATCGAACAACATGAAAAAACTAGAAGAAGAAGAGGGAAAAAAGCTAAGTGGAAAAACATTACTACTTCCAAATGTAAACCTCCACTAAGAACCCTATTCTGAAGCCTACAAGTTGACGACTGCTCATAGCAGGTATCTTTGTGCGATGTGTTTTGTAAACAAAACTTTATTTCAACAGAGAATAATTTTTTCACTGTACTATATAATCAAACCACTGGTATACACTTTGATTTACAGTTGTAAGAGATCGCTTGAAATAAATCCTAAAACTTTCTGCCGCCAATTAGTGTCCCTCTTCTAATGACATGAATACAACAGCATTAGAATGTAAACACAAAACTGAGACCTCTTTATAACCCACCTCTAAGGCCAAAACCAGAAATTAACCAACCTGCCATCAAATAAGAGGCTTTGGTCAATCAAATAGCACAGGGCACTGATATTAAGATCAGAAATGAAACTATTTGGACTGGAATATGCCACTGGCAACCGCAGGCAGAACTAACTAACTTGCCATTTTAGGTTCAGAGGCTTACTTTGGCAAACGAAATTGCTGGTGATCCATACAACACAAGGTTATGGATTGAAGAAACTTGAGCCACCCATGTTGATAGCAACGAGCACCAGTACAGAGGTGATTACACCGAACCACAACAATGCTAATCCTGAAAATAGAAAGCTTGATGGTTTCAGACCAAACAACCATAGAAACAAAAATATCATATGACAGAGCCTCAATATACCTCCATCGTCAATTGAAGCTCGATCAGAATTCGCACTTTTCACTTCCGAATCTGATATGGGCACATTGTTAGGATCTTCCTGTTGAGCTTTTGAGTCCTCCTCAGCCTTTGACGGTATTGGTGACTCACTTGATTCACCATCATAAAGTTTATTGTTCCCAGCTTCTGATGAAACTATGCCTTGAAACTCCTCACTCAAAATCAACGCAGACAGAACATTCATAAATGACTCTTGGCTAATATCATCAGAAGGAATTTTGTTGTTCTTTCTGAATGAGCTAGGTTCTTCTGAATCAGACATTTCATCATCAGAAGCATCAGCATGTTTGGCTTTTGCATTGCGTTTATCATCTTCTTCATCCTCCACGTATGCTTTGTATGTAAGCCGGAGAAGTATTTCTCCAGCAGATCCCTTTCCAAACAAACTCCACCCGCCTCGCAAAACAACAATTCTGTCTGTAGGAACTGTATCAGGCAGTGATCCTAGGTCAACCTGGATGTATAATCAAGTAATAAGGTTACACTAGCAAATATGGTATTCAACACTGTTTTCCTGGTAATTAACGCAGAGACTCTCAAATTAATAGGTAAGCAACCAATCGCCTAATAGTATGACAACTCATCAGAGCAGAGGCAATTGGAAAGAAACTGGATTCTTGAATTATGTTGTTATTAAGCAGTGAGCAGACAGAAACTATAGAGAAGGGCGAAACTTCAAGAACATAAAAAAAATTGATGGTGAAGTAACGGATCATTCTGTTAGCATATGAACCTATTCTAATGCAGATTACAAACAAGTTAAAAAGAAAGAAAGTTACCTCTCCGGTACCGATAGCCATATCGGCGAATCCAAGACAATCGTTGACTTCAATTTGCAATACTTGCTCTCTGGGATTTGAGACAAGGAACTGGAAGTCCTGAAAATATTTATAATACAGCAAGATTCTATAAATTTTAGCAACTTAACAAAAACTAATGCACCACTAAACCAGGAAGATAATTATAGCAGTCTACCTGATTCCAGATTGGCTGACCTGGAGGCCCAATCACAGTAGTTTGACTGTTTTTCTTACTGCGGATAACTTGATCACCTATTCGTAAAATAACATATGGATCCGTTCTACCTGTAACAACATTTAAGGAGCATGTGAACTGATGTTCACGATATGTGATGACTTTATTAATTCAGTGGGTTTTATTGCTCAAGGAATTCGAATGAACTTAGGGGAATATAAACACTATAAAAACACAAACTGCCACAGAACAACGAATAAAGATGACCAAAGCAGTGCAGTGAGTATAACTTGCCAGAGAACATGTATGGAAGTTTCTGAGCATCTACTAGAGTAACAGACAGTTCTCCAACAAAATCCTTGTTTCCTTCCTGCATATCTCCAGATTTTAGGTCTTCTGAAACAGGTCCAACAGCTTTTCCTTTCTGGAAATCCAAGACAATTTTCTTTGGACGGACAAATAATCGAGGCAAATCTTCTGTCAGCAATTTGGTCAAGAACCTGAAAGAGATGAAGCAAAAGAAGAAGGGAAGAAACTGATATATCAAAACATTGAGTAGGGTAAACCATCAACAGAGAGAAAAGGCTAAAACAAATTCTAGTATCTGATCTGAATTATTCAGTATGGCAACTACAAGTATATGCTCCCAAAATTCATAGCAGAAAACACATGACTAAAATAAGTTACGAAAGTCCTTTCTACAACTTATTGCCTCATTTGAATATGAAAAAACATTTTTGAGTACAAAGCAATAAGCCAATGGAGTATTGATTCATAGGTTGGAAAGGAATATTAGTTCAGCAAACAAGATGCATGAAGACAGTCATAATAGGACTTACATTGATAGAACGGGAATTCCTGATGTCGTCATCCAAAGCATTCATGCAAAAAGAGGAATATGATATAAGCAATTACTCATGTACAACATTAAAATTAAAGGAGATGTCCGTTTCACATTATTCTAAAATAGCTAATGGTATAACTTTTCCACATCCTATATGGTCAACAACTTAACCATTCACCGGACAAATGATTGTGTAATTACTCTGTAAGAAGATATATAAAAATGTGTGGCATAAATGGGATTGTGAAAAAGCAACATACAATCATGATTAACTCATACCCATTACATTAAACAATCGGAATGGTGCCAGTTCAAATTTGATCTTTGGAAGTGATACAAAAGCCCAGGATGCAGCTCCAACCCAAGGCTCTGATGGGATCAATCTTAATTTAACCCAAAGCTCACCGTCAATGTCAAAATCCCGAATACCAACAGGCACCATTACTGGGATGATGCCAAATTTTAAAGAGAGCATTAACAACATTCGAGCACCACCAGTATACCGAAGACCAATCTGGTACCTATACAAACAAAAATGACAGCATAAGCAACTTTCAACTGAGCCGTGACCGGACAGTTTGGAGTGCCCAAGCTCCAAACTAACCAACAGGAGAGAAACATTCAAAAGATGCAGTGAACAGCGGTGTGTTGCATCTTGTTAGATTTACCAAAGAAAAAAGGTAGAATAAAACTCATCAGAACTTCGATGGTTGGCAAACAAACAACATCAAATGAAACCAAGTAAGAACAATTCCACCATTTGATCCACTAGCACAATTCATTAGTATACTGACACTAACATATGAGATGAGAGAGCAAGTAACGTAAGCAACATCACCAAGGTATAACAAACTTACTGCAAGTCATTGACACGGCGAGATGTCCTCCTCTCAACATTTCTAACAGACAAAGGCTCATCCCCAAGAGAAAACTGTCTAATCTCAACTCTCTGCACATAATCTGGCTTCTTTAAGTCATCAATCACTGGCTGCAACAACCCAACAAGCCAATTCTCAATCCCACCCCTATAAACTTTCCACAACTTCACCACCACCATATTCACCCACTCCACAGACTCTTTCCTCTGCAAATCCTTCTCGAGAGACAACGAAATGGGAACCTGAGGCCATGGCCCAGCTCCTCGTTGGCTTCCCTCACCACCCATTTGTCTCCGTCTCTTTCTCCAAGTCCATAGCTTGTCACAAGCAACACCAACAAAGAAGAAAAACGCAAAGAGACCAATCGCATTACGATTAAATGGTGGCGATGGGATTGGATGGATTACACCTAGCTGAGTCCTGAGCTTATCCACTATCGGGTCTTCTCTGAAGCTAGTGAAATTGCTTCTATCACCTTGAATCGTAGAGTCTTCTTCCTCGAAATCATTCGAAAACCGAGCAAGCACGAGACTTCTTGCAACCCTTTTGGTCGAATCCGCTAATTCTAAGTTCTTCGAATCCCCGCGAATCCCGCAGGAAACAATCTTCGAGTTCGCATTCGCCACCAGAACTCTGAATTTCCGACGGAGAAGCCGTTTCCTCGCGAAGCCATCGCAGAACAAAATCAGGCCGTGCTCATTGGAGCAAGGACATAAGAGACGACGGGGAGCAAAAGGTTGAAAAGGGAAATCGAAAGTAGGAGAAGAAGAAGAAGATTGTAGAATCATTCTCAACGAAAACTACACACAGAATAATCTAACTGACGCATCTCCACCGCTGACAAAGTCAGAACACAGTAGGAACGGTCTCAACAGCGAGCAAAGCGTGTCTGCCTTAGCCCTTAATTAGGGTTTTTGAAATCGAGAAAGGTTCCGAAAAGTGGAGTAGCGACGAAGGATGCGGAAGAAGATGGAAGGAGAGAATGCATAGAGATAGAATTGCCAGTATTTGTACCTATGCGACCCAAAAATATGCGACTCTGCTGCTTTTTATAATAATAATATATGTTACTCCTAATATTTTCTACACGGTGAATTAAAGTTGTAAAAGCGAAACCATTAATCGTACGGGAGTATTTGTTATTGTTGGTTGATAATTTAAGGTCTCGAAATGGAGAGAGAGGTCGGCGACCTAAAAAGAAGAATTGTATTTTCGCGTTCACCGAAATCTTTGGAGTGTTTGACACGTGTGTCGGAGTCGGCACTCTCCCACCACCATATCCTGTCCGCAAAATATCAAAATGAAAAGGGCTTTTGTAGCTTTAATTAATGGGTCAATGGTGATTGCTCCTCCGACCATATATTTCAGTGAGTGGTGGTGATTACATGTGAGTATGTGCTTAATGTAAAAAACAATTTCTATAAAATACGATTGGATGTATATACATTTAAAAAAGTTGATAGTTCAATCTGTTGCAATGTATTTTTCCAAAAATATGAATAATGGATTCTATGAAAATATTTTTATTGATGCTATTTTTCAAAAATCAACTTTATTCAAACATCTTATCACTAATGGCAACACTCACATGATGTCTTAAAACATATAATATTATAATTTTTATTATTAGTTTAATTTATAGTGTCTTAAGTAGTTAAATGAACAACTATATATAAACATTTTAGACCTATTCTCTCAAGATTAAGACACCTCTTTTTTTTTTTTTAACATAAGACACCTTTAAAAATGTCTTATTAATGATGGCCTAACATATCGAAGATGTAATTCAACCGTCCATTTTCCTCGGGTAAACAATTTTAACAGTATTGTTTAAGACGTAAGCTATCTTCCTTTCATCTTATCATCGATGTGAAAATCAGTTAAAAGTGTTTGTTTACTGTTGGTATCTTTTGTCGGATTGTCAAAATAGTTATTGCCACGAAATTTATATATTTCAGTCAACTCTGAACTTTCTTCTCAGTTTCCTTAACATGTTTGAATAGGCTTTCTATAAACTTTTTGAATTTAAAACATGAATCACGTGCCTCCAACATAATGCTTTTATCTTTTTGTTAACGTAATGCGTAGGAGGTGGACGCAGGGTGGGATAACACAACATCTAAAATATTATGGGTCATTTCAGCATATTTTAAAAATCTAAGGTCTTTTCCGTCAGTTAAATTAAAATACTTCCTTCCTTTTTCCACGTAGCGTAATCTCAACCGTCCATTGTTTCTATCGTCCACGATCTCTCTACACCGTCGGCTAAGAACTGGCTTCTCCTAAATCGCGACATCGATTCCAGTTTCCTCCACTCTAGATTTTTTTTCCTAAACCCTAACTTCTTCAGGCTTCGACGAAGCGAACCGCCGGCAAATTCAATTCCTCTCGGGGATTGATACTCGTCTCCTCCACATTTCTATTCTCCGAAAGGTGATGGAAGGGGAGAATATAATGGAGCCTACTGCTTCGAGTGTTTCTCCAGGGACTAAATCTCAGCCGGAGCTCAAGGAGCAATCCTCTATGACTGTACGTTCTCTATGCTTATTCCTTTGATCTTTTGCTTCTGATTTAATTCCCTATAAAGAGGCTATATGAATGTGTGAGATGTTGAATTAGAAGGATTCCTTAGAATCGTATGAATGTATGTCTTCATAGTGGTTTTCTGGTTTAATCCACTGATAGAGTTTGTCACGATTCGACCCTGTTCCGTATATGATTTGAACATATTTGTTTTGAGGTGGTTTCGTTTCAGTCTCTATATTAATAATATGTTGTTATCGTTGCTCGTATGCAGATTGCTAGCTCAGGTTTTGTCTCTCAGTCAGTTCCTTCTTCTGCTCCTGCACAATGGAGTTCTAATGCAGCAGCCTCCGTAAATGTTAATCCCATACATCAAGCTTCGCCAATGCTACCAAATCCGTCTTTTAGTCGACCAGGAACGTTTGCCCGTCCCGGACTAATGATGTCATCTCCCCCTGCTTTTCCTGGTTCAAACCCCTTTTCGACAACTCCAAGACCTGGAGGTCCCGCTCAAATGAATCTTGGTATTTATCCACACATGTATCCTCCGTATCATTCTCTGCCTCCAATGCATGGAGCGCCTCAAGGAATGTGGTTGCAGCATCCTCCTATGGGTGGTATTCCCAGGGGACCTTTTCCTTCTCATCCTACTTCCTTTCCGGGTTCTTATCCATTTCCAGCTCGTGGAGTCTCTCCTAACCTACCATATTCTGGTTCTCAACCGCTTGGGGGCTTTCCTATGGGAGGTGCTGGCACGGTTCACGCGTTACCAGGTCATCAGCTTGATATTTCTCCGGGCCAAAAGACAGAAGCACACTTAGGAATTGGTATGCTCGAGGTTTCATGATAGATTACTGATCCATGTAAGAGCTGTTTGACCTTTATGGTTATTCTACTTAGTTTACATATCCTTTATCAGGATCATTTTGTATTTTGCAGATGACAGATCTGGTACTCAAGTAGTAGGAAATCGGCTAGATGCCTGGACTGCACATAAATCAGAAACAGGAGATGTTTACTACTATAACTCCGTGACAGGGCAGTCGACCTATGAAAAGCCTCCTGGTTTTGAAGGAGAGGTGGGTATTACTGATTTCATGGCTTTTTCATAGTGTCTACTATAGGAATTTGCATTTTAGTTATATTAAGTCCAACTTAAAATAATGCATTGTCAGATTCGTTTCAGTTTTCTTAAAAAGAAATTTTATATATCATTCATTCGTTAGCTGCTAAATTTTTTTCAGTTTTGGAACATTTTATTCTCTGTTGCCAGTGGCTTATTTGGAGATTGTGATCTGTAGTTGGTTGAACTTTATTATTATTCGTTTTTAACCCGCTGAAGTTTTTCTAGTTACTCTATTACGGTGGTTTTTTGTAAGAGCATGTGAATTGTTACACAATCCACTTTAGGCTGTTCAATAGGATTAGTTGCCATTTGATGCAAGTGCAAAAACTTATGAAGGTTATTTGCCTGAGTATACCTTAGTAATCTATGCACAGTATAGTCATCACTGAGTCCTTTTAGACTGTCTCAACAATTTCTAATCTATGCTTTTTGCTTAATATATGCAGCCTGATAAAGTGCCAGTGCAACCAATTCCTGTTTCTATGTAAGTTCTTGATTGAGATCTTAGCTTTCTCTGATAATAGTAGTTATCATATATTTTAATGTTACTTAACTTGGTTATGCGTGAAACATTACATTGTTATATTTTTCTCTTTATGAACTTTCCACTAGGTCGCCAACAATTTAATACTTATCAAACCAACAGATTTATAATTTTCTGCAGCACTTTCAGCCTGTTAAAAGATTTTGTACAGGTTATAGATTTTTCATATTACTTGTACCAAATGTAGGGAGAATTTACCTGGGACGGATTGGGCTCTTGTGTCCACAAATGATGGAAAAAAGTATTACTACAACAACAAAACAAAGGTAAGTAAATGTAAAGAGGAGGCATCATTTTATTCGCTTTGAAACTAGTGTTCCGTTACTACATATCTTTCTGTCAGTCTTCTTGAATCCTACAATTTATCAGGTAAGCAGCTGGCAAGTTCCGGCCGAGGTGAAAGATCTGGGGAAGAATCCGGAAGAGAGGCCTGCTGAGAGTTTAACTTCTGTGCCAAGTGCTGATCTAGCTGACAAGGGTTCTGATCAACTTAGTTTGAACGCACCTGCTATTAGCAATGGTGGTCGGGAGGCCACATCACTCAGAACTACAAATTTTCCTGGTTCCTCAGCACTGGATTTAGTAAAAAAGAAACTACATGATTCTGGATTGCCTGTCTCGTCTACGACAACATCTGAATCAAATGGTGGTAAAGCCATTGATGTCACGCCAAGTGAAGAAACTGGCAATGGTGTGGGTAAGGTGAAAGATGCTCTGGGAGCTGGTGACCTATCTGATTCTTCTTCAGATTCCGAAGATGAAGATAGTGGACCATCAAAGGAAGATTGTATCAAACAGTTTAAGGTATCGCATAGTCATGATCTGAGTCTTCTTTTTATTTCGTTTTCGACCTAAGCCCTAGGGTTTAGTATATATTTCCTTTTGTCTTGTATTTCTTTCTGTATATTAAATTTAGTGATTCAGATGCATATAATTTAAACCAGTCTAGAGAAGGGATAAGACAATCATGTATTGCAGTTTTCTTCTCTATATTATTCGGATCGATGCTTATTTTCTAGGTAATATTGACTAGACTTAAATCTTATTTCTTATTTCTTTGTCATTGTTAAATTTTGCAGGAAATGCTCAAGGAGAGAGGAATAGCGCCGTTTTCTAAATGGGAGAAGGAACTGCCAAAAATTATTTTTGACCCTCGCTTTAAGGTTTGTTATGATTATTATGATTTCATATCCTGTTCTGGTAGTTTGTTTCTATTGTTTCTGTCCTTGCATACACTTGCTACTTGTACATTTCCAGGTAGTTTTTCCTGTGTCTAAGTCAGCATTCTAACATATCCATTTAGTTCTTCAAGTATAGCACAAATAAAAGTGCCTATGATTTCTTAGCTCCAGGAGTAGAACGAATTTTTATACATTGTGACATGATAATAATAGCATGTTATGCTCTATTTTCCTTTTCTTTCACTTATCTTTTTATTCATCTGTATTACGTTCGGTAACAGGACTTTCACTTTGCTTATCTTAGAGGACAAACTAGTCTGATTTACCATATTGGTGCTTTGTATGCCAGCTAAACCATTGTACAGAAAGAACTACGTTTTTTGGCTTCCTATAATATTAACTAAGAAAAGCTTTGAGAATGTAAGAGCCTTTATATGATGCTAATTGTTTATTCATCCCATCTATTATATTTTCTGTTGCCACTACATTCTTTTGTGCTTCGATGAAATGCTGAGGGTTTAGTGTTTTGCTAATTATTCATTATCTGTTATAGTGCCACAGCTTGCATTCTAGACTTTCTCGATGTTATAATTTTAGATGGAGAGTTCATTTTTCTTCCAGGCAATACCAAGTCATTCTGTTAGAAGATCTTTATTTGAGCAGTACGTAAAGACACGGGCTGAGGAAGAACGTAGGGAAAAGCGTGCTGCTCATAAAGCAGCTGTTGAAGGTTTCAGGCAGTTGCTGGATGAAGCGACTAAGGTATATCATTTTAATGATTTGAATTTCTTTTTACTTTGAGCTACCTTACATAGACATTATTATTATTTGTTTTGGATGTTCTCAACTTGTACATCTCTTGTGGGAATTCCTTATTATCCTGATATTTTCAGGACATTGATCAGCACACTGATTATCGTGAATTTAAAAAGAAATGGGGGAATGATCTGCGGTTTGAAGCACTTGAGCGGAAGGAGAGGGAAGCTCTGCTAAATGAAAGGTACCAATCTGTATTTTGCAATCAGGTTTCCATGGACATGTGGAAAATTTTGCTTAGTCTTAAAGTTTACACTTCATGATTTTGCTTTCGTAACGTGAGTTTTTTATTGTCTTATACTTATTCTTTGTCTTGGTTACTTATATCTTCCTTGTTCTGTTCTAGAGTGCTTTCTTTGAAACGGGCTGCTGAACAAAAGGCCCAAGAAATCCGTGCATCTGCTGCCTCCGAATTCAAGTCAATGCTACGTGAAAAAGAGGTGTCAGTAAATTCACATTGGTCCAAGGTAGGTGAAATAGCTGTTTCTTACTTTGTGAGCAAGAGAGATATAGTTCAGAAAATTCTGTAGTTTTCAAGAACTTTTGCTGGAAATGACCATATTCTAAGTTTATATTCCCATACTAAAAGCAATATGTACCTATGTAAAAGTTACTAGTATCAATTTTGTTAGCTTTATTTGTATCTTATTTAAGTCTTCTCTTGATTGGCACAATTTTAACTGATACCACTGCCTACCTATATGATAATTTTTCTCCCTTGCTATATTAGGTGAAGGATAGCCTGAGAGATGACCCAAGATATAGATCTGCTGCGCACGAGGACAGGGAGGTTTTCTTTAATGAGTACATTGCAGAACTAAAGGCTGCTCAAAGGGGAGATGACCATGAGATGAAAGCCAGAGATGAAGAGGTAAACCTTTTACTAACTTTATATAAATACAAGCGGTAAGAAAGTTCTACAAACTTCTCGCAGCTGTCTTCAACTTACTTTAAAGTTTAAACTTTAATTTGAGGATAATCACGCACTCCATGTTTGTTTGAAACACATTTTTTTGGATCTCTTTTGTGTCTGTTTCTTGATCCGGAATGAAAATGATGATTTCTGGTTATCTTAAAATGCCGTATACAAAAAAGACTCATATATGTCTTTATATCTTTGTGGTTTTTGAATTTTGGGTTCAGGATAAACTGAGAGAACGGGAGAGGGAGTTGCGGAAACGGAAAGAGAGAGAAGTGCTAGAAGTGGAAAGAGTACGACAAAAGATTAGAAGGAAAGAGGCAGTGGCCTCTTATCAAGCTCTGCTAGTGGAAAAGATCAGAGACCCTGAGGTAATTCTGTTTGTGCTTACTTTTGCTATGTAGTGCGCTAAAGCTTTTGTAAAGTTGCGCAACCCCTGTACATTTGATCCTGAATTGAAACATGCTAAATAATTGATAGAGTTAAATTGTAGTTTCTTTATCCTTTGATTCTACAAAAGTAAGTTACCTTCTCTAATCTGTGGGGAATCTAATCGGTTAATCTTTCTTTGTTTACCTTTTCAATATCTGAAGGCATCCTGGACAGAGTCTAAGCCGAAACTTGAGAGGGATCCTCAAAAACGTGCCTCTAATCCAGATTTAGATCCTGCTGATAAAGAGAAGCTATTCCGAGACCACATAAAGGCATTGTATGAGGTACCTGCTCTTATCATCTGTAAACCTTACCGAATTAAACTCTCAGCGTTATCTGCAACCAGATAAACCTTTTTGGTCCATCACATATTATGATTTGTTTGGTGTGTTTTGCAGCGGTGTGCTCATGACTACAAAGCTCTTCTGGCTGAAGTCTTGTCATCGGAAGCTGCTTCTCAGCAGACGGAAGAAGAGAAAACCATGCTTAATTCATGGTCAACGGCTAAACAAGCTCTCAAACCCGATATCCGATACAGCAAGATGCCTAGAAAAGATAGGGAAGTCCTGTGGCGCAGATATGCTGATGATTTCTTGTGGAAACAGAAGCAAGAAGGCCATCAAAAGGAAGAAAAACAAAGAGATTACAAGTCCTAAAAGCCGCAGGAACGTTGTTGCTAATAGATTGTTAAACGGTTTAAAAGCTAAATTATATGCAAGCTCGTTTAATTAATAAACCAGCTTTACATATTCAACAGAAGAGTAAACCTGAGGCGTGTCCTTTAGAGTTTTGATGCACTTTTTCCCTCTTATCTCTATGGATAGTAACTTAGTCTTTTCTTGTCTCGTCATTCTCCTTTGAGAATTATGTGCTTTCTAAAATCTTGTGAACTTTTAGAACTGCAGCAGCATTCTGTCTTGTGCTCTCTACTCTCTTGTAATATTTTTCTGTTCACTGGAAAAACAATATATTCTGTTCAGCAGTTATGGTTTATATGAATCAAGATATTAGTATGCTGCTCTGCAGAATATATTAATGGGTTAATCACTTATACTGCAATCCGGTCTATAGGGTGAAACTTTAACTTAATGTTAATCGCAAACTAAAAGTTTCCGCGCAATACAATCTCGTAAGAAGTACAAAGTGGGCATGTTAGGATATACGACGGATGACGGTTTCGGTCAACAATTGTGGTCTAATAATCCCCAATACTGTATTCATTAAAATAAAACTCATTTTCAAGAATATCAAATCCGAGGGCATGTGACGTATATAGCCAAGGAAATATTTTTCTCCCGTGATTTGATTTTGAAATGTTTTTATATATGATACTCAATGCCTGATTTTGAAAGGCCAACTTGTTGCTTTAATAATTTCATTTCGTCAGCCTTTCTATTTGTTTTTTATATACGTAATTGGAAATCCAAAGTTGAAACTCAAAACTTATATTGACAATATGTACTTGTAAAGTGAGATTCTCAGTGACTAAAAGAGCATAGAGATGGGTATAGTGGAAGTGACTAAAGAGAAGACACGCCTATCAGTGGAAACTGATACTATTTTTGTTAGAACCAACCGGACAAAGTTAAGTATGAGCATTTTTCTGGTACAAAAAACTATCATAGTCCAAATGACCAAAACTCCACGGTATGTAACAAAACCCGTGATTACTCGAAACGTTTACTTTTAGCAACTTATCCTTTTTGATTTCCATCAATTTGACATAATTCATTTACAAACAAAAAGAAAAAAGACAGCATCATATGCATTCTCAAACCTCTACTCTTTTTGCATCAGAGCTTAATTATTATACTGTATACAGATCATGCATGTATATGTGTAATGATATAATGATCACAATCTATACGTGGAGAGAGGAATTTTTTTTTTTTGAAAGATCAGTGAATCACTTAATTGATTAACAAAGCCTTGGAAAATTAGAACTCGAATGTGTATGTCCATGTCTCACCAATTTCGACACTACTTCACTCTTCTTTTCCTTACAAACTTTTTCAGAACTATCCATCACTTTGTTCCAATGCTTCCTCTCCAAATTCATCCTTAGACCATCTTCGAACCCGTCTACTAATTTATCCGACATCTCAAATCCTTTAAGTCGCACCAATATCGGTTTTTCTTTTATGTACTTACGCGAACTCTTGAGTTTAATCTTGTCTTGATCTCTTGATTGCGGTGGAGTTTCGTATGGTAATTGTTGTGACTTGAGTGCTTGAACTGCAATATTTGGAGGGATCTTGGGATTTTTCGCAAGTTGTTTGCATGTCTCCAATGTTAGTTTCTTGTAGTCTAGACATCGACACAGTTTTGTTCTATCTTCTGATGATAAATTTGGATGAGACTGCAAAATCATAAACGTTTTTATCAGTACTACTATCCTTCAAAATATAATTACTAAGCAAAAGCGATTAAGTAACAAAGTTGACAACCTACTACCACACATTTAACCTAAACATAACTCGTTATCACGTGACACTAATCTTGTTTCTTGTTGTTTAACAACTTATTAATTAATGAAACAAAAGACAGACAAGATGGTCAGATTCTGACAGGGATGTGCAGTAACTAGGACAATATATTACACAGTAATTAGTACCCCCAATGTTTTCTCATATGCGTTTGATTTTACGTCTACATATCAAACAAAAATACATAATAATTTTTTGGTCAAACATATTTTTAACATTTGCAAACAAAAACGCGTAAAGAAATTGAAAGTTTATTTTGTGTTCTGGTTAACAATTTTTCAAGTTACTGTTAAATAAACGATATGCTATTTCAAAATATAGACAAATGAATTTACTTTACTAGTAAATATAAATCCAAAATGTAAATGATTGTGGTTTGAAATTCGTATATACTTCCAATTGAAGACATTATTAACGAATTTCCACTATAGTCTCTGCTTACTTATACGTGCACGTGTATGAATGTACGCACATATATGCAAAAAAAACTCAAATTTATCGAATCTTTAGAAATCACAAAACAAAAAGAAAGACAGAAAGTAAAGTTAAGCTTTTTCCATCTCTTGAGAAGTGTAAAATGCCAAACTCTATAGAAAGTTGTTTTGCTTCTTGTCATCTTCTATTTCACTCTACTTCCTTTGTCTCATTTTGTACAAATTTTCATATATTTTTTTACCCCAAAATTTCCATGAACATGTAATTATTTGGATAACAAAATATCTAAAAAATTTTTTTTTAAAAAAATGTAGTGAAGAATAAACTGACCTCAAGATAGATATCAATGGCTCTGAATAATCCATCAAACCAATCTCTAGCTGTATCTGGCAAACTCTCTGCAACTTCAAGAAACTTTGACACTTTGAGATTCTGGTCTGGAGATATCTCTCTCAGATACTTATCAATCAACTTCCCTATCCTTCTCATTTTCAAATTCTCTTCCTCATCTTCTCTGTTGCAATTCTTTGCAAACAATTTGAGTAATCTGATCACCAAATCAACATCGTAAAACCCTTTTTCTCTTTTTCCACCAGCAGGGATTAGAAGATCATCAAGTGTTGCTTGATCCAGCATTTCTCCTATAACACTCTCTAGACCAGTTCTTGATTCTTTGCTGATGTTAAACCCCGATAAAACCCGAAGAACCCAGAATATTTTCCTGCAGGAAAACGTGGTTTTCGCTGCGGAAATCACTCCTTGGACCGCTGTATCAGCTAGACCCGAATACTCGAGCTTGTTGTTTGATTTGTTGTGGAGCTTTGTCTTGAGGTAATGGAGGAGAAATCTTGTGAGGACTAAACTGTCATTATCCTTCTCGTAAGCTCCGAGGTTCTTTATTAGCTTCTCGATTATCCGTGGTCCGAGAATTGACATATCGTCGAACCACCATTCGTTGCTTGACTTGCAAGAAAACGACCTCGAAGTAGACCTTTTCTCTGAATCAGACTTGTTCTTTGCCGTATCCGGCGACATAGAAGAGGCTGAGGCAGAGGAAGACGTCGAGGATGAGGCAAAGACTTGGCTCATGTCTGAATTCTGTGCGATTTTCGCTAAAACCCCGAAAACGAGCTTATCAACAAGACCGTACGATTCCGCGTGGAGAAACACTTGTTCACAGCTCTTGAGACACAAAACGACGTCGTTCCAGGACCAGTAGAACATTCCTTCAAGAAACTTCTCTGTTTGAAGCAGAAGATTCGAGGAACAGAGTTTCTCTGTCATCTCGAGAAACACAGAAGAACAATGCAAGATGGCGACATTCGAGAAATCGATTGATATTCCTCCACCATTGCTGTAACAGAATCTTGAAACCAAGTCGAATCCTTCTGACCCTCCCGGAAAATCTTGGATGTGGATAATGATTCTACTGTTTTTGTGATTCTTCTTCTTCTTGTTGCTCTGTTTTATCATCTTTCTCAAGAACCCTGAGTACTCTGAGACTAAGTCCTAATCCAAGACAAAGCTTCATTCAGAACATAGAAACAGAGGAAGTTTGGTTTGAATTAGAGAGTGGAGTACCTGATTGACGAAGAAAGTGAATTCTTGATTGAGATTAATCTGAAGATCACAAAGAAGAGACATTGTTGCAGAAACTTGTTTTGCATTTGATGATGATGAAAACTTCTTGTGAGCTTCTTTCCTTTTGTTTCTCTTTTTGGATTGTAGAGAGCAATAATAGTTATCACATGGAAACGGCTATTTATATATTTATTTTTCCGACATCATTTTTTGTAATATATATAAATTTTTTCGTTATAAGCCTCACATCATTATGTAGACATAGAAAATATGTTATAAATTTACAAAACGAGTCATTGGTCTTATGGACCAACAACTAACCGACCCTAAAAAATGTAGAACATCTAAAATGGTGAAAGTGTAATAGTTCCACTTTGTAAAATTTGGTATTCTATACTCGGGACATTCATTATTGTTTTTCCGTTAGTAACTTAGTAGTGTTCTAAAAAACCAGTAGGTAAGGCCATACACTGATAATTGTACTATTTTTTTTAGGGTAATTCCAAAAAGACCACTTTCAAATTACTATTTTTCAAAAATATCAATCTTTTGGGTTATTTTGAGATATATTTTAAAAAATATATTAATTTGATGTAAAATGACAATATTAAATATTTTAAAATGTTTTATAATGTTTAATAGGTTTATAGGGTTTGTGATCCAGAGTTTAGGGTTAAAATCACAAACCCTAAAAACGGTTTTGACTCTAAAACTCTCAAAATCTAAACCCTAAAATCTTAAACCTTAACCCAAATATTTATTGAAACTAAACCTTAAACTATAAAATTTCAACCCTAAACTATAAACCCTAAAATCCTAAACGAACTTTAAATCATAAAAGTAATATATTTGAAAGAAAAAAAGTGGTACTTTTGGAAAGTGTAAATTAAAATGTGGTATTTTCCACAATTTCTCGTTTTTTCGACAATTTGGTAAATATTATTGTTACTTATGACTCTTTGATTTTGAAGTTACACTTTTATTTAAATGCTTCTTGATCATTTGATATTTTGTATTGTAATCACACACACATATATATATATATATATATATATATATATATATATATATATTAATCATGAATATCACTTTTATATTCACTTTTACAATAACATAGTGTTTATATATGTACATTTTCACATATATATATATATATAAACATATTTGATTAGTCCTAATTTCAGTATGACATGGATACTAGTTATAAACAAAGAAGGTACCAACTTCATTGATCGCACATATTTAAATTTTGAAATCCATATATTTTAGTGTGCAGAGCACAAATCGATATGACTAGGCGTTGTCAGAGAGAACAATGGTTTGTTAGAGTTTAGCTAATTCATTATTCAAAAATACTAATTATAGGGTGATTTAAATATTATAAGTGATAAAGTATATGTTTTTTTGTGTACTAATCGATTTTAAAAACAGATATGTTGTCCTCAAAGAATCGATGCAGACAATAAATTTGGAAGATTCATAGACAAAATTTGTTTGGATTCCAAAATTGTCACTGTTTTCGGTCCAATTTGCACTTATAATGAAATAATTAATTTGTAGGTGTGCATTAATCAGAGATTAGTTCAAAATAATAACACCAGAAAAGTGAAAACTAGGTGCTTACTCGCGAAGACCAGGTGCAAGATTGATTCCTTCATGCTCATTTAATCAGGATTACAAAAACCCCAAATTGGTGACCAAAAAAAACGACAAAAACCCTATTTGTCTGAAAAAATATTCATGAATAGTAACATTAATCATATCATATGTGGTAGATAGAATTTTGAAATTACAAATATCCATATTTTTATATTCTTAATCATGAAAATAATTAAAATGAAAATGAGTAATCGTGAAAGACTTTCAAAATAAAAATGCGTTATCGAAACTATTTGTCTTTGATGATGTCTTCGCAGGTTCATAAGCATATTCGTACCCCACGGTTTGGTAACAAATTTTCATTTTCTAAAGCTAATCTGTATTGTAGGGTCTATTTTCTTCTTTTAAGAAAATTTGCGAGCAAATAAATAGATTATAATAATTAAAATATTGAAGATGGAACCGGCCATATATTTGCCTAACTAAATATACACTTTTCACTTCAGTAAGAAATCAAGTTCTACGAGAGTGGTGTAAGAGTTTTTTTTACTAAAGAGTACATGTAATAATCTAGCTAGTGTTTTTTTTTTTTTTTTTTTGTCAACAACAATTCAATAGTATTACACTAAGCTTGACGGTACTAGCATAACCGCTAGTGGTTTATGTTAACGTTGTTAATGTGTCACATTCTAGATTAAATTTTGTGATTGTTTTCATTCCTAATTTATATTGACTCCTTACATTTAATTTCAACTAGGGATCACTCTAAAAGAAAAAAAGGAAAATGAATAAGAACGAAGAGGAAATCTGTGTTCCACTGTCTTCTTCTTTAAAAACAGTTTTGTTCTTAGGAAGAATAGATAGGGAAGAATGATGATGAAAAGTCGAAAACCCTTGTTTGAAAGAGTAAATTTGGAATAGTTAAAAGGAATGTGTGAATTTAATTTTTTCCTTTAAATGTGTTACCAATTGCAACCTTATAATTTGATATTAAACTAGTAGAATCTGAACTGCCAGTAATGAACAATTGCTTAAAACTATTTATTTGAAAACACTAAAGGCTAAAACTAAAATCAAATGTATATATACATCCACTATGCAGACAATGATGCTTCATAAACTCTCACTTATGAATTGTCCATAGCACAAGGACACTATGCCACTCTAGTAGTATTTTATAATTCTATTTTTAAATGTTGTTTTATACATACATACACACATATATGAGTGTGTCCCCTTTGTTTTTACGTGATTTATAAATATTCCCTCATTCTTGGCCTTACGTTATAAAACTGTAATACTACTTTCCAATTTCATTTATTTTCAAGAGTTAGCTTCTTCTTTTATTTGTGTTATATATATATTATCGTAAATGAGTTGCTTGCAAAGCTGGGAGTTTCATTTTCGAGTGCATGTGAATGGGTAGGGTTTGTGAGTATGACTCTTACGTTTGTGAATAAAGTCGACTTCTTGCTTTTTCATCATTATCTAAATCCAGCCATGTATCTGATAACGAAATGTGAAACAATTCTTTTAAAAAATAAAATAAAATACACCACTCTCAGTGACTCAGTCACTCATAGTCAATTACTTCATACTACTATACTAGTTTTTTTTTTTTTTTTTTTGAAAATTACTACTATACTAGTTACGTTGGCCTTCCAGAAACTAAGAGCTTTCAAAGTTACGATTGCGAATTTGAGTTGTGATGATGAAATAAACTAATCTAAGGCTCGAACGGTATGTTTAAATGGTATGCTATATATAGTTTTCATGCACGTTTTTATATTTTTGAGAATGTGATTCTACTATCTGCATGTTGTACGTGTATATCCTTCCTAATATTGTGTGCGAGATGATAAAATGTGGATTTAAAGTATAATTTATTTCATCTCGCATGTTTTCAATTTATAACTAATTTAGACAAAATACAAAATTTCATTAACGTACGTACTAAATAATATATTTTTTGGTGTTATTATATAATTTTTATCTTTTATATATTCTTTTGAAACAACAACAAAAACAAAAATTTTGAGTTGTCTTAGTCAAAATTTTGTTGGTTTTTGTTTCTTATTCGATTAGTTTTTTTTCCATTCCTTAGAATTATCTAATAATTGAGCAATTTTTTCACGGAGAATCGAATAATTGAGTATACTATTGTTTTTTGGTGGGTGATTAATTATCAGCTTACATTGAATGATTTTTTCGTAGGTTTTTTGGAGTTATTTCAAAAATTTTACTTTATTCAATATTTAAGTTTTTTTTGTCTTCTAATAATTTTTTACAGTTTATAATTCAACTATTCAATTATATTGACTTTTTATATATATATAAACCAAAAAGTGATTTAAGCTTTAACACCTAACTAATCTCTCACGAATGAATGTAGCCATCAAATAGATCATTAGACTTTCTAATAGACCAAAATTGTAACATCTTAAATAAATTTTGCAGTTAAGGGGAATTGATTGGTGGCGTCTCAATTATGGAAACCACTAAAACACCACATCCTCATGCTGTTCCTCGTGCTGTTCCTCGTGGTGCTCATGTTCGGATTGATTGATTGGGAGAAGCATCCAGAGATGCAGCAAGACTATCTCAAAGCTATAGACCTAAACCGTAACATATTTTCGAGTGATCAAATGAGAAAAACTTAATAAATTTTGCAGTTAAGGGGAATTAATTTGTGGTTTCTCAATTATGGAAACCACTAATACACCACCACCCGTTGGTTAAACTATTAAGTTTTCATACCAATCAACACTTATATATGTTTCTACTGTTCCATTCGCAACCTTAATCAATGCGTCAGAAGCGATTCAATAGTATTCAACTAAGTGTGCAAAAACTAAACGAATGGTGACTTTTGGTTCTTTTAGAATTCTGATTAGACAGATCTAAACGAATGTCTTAGTAATTTATAATAAAGATATATATAGTTTTGTGATTCGTGTGTGTTTGGCTAAAAACTCTAAAAGCTTATGTTCATTTAACACTCTAAACATGAACAGAATGTAGGTAACATGGTGATCCTTGGTAAAATTAAATAAAATAGTTGATAAGGCCCAAGAGAAAGAAAAAACGGGCCAATACAAGTTAAATGGGCTTGATTAAAGAGAATTTACTATTATTGCTCTACGCGCCGCCGTCTTCTAAAACCGTCGCCGACATAAGCGAGTTTGACGATATAAACCAAAAACTCCCTTGTCAAAGAATTCACCAACAAGTTGATCGTCATGGAGAACGGAGATATCCCGGAGAACGCCAACGAGCGTAAGCTAAATCAGTCTGAATTTTTATCATCTCATGGGTTCTGGTTTAACCTAATTTCGTCTTGTTTGCTGGTGAACAGATTGCCCAGGTCCTCAATCAGAAACTGCTGGAAAGTCAGATTCTTGCGCAGGTTGCCCTAATCAGCAAGTATGTGCTACTGCCCCTAAAGGACCTGACCCAGGTTCGCTTTTACCCTCTTTACTCTCTTTCGACCATGCGATCTTCGATTACACTTGTTGCTAGGTTTTTGCATGTCTCTGCTTTTGAATCCAGCCCCACTAGTAGATTCTTCTGGGTCTTTTGCCGATGATATAGCTTGGGTTTTGTATAAGAGCCTGTATTTCCTCTGTTTGCTTCATACATGTTTGATTGCTTTTCGATCATTTTGTTATTTGGAACTATATGGATTGGGGAACTCTAGCAAGATAGTGTCTTTTACTTTACTGGGAACTTTCATTTTGAAAACGTGGGAGCTTTGTTGGAGTTGTTGCTTCTTTCACTGGCTCCTTATGTGGTTGATTCTCAGACTTATTTGGTAACTAGCTGAAGTTACTCAGAGATATTAGGCTGACACTTCCTCTGTCTTTCAGATTTGGTTGCCATAGCGGAGAGGATGAGCACTGTCAAGCACAAGATTCTTGTTTTGTCAGGCAAAGGAGGGGTTGGTAAGAGCACTTTCTCTGCTCAGCTCGCGTTTGCTCTGGCCGGCATGGACCATCAAGTAGGTCTGATGGACATAGATATCTGTGGCCCAAGCATCCCTAAAATGTTAGGACTTGAAGGGCAAGAGATTCACCAGAGCAACCTTGGATGGTCCCCAGTTTATGTGGAAGACAACCTCGGTGTCATGTCCATAGGTTTCATGCTCCCCAACTCTGATGACGCTGTGATCTGGAGAGGTCCACGCAAGAACAGTCTCATCAAACAGTTCTTGACAGATGTCAACTGGGGTGAGATCGATTTCCTTGTGGTTGATGCCCCACCAGGAACTTCAGACGAGCACATCTCCATCGTCTCGTACCTTCAAGCCACGGGAATCGACGGTGCCATTATTGTGACGACCCCGCAGGAAGTTTCCTTGATCGATGTCAGAAAAGAAGTGAGCTTTTGCAAGAAAGTTGGAGTCCCGGTGCTAGGAGTGGTAGAAAATATGAGCGGTTTATCTCAACCGTTGAAGGATGTCAAGTTCATGAGTCTGCAGACAGAGACGGCCTCGTCTGTTGACGTAACCCAAGACATAATCTCTTTGATAAGAGAGCACGCACCACAGCATCTCAACGTCTTGGCTTGCAGTGAAGTGTTTGACAGCAGCAGCGGCGGTGCAGAGAGAATGTGTCGGGAAATGAAAGTACCGTTCCTTGGGAAAGTTCCTTTGGACCCACAGCTTTGCAAAGCAGCTGAACAGGGTAAATCATGCTTTGAGGATAACAAGTGTTCTGTTAGCGCTCCTGCACTAAAGAGCATCATACAGAAAGTCGCTGCTAGCATGGTGATGACCGAGTGAAGAAAGGAACCCACCAAACCCTTTGGTCGGATCTTTGCATAGACAATGGATTTTTTCTATGCCGGTGAAAGACTGGATATCTTTATTGTGCTTGAGTTTTAGGGTGTATTGCAGGTTATAGGTAGGGGATCGGATACACCCGAAAAAACTAGTATTTGTATTTGGTTTGTTTTTTTCGGATATTAAATTTTATTATTCGATTTGCTTCGAAAAAAATATAGGTATTTGTATTTTCGGATATTTGTAAAAAATTTGAATATTTGCAGATATTACGTATATTTACGGATATTTGATTTTTCTACTTCAAGCAAAATATTTTTCTAAGAAAAACCTATAAATATTAAGGTGGATTACTGTATTTATCCATATTGAACAAACAAATATAAAATGAATGGTATAATCTAAGGTTTTACTTCAAGAATTAAAAAGATAAATTAAAAAATATAAGATAGTTAATTATGTTTTATATTAATAATATAAATAATTTTAAATTTATCTTTGTATTATAAAGTTATAAAAACATTACTCAGAAAATGACAACGGCGACAAATATGTGAATTATAAACTTATTTATCTACAAGATGAACTTTTTTATTCATAATGAACTCAAGCATAAACTCGAAAAATATTATGCAACTATAAATTTGTACAAAATATGTATTATATAAAAAATCATTATAATATACACATAATTTTTTTATATATACGGATCGAATCGGATATTTTTTTATTTTAAAAATGATATTTGTATTTGATTTGTTTTTAACACCTACTTCCAGTGTTATTACTACTATGCAAGGGCAAGGGCCTATCTGCTTATTTATACTAAAGTGTCTATATTTTAAGTTTGAACTATTGCTATCCACCCTATCCTATATGTAGTAGCGTAAAACATTTAACTGCAATTTGCATATCTACATTTATGCTTAATTCTCCTATATATGAAGAGCATTAACTTTGCTATTATTCAATAAAAGTTAAAAAGAATAAGAAAGTAATTTAGTATTGATATTCTATATATTTTAAAAATTATCAAAATATTTTTCCCATGCACCTTTCTAAAAAAATACTATCCACGAAATAAACAAAAAAAATATTTATATTCAATCATATATCATATTATATCTTGTTACAAATCTATATTAGAAATGTCAATTTTATAATCTTATCCATGCAACCCGTAAACTTTCAATTTTGTAATTTCATGAATTTTCGCTAGTTAAAAATAAGGTATGGTGAAAAGATGGTGCGAAGCTCCTAACAGCCTCATGTTTTACACTGAGTATTCGATGTTGAGTTTTCACTAATTATTTGAAAAATCATAGCAATGGGATTGCATCACTCTATCCAGGGTCTGTTTTGACAAATGCATAAATTGGTGGGGGAAATAGAAAACTAATTAGTCATATAAGGGAAATATGGAACTTTTGTGATGTGAAGTTGAAATAATGAAATAAAAAATCATAAATAATGCAAAATAATTGAAAAAGAGAGATAAGAAAAAATGGTATAATGCTTGGGAAAGAGCGGAGCTAGAACCAGATTCTTTCTTCGCCCAACTTTGGTTTTCTCAAAATATCTCATCGATTCTTGCCTTCGCGGTCGCCGTCGATTCGTATCGCCGGTGAGTTTGTTCAATTTCTGCTTTTAGTATGTTCAATAGATCGTCTTCAATTTGCCTCAATTCATCGTCCTCCTTAGGGTTTCCATCATAATCCAGCTATAGATGCTTCTAGGAAGTTATTTTTGACTTGAGGATGTTGTTGGTTTGAAATAGCTCTACTTTCTGAAAGTGTAGTAAGTTCGTCTGATGATGAATTGAAGATTCCTTCGTGATGGAGGTCTTCACGATTTCGTAAATGTTTAAGTTCTTAATTGATTTGACTGCCAAATTTGGTATTCAAAGAATGTGGATTCGTTAGTGATTTCATTATCTTCCGTTTTAAATGAGCTTCAGTTGAAACCTTCATTGTAAGTGTTCATATGAACAATCTGTAAATCTAGGATGTGAGAACCAATTTGATGGATTGATAGGACTCTTGTGGTTTGAGAGATGTGAAGTAGGTAACTAGGTCTGGTATGTGAGCTGAGATCATATGAGCTATCGACCTAAAGGGAATCAATTAAGTCTTCCGATTATACCAATTCTAAAGTTGCGAGCCAGCAATGTGCTCTTTATATACTGTTATGGTTACATGTAGAAGAGCGAAATTGGCAAATATGGAGTTCTGAGTCTATTAGTTGTTTTACAGTTTGCTGAAGGATAAGTCATGGACGTCTCTGCTAGAAAGTCACAAAAGGCTGGCCGCGAAAAGTTGAGGAGGGAAAAACTGAATGAACATTTTCTTGAACTGGGAAATGTACTCGGTAAAATTTTTGAACTTTACGAGGATTTAAGATTACATGATTCCAACTATATTCTCATATATCTCTGCTGTTTGCAGATCCAGACAGACCCAAGAATGACAAAGCCACAATTCTGACTGATACTGTTCAGTTGTTGAAAGAGCTCACATCAGAAGTCCACAAACTGAAATCTGAGTACACCTCGTTAACAGATGAGTCCCGTGAGGTTCGTATCTTATCCCTCACTGTCTTATGGGGTTATCCAATTGATAAATTAAGCCGTCCATATTACATAATACCAGAATTCATGATTAAAGGCACAGAAAAGCTTATGTCCTGTGACTGATTTATTGTTCATATGATGTAGACACTAAATCGAGATCATAAGATGCACACTCAATGGGCTATTTAACTACTTATAGGATTTTTTTTTTTTTTTTTTTTTTTTTTTTTTTAATCACTAGCAGCACTTAAAGTTACTCGTGCGAATATAACTATGGATCTTTCTGTAGTTGACACAGGAGAAGAACGACCTGAGAGAAGAGAAGACGTCATTGAAGTCAGATATAGAGAATCTCAATGCGCAATACCAGCAGAGATTAAGGTCAATGTCTCCATGGGGAGCTGCTATGGATCACACAGTCATGATGGCTCCACCACCATCTTTCCCATACCCAATGCCTATGGCTATGCCTCCCGGGTCAATACCTATGCATCCATCAATGCCATCTTACACATACTTCGGAAACCAGAGCCCTAGCATGATGCCAGCTCCATGTCCTACATATATGCCTTATATGCCTCCTAGTGGAGTCGTTGAACAACAATCGGTGCACATACCACAGAACCCGAGTAATCATTCTCGGGAACCTAGAACAAAGGCTTCAAGAGAGAGCAGATCGGAAAAAGCAGAGGACTCTAACGACGTTGCAACACAACTCGAGTTAAAGACTCCTGGATCAACTTCTGATAAGGTGAGACAGTTAAAAAAGAACTTGTGATCAATCAGTCTGAAGCTACAAATCTCTGATTTATAGAAAACTATAATTTGTTGTAGGATACATTGCAGAGGCCAGAGAAGATGAAGAGATCTAAGAGAAATAACAACTCGATAGAAGAAAGCTGTCACTCTAGCAAATGTTCATCTTCTCCAAGCGTCAGAGATAACAGCTCTTCCAGTAGCGTAGCTGGTGGCCAGAAACCAGATGATACAAAATGAAGCAAAAGACTGGCTATATGGCGTTTCGATGAATATATGATGGAGTATGAAACGCGATGATGCAAAGTGGGCGTTCTTCCTCCTGCTCACTTGTCAGCTGATTTTCATCTCTGTAGGTCTGCTTAGTTGTCTACAAACACAGCTGAAATGTAATCTCCAGTGTCCAAAATTCACTAATTGTAATATATTTATATATATACTTAGAGAGGTATCATATTTCTTCAGTATATTTTGACTAACAAAGTCAGTACATGCATATCAATACATAACAATTTATTAAACGAGTATATAACATTGCTTGAATAGCATGACTATAGTGGAAACTGAGCCAGTGGTACCAAATTGTTGTTACACGTAGTGAATACTCAAATTTTTTTGTTTTTTAATCAACATAGTGGATAGAGGAAACATTGTTTTTCCAATGAGTATATGTTTTGGAAAGCTTTCATGGTTACTGATGAGGTCAGACATGATACAATAAATTACCATTCGTAATAAATATTGGCGTAGATTACCATCCCTTATGTAGTTATGTAATTACCATCCCTTATACTGTTATCACTGTTACAAGTATCATAATGTGTAAACATTAATCGGTATACACATGTTTTTGTTACCTAAAGATAAAAATACAAAAAAAAAATAAAAGAGTAAGATAAAAAAAAAAAATAAATAACAATTTGGTTTTGTCAAAAAAATAATAATTCAAATATGGAAAATGAAAAAAAACTTAAAAAAATGAGTCAGCTTCTGTGAATTGTTGTGTTCTCGGAAGTGTTACTGCCGGCGACGAGGGATTGTCTTATCTTGTTTCTCTCAAATGACTTGGTTTTTCTTTTCTCCTCAGATTCAAATCCTAGATTCAATCGGTGGATGACGACGACTACAACGCCGGAGAAGACTCCGGCGAGACCTCTCTCCGTCCACGACTGGGACGTTCTCATCGACGACTTCCGAGACGCCGGCGCTCCTCGCGACTGGTTCACCTCCGTCTTCTCAATCGATTCTCTGCTCGACTACGCTCTCTCGTCTCTCCTCAAGAAGGAGTTTCCTCTCCCTGTGAAGCTCTCAATCCTTGTCTTCCTCGACGAATTTTCCGAGATTCTGTTTGAGAAATGTAACACCGAGACCTTTGATCGCTTCATCGATGCTCTTCGTGCGATTGTGCAATCTCCAACTGATGGATCGTCTGGTTTGAAGGAACAAGCTATGATCTCTTTCACGTCGGTGGTAGTATCGATTGATTCTTTCTCTATACGTCACGTTGAAGCTGTTGTTGACTTGTTGCTCGCGCTTGTTAATCGTCCTAACCACGGGTTTGATCGACAAGCTCGTGCTATAGCGTGTGAGTGTTTAAGGCAGCTTGAGAGAGCTTATCCTGGTTTGCTTTCTGATGTTGCTGGTCATCTTTGGTCGTTGTGTCAAGCGGAGAGAACTCACGCTGTGCAAGCCTATCTTCTTTTGTTCACCACGATTGTTTATAATGTTGTTCATCAGAAGCTGAAGGTTTCACTTCTTAGTACTTCTGTGCCTTTGGTGCCTTTTAATGCTCCGAATTGGATGCAGGATGAGGGTTTGGTTTCGGGTCAAGGTCAAGGGTTGGGGCCAGATCAGAAGGAGCTAAGAAAAACGTTGGCTTTTATGTTGGAGTCTCCGTATTTGTTTACGTCTTGTGCTATGATGGAGTTTATGGGAATGGTAGTGCCACTTGCATCGGCATTGGAGTTACAGGCTTCTATGTTGAAAGTTCAGTTCCTGGGTATGATTTATTCGTTTGATCCAATGCTTTGTCATGTCGTATTGCTTATGTATTGTCAGTTTCCTGATGCGTTTGAGGGACAAGAGAAAGAGATCTTGAGACGTCTTATGCTTCTCTCTAAGGAGACTCAGATCGATCTTGTTTTTCGCTTGCTTGCGTTGCATTGGTTAATGGGATTGTTAAATAAGCTTATGTTGAGTGGGGAGCTTGAGAAGAGGAAATCTGTTCTTGAGATGGGTCAGAAGTTTCATCCTGTTGTTTTTGATCCACTCGCTTTGAAAGCTTTGAAGCTTGATCTACTGGTACAATGCACTGTTAGTTCCAACGCTTTGAGTGGAGGGGATAACAGCAAGTCTCCAGGGGCTTTGTTGCAGAAATGTTTGATATCGGTTTCGGATTTCAAATGGTTGCCTTCGTGGAGCTCAGAAACTGCTCTAGCATTCCGTACTTTACACAAGTTTCTGATATGTGCATCTACACATACCGACTCTGACCCTTCCACCACTAGAAGCCTTTTGGAGTCTACCCTCTTTCAAAACTTGCAGGTCTCTTTCCATGTTTGCTTGTTTATTGGTCTCGCTTCGTAATAGTTCACTTTTCCTATTTTCCATACGGAACATATCTTGTGTGAGCCTTTTTAGTTCTAAATAACTTTAATCCACGAACCAACCTTTTGCTAAGCTTCAGGATTTTTTTTTGCTTTAGATGTACTCTATATTTATTTCTTTGTCTTCTTTATTTAATTCAGGGATTGCTGGTGGATTTGACTTTGGAGTTCCAAATCTTGGTCCCTGTTATTGTGGCTTTTATTGAGCGATTGATAAATTGTCGAAAGCATCAGTGGCTAGGAGAGCGGTTTCTTCAGACAATCGATGAGAAATTGCTTCCCAAACTCGAGAAGAACAATTTGTTAACAGCTTACTTCCCGCTTTTTCATCGGATAGCTGAGAATGATACAATACCTCCTTCTCGATTGATAGATTTGCTTACGAAGTTTGTCGTGTTACTTGTTGAGAAGGGTGGGTTTGATGTCGGTTTAAAATTGTGGGACCAAGGAACTGAAGTTCTTGGCATTTGTCGAGCACTGATGAGTCACCATAAGAGCTCGAGATTATTTCTTGGACTCTCTCGCCTTCTTTCTGTCATGTGTCTCTATTTCCCTGATCTGGAAGTCCGAGACAATGCTAGGTATGTCCATGACACACACATTACACATATCTTTCGGCATTTTTGTATTCTGAATTTCTGGTTGCTTTAACTTAGCCTCTTTAATTGGTGCATTGCAGGATATATCTGAGGATGCTGGTCTGTATACCAGGACAGAAGATAAAGAATATTTTGAAACCTGCAGATGCAGTCTCCCCATCAACTCATTCATCTACATTTTTAGGTGCCCAAAGCCCTCGTTTTCGTCATGATCCTAAAAAATCTAGGAAACTTTCATCCTATATTCATCTTGAACGGGTTACGCCTTTACTCGTGAAACAGTCATGGTCGTTGTCTCTGCCATCTGTAAGCGTTGGAAATGATGGATATAGCATTGTTGAAAGCCAAATCCTGGTAGATGAAATTGAGCAAGATAGGAATCAAGAACTCCAGATTTTGCCAGACTCTCGAAGAATAGAATCAGGAAAGCCCACATTAAGGGTGATGGATGCAAAGATTGCCGAAATTCTTGAAAGGCTAAGAAGATATTTCTCAGTAATTCCTGATTTCAGACGCATGCCTGGAATCAAGGTTAGGATAACCTGTACTTTGAGATTGGATGCTGAAACGTATAACAGTATATGGCGCGATGAAACCCAGAACACCGAGTTAGATAAAGTTGACTCACCACCTGCAATATTCGCGACCGTGCTCAAATTCTCATCTTCGGCGCCTTATGGCTCTATTCCCCTGTGCCGCATCCCTTTCCTTCTTGGCGAGACTCATTTGAACAGCAATGTACCCAATGAAGAAGGTTCTTTGGAAATCGTCTTGTTAGAAAGCACGCCGAAGGAGGACAAAAAAAATAGCGTGGGAGGAGCACCTGTTACAGTTGAACTGGAACCTAGAGAACCAGCACCTGGTTTGGTCGAAGTTTCAGTGGAAGCAAATGCAGAGAATGGGGAGATGATTCAGGGAAAAATCGAGAGTGTCCCTGTGGGAATCGAAGATATGTTCCTGAAAGCTCTTGCCCCACTTGACGAACCTGAAGATACAATCCCGAGCTACTACGCAGATCTATTTAATGCTTTGTGGGAAGTGTGCGGCTCTTCATCCTGCACTGCTCATGAAACATTTGCACTGAAAGGAGGCAAAACTGCTGCAGCAATCAGCGGGACTCGGTCAGTGAAACTGCTTGAGGTCCCTGCAGAATGTGTTATACAAGCCAGCGAGTTTCACTTAGCACCCTTTGTGGTGGCTATCACAGGTGAACAGCTTGTAAACATTGTGAGAGATGGAGGAATCATCGAGAACATTGTGTGGCAGGAGGAGGAAGAAGGCCACGCAAATGCGGATCAATCTACTTCTTCCTCGGTGGGTGCCATAGCATCGAAACAAGGCCCTCTTTGTCTGACATATATTGGATATGGAGACGATCAAGAGGTTCCAATGACAAGGAGCAGAGGGAAAATGGGAAAGATAAAGATGCTGATGTTTCTGCCACCAAGATATCATCTGCTATTTGAAATGGAAGTTAGTGAAGGATCAACATTGGTGCATATAAGAACAGATTATTGGCCTTGCTTAGCTTATGTTGATGATTACTTAGAAGCATTGTTTTTGCTGTAGAAGAGACTTTTACTGTATGTATTCTTTTTGTGCCTACCTACATAAAGTTTACCCAAACAATTACAGAAAAAATCCCGAGGATGTTGTTTTTGATTGGAGAAATGTATGTTTAATGGGGGGGATAGACGATGTTAATTCAAGTAGAGAAGAACTTTTCTCGTACTTGTAATTTTTTGGTGAAATCAAAGAACACCAGAGAGTTGAATCTATATGTTGTATGTTGCCAAGAATCTATAATGAATATGGAAGAATCTCCGAAGTCTTTGCCCACTTGCGTACTTTTGCGCTTAATCATGTTCCAAGTTTCATTAGAGGAAACCAAGAGTGTTGAACTCAATAAAAGACTAACGCCCTACTACATACAAAAAGAATGAGCAACGGTCGGATTCAGCAAGAGCGCTTCAAATTTTATAAATAAATCTTGTATTGCATTGTAACAAATTGAGAGACTAGCATAAAAGAACGATCTTTCTTCATTTTTAAGCTCATTTGAGCTTTGCTACATGAACAAAGACTAGTTTCGATTTAGTTAAATAGTTTTTATGTTTTCATCAATAAATGATGCCTATCTCTGTGGCATTTCTAATCATGTTACATTTTGTATCTCTAGTTTCCTCGGCAAAGTAAAGTGTACAGAAGCATTGTAGATGATAAGAGAAAACACACAATTTCTTTATTGACTTTTGTTCATGTGAGAATGATGAACAGAAAAATCAAACATTTTACAATCCAAAAAGTTTTAAAATTTGTGTTACAATACAACACATCTTTTCACTTGCTTACACATGAAACTGAAGCAAACATACACAACTGTCCTTCCAGGTATTATTACTGGGTTTTGGTAGGGCGGAATTCAAATCCTTGAATGATCAAACCACTTTTCCAGTAAGGAGACTTAGTCTCAAGAACACTTACCGCAGTATCATCACAACATTCTTCATTATAGAATTCACCAAGCTCAGCTTCCATCCACCCATCTCGTCTCCGCTTAGGTTTTACAACATCTCTCCTTTCCCTCTCTCTCCTTTGATCCCTAGGACCAACAAAGTAAATGAATCTTTGAGACGATTCTTGTCCAACCAATCCAACTCCAACTTCTACCGCCAAGTGCCCCAATCCAGGACATCTGTCCTTGGTCTTGAACACAATGTAAACCGAGTAACGAGTTCTAGGAGATAGGTAACGAGTATGCATCCCGACACGTATCTCAAACCAACATACATTCAGAAGCTCTGCTATTTTTTCAAACCTGCATTGCAACATTTTTGTCCCATCTTCATTATCATTTATCCTCATCAATAAAATTATCGCAAACAAAAAAGAGTTACCTAGATTCAGGTAATGAAATCCATTGCCAATACTGAGGACTACTTCCCCATGTGATCCACACTTCCTTGGAAGATACCATGATACACTTTTTCGCACTTGGTTTGTCTAAGCAAAGGCTCTTTGTTTGTTTCGAACAAAAAAGACTCAAAACAATCAGAATTATTGAGTGTGAAAATTCAAAACTACACAGAGTATTGGAGTTTTCTGAAATCCGGTTAAATATTTTGGACAATCTTCTCTGTATTATTCCAAGGGACTATCGGACTATGTATATCAAATTACCAGAGTATAGGAATCTTTTAAGAGTTAACATAATTCTGGTATAAGATGCGCACTACTTTCAATGTTATGGCCAAATTAAGACAGATCATTATTCTCTAACTCTACAAACAAAATGCAAAAAAAAAAAGATAGATATCTAGTACCTACCTTTTTGCCATCCTCGATAAGAACAGGATCATCACATAAAGCGAAATAAAGTTCCTTCTTGGTGGCGAAAACTCGTGACTGAGGAGGAATCAGAGAGGCGTACTCGGGGGGAAGAAACTTGTCCCATACACTCAGGGCCGGTCCAACCATATATGGTGACCGAAGCGAAACCAAAACGTGTGTTCCTTTATGTTAATTTCAACTCATAGGTAATAGGAAGTACTTTATATATAAAGAAGGTATCAACTACACAAAGGTTTTTCGAAATATAATTCTGACTCTGCTTAGAGATTTCTTTTTAAAAACCTCTAAAAGAATCATGATCAAGCTTATAAATTCAATTCCTATAAAAACAATTGGCTTGGGGGCCCTAAGCGGTTGCTTATCCTGCCTACCCTCAAGTCCAGCCCTGCATACACTATCGGAATTAGCCGCGGATTCAAACGTTTTCGAAACGGTGGCAGCAACGCAGGCGTCTCGTGGACATGTAAAAGAGATGATGTTAGAGATGCAATCCTCTGGCAGGAAATCGAACAGCGAGGGACCGGTGGAGACGACGATCTTGCCTCCGTCTTGGCCCCTAGATCTAACGCCGTGGTTTTGACCCATTATTGTTTGCATAATCTGTGTGTGTGAAAATCGTGCTTGAGAGATGAGCCTAAAGACTCTTTCTAAAGTTTGTTAGTTAAGAAATAGAAAATGACTCGCTCTGTTTTAAAAGTCCCCATTTACATTACGTAACAAACCTTCCTTGCATCAATGCGTGCCACGTGCATCTCCAGATCTTCGTTAATATTGATCACTCGATTCAAACCACTTGGTTTTATCCAAAAGAGGATTCCAAACCTGTTGACCCTTTACGCATAACAATAACCATCACAGTGCCAATAGTTTAGATAGCTCGAATACAGTTGATGAGGTAAATTACCAAACACGGATTCTTCACTTTTTTCGTTAAAGATTGATGATGGGATCGAATCTCACTGAGAAAAGCCTAACTCCATCCTCCTACTTTCTACATAAATAATTAAAGTTTGATAACTTGTACTAAAACTACAATCAAGGAGCGCATGCATGTTCAAAAACTTCTCGATATTGTAAGACAGATATAAAAAAAAAATATGAAATGAGTAATTGACTTAGTAATGTTGTTCAAAGACAAAGTGACAAAAGAGAAGAAAACAGAGCAAATGAATGAAAAAAGAGGAGATCATGTGGAAAAAAGGTCTAATTAATAAGCTCGTTCTTTCCTTTTGCCCAGTAGCTCTAGACCTTGGTTGATTTGCACTAAACTTGGAACATAATAAGAAGAGCACACAAGTGGGCGACCATAGGGAGATTCATCCTGATCCACAGCTTCTCCGAGATTCACTTGTTTAAAGTATCCGTCCTCTCCAATGATGCAAGCTGTTTTGTAGTGACCAGATTCTTCTACATCAAAAACCACAGCAACTTTCTTCTCCTCGTCAACGAAGAAACTCCCAGCTTCTACCTCAAACTGATAACGAGGACCAGTGAAGGGCTTCATATCAACTATTAGGAATTTGCTCCACGACACCGCACTGGGCTCAATCCTAGTTGTAACCCATACTTGTATCTCTAGAGTAACTGTGTTCTGGTACAACGCCGCGAGTTTCTCTTCTTTGACACAAGATAGAGTGCCAGTATCTTCAATAACATGCTCAAAGGGCAGAGGAAGAAACGGTCCAAAGCTCTCCGTCGAGAAATCAAAACACAGTAACAAATCGAGGGGCTCCACTGTTTCGGTTGGCTCATCGAGATCTTCCATTCCTTCTTTGGCGAAAAAGTAAGTATTACCCTTTAAAGATACGCCTCGGTGGATACCCTCTATTTCCCAATAGGAAGTGACATCAAGAACCCTCCATGAATTAGACTTAAAATCGTAGATCTCGTACTCAAAATATCTGTGCTCAACATCAGGGTCATACTCATCCAAAAACATCAAGATTTTGTGATTGTGGTTGTTGTCGTATCCAATAGCATAATTGTCGAATCTATGGTATCTATTTCTAGGTTGGATCCACTTTGTTTGCCCCAAATAGGGGTTACAAACCGCGAGCCTATTCTTGTCCCTTGTGACGCATAACAATAAGCCATCGCAGTGAAAAACTTTAGATACCTCGACTTGATTATGTAGAGCACTAGTACCTATCTCCTTTATTGATGGATCGGCGAATTCTTGGCCATCTTCGTTGTGGAGTCCATGGAGATCGAATCTCAAGGAACAGAGCCTATGGTCGTTCACCATGAAGCCGAGAAACTGCTGGCTTGCTTCTGCTTTGCATAAAAGCCGATCTCTGGACAAAGCATTCCATGGTTTGCAAGTGGATCTCACAGCTCCAAGACATGTTGTAGGAACCCTGGAGAGAATTTCCCCTACCAAATCCTTTGAAAGATTGGACAATGTCGTCATTGTTTCAAGTTTCGACGTTCAAGATGTAACATCATTTCTTTTATACCATATTTTGCAACAAGTTAGTTAGTTATTAGGTTCCGATTAATTAGTGCGAGTCTTCCGCTTCAAAAATCCTTGGATACATGGATAAACATGAAACTGAAACTGGATGTAACAAAAAAAAAAAAAAAAAAAAAAAAAAANTGTTACCAAGTGGTGATTGTTTGCAGTTTTTAGATTTTAGTTTTTGGTTTTTGGTTTTTAGTTTTTGATTTTTGGGTTTTGGTTTCTGCAATGGTTTTTGGTTTATATAAAAACTTGATTGGGGATTTTGGTTTTTGTTTTTTTTTTCTTTTTAACTTTTTGAATTCTGATTTACTATACTAATTTATTTTTCTAAGTTACCATACTATGTATATAGAATTTATTTATGAGAAATATAATATAAGTTTTAAAAGTAAGAAATCTTATTTTATAAATTATATATTCATAAAAATATGATATAAGGCGATAAATTTCTTTAGATTTGTTTGTATAGAAATTCTAGGGACTAGGGATTTTAGGCTATTATCTATTATAGCAATTTCCAAAAAAAAAAAGAAAAAAAAAAATCTATGCAACTTTCACACCAAAAACTCACAAAATGTAGTTTTTAGTTTTTATGTAGAAATGCTTAAAACTCTTCAAAAACTGGTTTCCCTGGATTTTAAGAAAACTATTTTCTCAAAAACTTGATTGGATAACAAAGTGGTTTTTGGAAAAATAAAAACAAAAAACTAAAACAAAAACTAGGAACAATCGAAGCCTTAGCAAAATAAAAAAGGGTAACTTTTTGGAACCGGATGTAAATTAGCTTACTAGCTTGGTTACTAAAAGTCTAAAAGCCTTACTCATGGTTATCATTCAATTTTCTAACTGAGAAAATTAAAAGCTATGCTAAGCACAGCTGCGCAGGGCACAAAGTCTTTATCATGACATTAGAAAACTCGAAACAATATAGAGAAATTCACTATATACAACTCAAGATATAACACCATCCAGAACATATGCTATGGTATACGAGATTTGTGTGAAATCCATTGTAATCTCTAGCTTCTGAGCTCAGATCAAGTCAATTTGTCCGGATTCAATTGCTCCTTTAACAATCTTGTAACGTATGAAGTAGAGATCACCACGCTCCATCTCCACAGTCTCGGGACTCTCTCCTCTGCAAGAACAAAAGAACAAGAAAAAGCCAAACCAACTTATTAGGTGACCAAAAAGGTTGTGTACGGAGAAACAATGTTAGGGAGTTCTCACTCTTCATATAGATTGAGGGAGACAAAGTTCTTGCTTCTACAAACAACAAAGGTGTCCAAATGAGGCTGCGGCACTGTAATCACCAAAACCCAAGACTTTAGCCCATCGCTGTGAGACATAGTTAACGCACACAGCTCTAGCTAGTAGCTACTGTGAAGGGGTTATTCAAACGATAAGGGCAATCCAAACCAGCTGAGATCTCATATATTCAGAGACAGTAACATGAATCATGAATAAGGTAGAGGTAGGTACCCATGTCATCCGCTTCACTTATAAGGGATTGCTTGAGAACCGATTGATAGTTTTCGGGAAGCTTAAGAAGCACACTCTCTTCGAAATGTTTTGCCAAATCATCAGCACACCTGCAATCACTCAAGCATGTCTCACAACACCTCCACTAAACGTAATATGGTAAGTTAAAAAAGCAAACCTTGTAGCAAAGACCTTCTCTTGCTCAGAAAGCCGTCCTTGAGCTTCCTCTGACTTGACATTGTGGAACATAAACTTCTCTATCTGCAACAAACGAACACCAACCATATCGTTCCATGTATCATAAATACTAGACTGAACACTTAAAAATCAACTATTAAACTCATTCATAAAGAAGAAAAGAGCATACCTTGAGAAGCCTGACCCTAAGATATGATCTGAGAAGAAACTGGGTTCTGTCAAAATCCATCTGATAAAGTGATACCACCAAAGGGTCGATGCCATTTTCCACATAATCTTCAATTGTTTCTTCCTGTAATCACAAAGTTTCAAAAACTGAAAATTTCCAAACCAGAAGCTATAATAACTGTATTTCCACTAGAAATGTATGTGATGATTTTAACCCCAAAGAGCAAAATTAGGGTTTTAAAAGGGAGAAATTACCAGCAACTGAATCTGCTCTTTGGCTCTTTGGACGAGAGCTCCTTCGTACTGAAGAATCTCCGGCGCCGCCTTCTCGTTACGCCACGCCCTCTTCAAGAGCTCGACGTCCGATGTGGAAGCCAATGTCTCGAAATCCGCCGACCCCAGATCCGAACTCGACGCCATTGGAACCTTGTCTCTCTCTCCTCTTCTGATTTCTCAACTTTTCTCTGCTCCCTGAAAGATTCGGATCTCGGCGCCAAATGAAGGTGGAGATTCGAGAAAGAAGAGGGAATTCTGATGATGTGGTTTGGTTAAACCGGTTCAGATTCGGTTTGGCTTAATGTTACAGAATTTGAGTCATGGTTAAATTTGATAGATAACCAAAATGACAATCATTGAACCATGATTAAAACACCAGTTTTTTTTGTCAGAATTTCTGGCTTTCTTGTTAGCTAACTTGTCATCTTGAATGCTGATTCTCAGGGAATTGGATTGGTTTTTCTTGCAGGGATTGAAATGTTATTATCTTTGAGATGTTGACAAATCTTCTCAAGACCAATACATTGACTGCGTTTGTAATAGGGGAAGAGAACATACGAGCCTACAAATCTTCGTAAATCCAGAGTGAGTTTTAAGGTAAAAAAGTGGAAGAGCATTCTAGCTCTGCTTTGTTCTGGAAATGCTCTGCCTTTTTCTGATTTCCAGAACAAAGCAACCACATCACAAAGATTTGTTGCCTTTTTAATCAAACACTTGTTATGTACAAAAACCTCTAACACTTAGGAGGCTAGTATAGTTTCCAACAGTCTTCTTCCACTAATTTTTATACCAACTAAACGATTTAAATGTATGCATCATCTTAAACCCCAAACCATTTTATCTTCTTTTCTATCTAGAAATGCAGAATAAGAAGAAAAGAAAAGGTTTCAATATATGATAACATACTACAAGCTATTGCACTCAACCGGTTGAATCTGTACGCCGCCTTCTCTTTCATCATTCAACTTTTTTAGGGATCGATACTGCAGCCGCACGTTGTCTCCACTTTCAACAATTTTTAACAGATACCTTTTATCGAAAAACAAATGAGAATATGAATTAGTTTGAGAATAAATCTCGATAACCTACAAACCTAGTTTTGTTTCAACTTTTATATATAGATCATAGAATAACAATAACTACCAGCCATTGAGACACTGAGATGTCACTATTGCTTCTTTTCCAACAAACTTTTCTGGGGTTCTCCGGTTTCCCTGCAATTGGAAGTGTTTAGTGCTAGAACCAGGAGTATGTGATGGAAGAAAACCAGAAATAAGTCAGAACCCAAGATATGTAGTAATGGCCTACCTTTATAAGCACCTTCTCGTTTACTGCAAATGGATAATGCACCACTCTATGCATTCCATCATCTGTAGCTGGATCTCCATTTTCCTGCAGGAAGAAGAAAATTCAGATCAAGTCGTAAACTCCAGCCAAGAATCCAGATGTCCATCAACTGTATGAGCTCAACGTAGATATATAATTAATGATGATGCAGGCTGATAAGTTTGGCAACAGTCTATGTAAACAGAAACCAATAAAGACCCAAAAAACAATCATTAGCTATAAAGAGCATGGTCAGATCATCTCACCACATCCATTTGGTCACTCATTTCTTTTCTACGCCTCCGCATGGCTGCGTTGTGGAAAAGTCTTTTCTCATCTTGTTGCTTTATAGCTGAAGCAGCAGCTCTCAGTGCTAAGTGTTTTGATATAAGAAAAAGACTACGGTTAGGACAATTTATCTTCACGGAAAATCAAAAGACTATTGGGGATCAATTTTATATATTGAGGAACCCAGATAAGAAGAGAATAAAGCTTGAATTACCATGGTTCGGGACAAGAGACCCAGAATCAATTTCTGCATTGCAGAGCGTACATCTAGACTGTGCAAAAAGATAACTGTGGTTACTAAATATTCTTGGGTATATAGGAGGAACCATCACATAAAACGGGCACACAAATAGAATTGAAGAAAACTAGTACCAACCATTTCAAGGACTCTCCTAAGCATGAGGCCCCCAAATGAATGTCCACAAGAGACAACCATTGCATCTTCAAGAAAAGCACCACTGAAAAGCATAGAGTTTGCAACAAACGAATTAGAAATCTGATTGCATAATTTGCATTACCTTGCCTTCACAGAATTATGGCAACAGAGAAAACGAGGTAAATCAGTTAACACAGTGCTCATGGAGCTACGAACAAAAGATGACCAAATTATGTCGTCAAAATATGTCTAATATCTGCCATGCCTGATTAGCTATGGATAATTTGCTACATCAGAATAGAAAACTAATTGGGGAGAAGTTTGGAAGTAGGGATTGTCAGCACTCAAGAAAGCCTAGCTAGAATACTTTTGATGTGATCAGATAACGTCGATATGCAATTCATCCAAACAAACCATAGAGGAGATTTGTCTCTTGGATAATAGTATACACTAAGGGTAAAACGGTACTTACGAAACTGGATCCGAGAGAACACTTCTTAAGGAAGGCTCTTTGCAAACATACTCCCGTGGAACCTGACAAACAATTCAGAAGATCTCTTGACATAAGACCTTGTGCTCCGAGAAGTTAACATCAAACGGAGAATCTTATATCATCATAGTATAGTGCCGATCATAAAATAGATCTAAATGAACTGAGCCCCTTAAATTTTTTTAATATAAGTTGCACAATGGTTTGTTAAATTCTAGATCGAGATGACCTAAAAGGCATAAGTGCATAACTGGATAGAATACCCAGGACATATGACTATTAAAAACTTTTCTCAGCAAAAATATCAGCTCCAATGTGAATTTAAAAGGCATATTTGGGTACTATTGGCATTGATCTCAACTGATATCAAAGTATTGTACCTTTAAATGTACTTTTAAAATCTAGACTACTAGTTCTACAACTGTAAAAAGGATGAGCTTACATTGGTTTTCACAGGTGGACTACCTAGAGTGTCATTCTCGGCCAAGAGGTTATCCATAAACTGACTGACAGATACTGGCACATAGCTCTGAGGAATTACATGGCCAGCTGCTTCTATTGGGGAACAATCTAATATAGCATTACTTTTCGGCATAAGCCTAAATGCTAGTGATGGCCTGCAAGTGAAAAGTTCAAAAAGTTAATTAAATATTTATGCATGCATTCAAGTCTTAAAATTTGTTAAGGAAAGCTAATTATCTTTTCAAAATATACCTTCCGCGAGTGTCATTACCACCAAATTGATCATTAATAGCTCTATAAGAGGCAGCTGGACGGAGACCTGCAGTAGCATGACTGAGCGCTTTGCCAGTAATCAGTAAGACATCACCAACCCCACATCCATTATCTGCTGTGTACCAACGACCATTTGGGTCACATACCTACAGATAGAAAAAAAAAATCAGAAAAAGCAAAAAGAATAGCCAAAGGTACTTTATATATATTGAACGGTATTTTTAGGAAATTAAGGATTCTGACTGATCATGTCAGTTTCATATCTTGAGCAAGTTCAACTAATATGTTGTTAGAAAATAATGTAAAGTCATGATTTCCTACCAAGTTCCCCACTATAATGAAAGTATATACGTATCCATATACATGCAGAAAGTTCATTGGAGTGACCTGAATGCCTGTGCCATCTGAGCAAAATAATGTCAACAATCCCTTCTCCACTTCGATATTAGTAGATAGATTCCCTCCTCCAGAAGCAGGTTTTCCATTTTGGATTGATGCATGAGCATAAGAAGCCAATAGGACAGACGAGGAAACCTCATTCGGAGCTAATGGAAAGTCATCGAGCATATGATTGAAAACACTGCAATACAGATGCCCATTGTATCAGTTAAGAGGTAATAATATGTAGTTGTAATAGTAAAACAAGAGATTAACGCATCAGAACCATCCTACTCGCTTCTTAGACGTAGATGCCTAGCGATTGCAGATAAAGCAGCTCTTGCTACTTTACCCATACACCGGAAAACCTCAGCCATGCATGGTGGCGATGAATCCAAATCTTCAACAGATCTGTATAGAGTTGTAAAATCTCAGACATGATCAAATAAATACTACAGTCCAGTTCAAGCGCAAGACCAATCCTTTCTACAACCAAAATGACCAAGGTATTAGAAAAAAGCTAACCTTCCAGCTCTGTACATAGAGAGGCCACGATTGCCTTTACCAGAACCACTAACGTTTCTCGTTCTGAAATACAAACGAGCAGCTTCAAGACCACATCGCATCAATGCAACGTCTTCACTCCCAAGCTCGATCACAGAAGCATTAAACCTCATTAAAGACACAGACAAAGCCTCAACAGCTTTTGCATACGACGGAGAAGGAGCCCCTTCATAAGGCAGAATATCAGATAACCGAACCCTAGCTAGAGGGCTTCCGGACATCATCGGCATGGGATCACCGGAAGGGTAAGCGGCGGAAATCGGAGACACTGTGATCGGATGAGACTTGTTTAGACCAGTAGGTACATCAGCAGTAGCGTTAAAGCTTGAAGGCGTGATCGGAGACGAGCCCTGCCGGTGCATCGCCACTCCAATCAACAACCATATGGGTCTCTAGGGTTTCTCAACCCCCAAGTGGGTTTCCGACGTCGGAGGCTCCGATGAAAACACTACGGCGTATCGTTCAAGTCCCCGAGATCGCCGTTGTTGAATTATACTATACTACTGATTCCAATCGGGTAGATGATGATGACAATAGCTTGGTTACAAATTGCAACCGTGAAATACCGTCGACTGATAAATCGCCGCCGATAGAGTATAGATTTGAGCCGGGTACCTGAAATTCGCCGGGAAATTGTGGCTTCTGAAAATGCTCTGTGTTTGTGTCAAGTTTTGAGAAGGTAATAAAAAGCGAAGGACTTCGTAATTTCTGAGATTACCTTTTGGGTCAAATTAAGCTCCAAAAGATTGGTTCATATTCCAATTTGGAAATATTTTTTTGACATTTCTTTTCAACCTAAGCGTAAATTGATATATGTTAATGAACTAGAGACTAATGATGTTTCCGTGAAATAGTGTTATATTAAATTTATATAATCCTTAATTTATTTATCATTACAAAAATGATTACTACACATGACTAAACCACAGTAAAAAGGCATGTGGTATACTATCATAGCTAATAAATTCAAATTGCCACTACACATAATAACTGTATAGTTTGTACAAAAATAAAAATTGCGTGAATATATTGATCAAAACTTTAATTTAATTTTTTGAAAAATGTGATCCCATCAAATTAAAAGAAACAGTAATTTAAAACTGTAATGTTAATTGGTAGGTAGAAGCATTAATGTGTATGAACACTATATAATCAAGCATTAATGCCCTAATTTGTGATTAAAAACAAATGGAGTGTGAACATGATGATGATGAATTATGATTTATGAAGATGGTAAAGATGAAGAAGATGTTTCACTTGTTGGTGGTTGTGGTGATGAGAGGAGGAGGAGGGGAGGATGCTTTTGAATTTTGATGATGAAGTTAAGGTGAGTCATGATGTGTATCGTGATGTGACAACATCATCAATAATAGTAATTATGATAATGTTGAAATGATGATATTTTTCTTTAGTTTTTATGAGAAAACATAACATTAAATTAAATGATGATGTAGGACGTGGAGGTGGATAAGGGTGTGATGATAATGATGTTGGAGATAGGCATTATCATTATGTATTGTATTAAAAAGTCTCACGATGTTCCAACATAATGTTGGTTTTTATAGTCTTGAATAAAAGGTAGTATTTATTAAGGTGATAAGTTTTTATAGTTTTTGAGTATTCCAAAATAGTATCATCAATTTTTTTTTGTCCAAAAATATATATCGTCAAATTATTATTATTATTTTTTTTGGCAACATATCATCAAGTTATTAAACAAGTCTAATTCAAAATTTTATTAAAAATTACTATTTTGGAATACTCAAAAACTATATACATATTCAATCTAGAAAAAGTACTTTCAACATCAATAGACTCAGTTGGTCATAAGAAATATGATACCTAAATTTTAGGTTAAGCCGTCTTTGATTTTGGGAAGAAGGGGCGATCTGAATATATGCGATTCAGTTTCCGCAATCTACCCTTCCTGATTTATCAATCTTCCATTCTGTAATAAAACTCTTTAAATTTGCAAAACTCCTTAGCAACGCGTGAGATATTAATCTTGAATGTAATCATTTTTAGCATCACGAATATTGGTAAAAATATGAGATATTATAAATTTAGTTTTAGACAATGTTTTTAGGTGTGTTTTCATAACCGAAGAAGATGGTATGTTTGTTTTTGTCTATCTTTCAACAAAATACTTTTTTAGTAAAAATAACACAAGCATTTTAATTTCGTTGCATATTTTAAAATGTTTAATGCATTATTTTTTCCTATAGGAAAATTGGTTGAGATGTCCGAATTTTGTACAATTACATTTTAAGTGTTTCAGAGGTCCATTTTATGCATACAATTTTAAGATTTATTTTTATTTTTTTGTCATTTTAAATATAAAATATAATATAACTAATTGAAATGCCAAAATAAAATTATAGCAATCATTTCCTACATAATTTAATTTTTCAATAGAATGAAAAAGAGTATGATCATGTATTTATTTTGATAAATATTGGTTTCAAGTTTTCAAATGATAATACTGACATTAAACATTATTAGAGTGTTAAAATAAAGAAACATGAAAACCATAACTCATTGATGTAGGAATTCTTCGAATTTAAATCAATTTAATTAAATTGTTGTTATTTCTAAAATACGAATGACTAAATAGTTTTTTTGCAATAGGATATTAAAAGAGTAATTTGCTTGTATGGGAAAAAACTTCTCCATAATTGGCAATATAGGAAAGAG